>VZSE01006140.1:151498-481745 GCA_013398275.1 Promerops cafer
CGGCGAGGCCAGCACCGGCTGCGCTGCTCGGGAGGGCCGAGCCTGGGGGCTGCTGCTGCTGCTTCGCTTGCGCAGAGCTCTGCACCACGGCCCCGCGGGCTGCGAGTGAGCCCCTGAGCCCGCAAACGGGGGTGTGACAGTGCCCGGGGTGTGACAGTGCCCGGGGTGTGACAGTGCCGGGGGTGTGACAGTGCCCGGGGGGTGGCACTGCTCGGGGTGTGACAGTGCCCTGGGTGTGACAGTGCCCGGGGTGTGACAGTGCCGGGGGTGTGACAGTGCAGGGGGTGTGACAGTGCCCGGGGTGTGACAGTGCAGGGGGTGTGACAGTGCCCGGGGTGTGACAGTGCTCGGGGTGTGGCACTGCTCGGGGTGTGACAGTGCCGGGGGTGTGACAGTGCAGGGGGCGTCACAGTGCTCGGGGTGTGACAGTGCCCAGGTTGTGACAGTGCCCAGGGCTGCAAACAAGGACACGGCCCTGGAGCCAGCTCCGGGAGGCAGCGAGGGGAGCAGATCCTGTGGGAATGGAGCTGCCCCGCCGAGCAGGGCAGTGTGGCTGGGTGGGAGAGCCCCGAGGCTCTGTGCTCCCAGGGATTTCTGCAGGGTATTGGAGCCCCTGGCACTGGCACCCAGTGCACTGCCCACACTCGTCCTGTACAATCCAGATCCCCTGGAATGGCAGCAGCTCTCTGAAGGATGTGTCTGTGTCGTTAATCTGCCACGTTAGTTAATTGGGAGCGTGAATCCAGAATGGCACATTATCTGCTGGTTTTGTCCTTGTGAATGTCCAGTGCAAGCAGGTTAATAATGCAGCTGGCTGGTAAAATGTTTGCTTTATTGTGGTTTCTGATCATTATGAGGTGATCAGGCCTCGGTGCCTGTTGAAGGAAAAAGTCCTCTCCATCCAGTGCCTGCACTGAGCAGGGTAAATCTGCAATAATGGCAGGTCACTGATGCTGGCCCAGTGCCACTGGGTGATTTCATGCACCATTTGGGTAAAGCTGCAAGCTGATAAATTATATTTATAGAAATTTTATATCATAGAATCCCAGACTGGTTTGGGCTGGGAGGGACCTTAAAGCCCATCCAGTGCCAGCCCTGCCATGGCAGGGACACCTCCCACTGTCCCAGGCTGCTCCAGCCCCAGTGTCCAGCCTGGCCTTGGGCACTGCCAGGGATCCAGGGGCAGCCCCAGCTGCTCTGGGCACCCTGTGCCAGGGCCTGCCCACCCTCCCAGGGAACAATTCCCAGTTCCCAATATCCCATCCAGCCCTGCCCTCTGGCAGTGGGAGCCATTGCCTGTGTCCTGTCCCTCCACCCCTTGGCCCCAGTCCCTCTCCAGCTCTCCTGGCCCTGCAGGGGGCTCTGGGGTCTGTAACCATCTTGGCACAGGTCACTGAATGTCAGGCACGCTCTGCCCTCGGTGAAGCTGTGGTGCCTCTCACCAGTCACCTCCTTGTCTTCCACGTGCCTGAACATATTTTCCAGGAATCTGCTCCATGCTCTTGCTGGGCACTGAGGTGAGCCTGCCTGGCCTTTGCTTCCCTGGGTCTTCCTTTTTTCCCTTTCTAAAAGGATATCAGTCACAGAGGACATGAATTAGCACAATGCAACCATCAGCTTTCCCTGGCTCCCAGAACTGCTCCTTAGGGAAAAGGGCCTTTTTTATTTGATTATTTTACTTTTATCTGCCTCTGCAAGTTCTTGCATTACGCAGGAGCTGGTCATGACTTCCCAATTAGGGCTGAATTTTGAAATAGGACTGGGAGCCTCATGATAAGCCTGTACCTCTCCACGTGGAGGGGCCTTTCAATGGGAAACATCACGTAGGACCAGCATTATGCAACTTGATTTTTTTTCTGTAGTTTTCACTGATTTCTTTTAATTAATTCTCGATACAGAGAGCTCAAAATGCCTCTCAGGGTTTGCTGGTTTGGCTGCTGGGACTTTTTCATGGTCTGGGGGAAACCCTCGCAGTGCTGGTTTATTTTACAGCCCCTGATGTTTTGCATTGCAGAGGTGTTTAAAGAGACCCTGGATTTATTATTGTAGGGTTGTTGTTTATCCTTAAAAACAGAGCCATTGGATGCAGGAGTTCAGTCTGGCTGTGCCAAGCCACAGTCCTGAGCTGCTGAGGAGCTCAGGACGGGAGCCTGGAGAGGCTTCTTGGAATCCAGATGAGCAGCAGAGCTGAGAAGCTGCCAGGGAACTCCTGTGCCATCCCTGCTCCCTGGAAATCCCCAGCAGGCACCCATCCTGAGCTGGGAGTGCTGGAGAGATGGGATGAAACTGGGAGAAAGCAGGAGCTTTGAAGTTTCTTTTCTAAGAATGGAGATATTTGCACGGAGAGGGAGGGGCAGCCGTGTCCATTTGGAAAGATGGGGAGCAGACCTTTTTCCAGGAGCTGTTCCCCCCAGGAAGGAGGGAGATTCAGGCATTTCAGGCATTTTTGGGAGCCCCATGTGTGTGAAACAGAGAGATCCCCTGTTAGAGGTGCTGGGCTAAACCAGCTTTGTCCAAATCAGCTCGGTCTGACATTTCAGGAGGTTTTGGGCAAGGCCAGCATCTCCCCAGTGGGACTGTGCCACCTCGCTGTCACCTGCAGCTCCATCACTGTCAGTGAGGCACAGAGGATCCAGCCTGGGGTGGTGGCACTGGGACAGAGGGCACAGTTAACCCTTGAAGTGCCACCTTCCCATGGCCCAGCTCCTCCCCAGCCCCGAGAGCTGGAGATGCAAACCCAGCCTCTGTCTGTCTCACCACAGTGCTGCTCGTGGGTGAGAACAAGAGTGTGGTGATGCATTTCAGTCCATATTTCAACAGCTCCATGAGTTTTTCCATGATTATCCCTGGGTTTGGGTGGGGAAACCTCCTCCAGCTGCAGGGACTGGCCCAAGGTCAGTGCCAGAGTTGCCACTGCACCTGAACTTTTATTAGTCCTGGTCCCAACTTCAAATGATGCCCTGGGAGAAGGATCCTTGCTGGAATTTCAGAGAACTTCAGAGGTTTAGATGTTTGAACAACACACTGGGATTCATCCTTCCAGCAGCAGAGGCTGGAGAGTGCAGGGTGGAAACACCTTCAGGTTCCTCTGCAGCTGATAAAATTGTTGCATTTATTTTTAATCTAAGGCAGAAGTCATCTAGACTGGAACTGTATTTTTTTTCCCTTTGGGAGCATGGATCCTAGCAGGAAGGAGCAAAAATTTCATTAAGGAAGAAAGCAGGACTCCCGAGATTTGCAGATGAGGAAGGAGGGAGTGTTCCTGCTGTGCACAAAAGGCAGCCTGAATTTGAGGAATCATGAAAGTTTGTAAGTTTGCTATCTGCCTTGGACTTTCAAAGCCTTTAGGATTCATGACTCAGGCTTACACACACATGCCTTGTAATGATTAGATCTTTCTGGCTTTTTTTTAAGTGAAAATCACATTTTTGCTCATGATCACCTGACTCCAGGAGGTAGAGCTTTAAAAATATGCTCTGCTGGCAAACTGGCAGGAATGCCATCAACCTTGGTAACAAGCTGTTCCACTTGGGTTTGGGAAGGCTGCAAAATCCCTTTCTCTAGGAGAAGAAAAGCAGGGTGGGAAGTTATTTTAAACTTCAACCAGCAGGGTTTAATCCCCACACTGGTCCTGCTGGATTTTCCACATCTGTTTGGTTGGGAATGCCAGTGAGGCTGTCACCAGCACATATCCCCTGGAGGACTCCCTGTACCATTCTGTCCTTCCCAGGACCCATTTTCCCTTCTCAGGGTGCCCCCAGGTTTTCCCAGCACTGAAATTGGTGGCACTGATGTCAGTAGTTGGCCCCTGAGGTCATTGCTCAGCAGCAGCACTTGTTTTATTTCTTCACTTAATTTTTAGTTAGTTTTTATTATTTTTTCAGTATAAACCACTGCTCATGTTCATGGGGTGTTGCTCTGCCTCAGTGGACCCCAAACTTCTTCCAGAGGAGGGTGGGTTTGCTGAAAGAGACACGTTTCTAGCCAGCTTTTGGGTTGTTTTTCTGACCAGGAGACATTTGTTTCAGCGTGCCAGGAGAGATTTTCCATGCTGGATTCCTCTACATTTGGTGGGATTGATCACCAGTGCCCTCACAGTGACCCAGGGCTCAGCCAGGCCTCCCAGTGCTGATGGAAATCCTACAAAACCCCTTTTTATCCCCAAGATTTGCAGCATCATTAACATCCTGCTAAAGAAGAGATGAGTTTGGGGTTGGTTTTTTTTTGGCCTTTACAACTCCCTGTGGGAGGGCAGAACGTGGGAGCTGCAAGAGGTGGTTTAGCAGAACAGCTGCTGGTTGGGAATGCAGGGAAGGAGCAGGGGCAGGTTTGGAGGTTTTTTCTTTCCTAATTTACAGGAACACTGCCCTTTACAATCTGTGCAAAGCCAGTTTAAACTGAATAATGGGAAAGCAGGAAACACTATTAACTCTGAAAGGAAGCCTGAAGATCAGGTTAATGATGCTGCCTGGTTTCCTTGTACTCTGTGTGTGGACAGTTCCACTGCTCACAGGAAAATGTATTTTTAGGTTTGAAGGTCCCCAGGATTTGGGGACTTCAAATGCTGAGGAGAGAAGTTGCTTCACTTCCATCACAGCTGAGGTGGTCTGTGAAAGACAGGGGTATTTCTGTCAGCTCTAAGCTTTATTTAATGTTTGTTTACAAACTACCCTGAGCCCAATTTGAGTCAGAGTTATTTTAAGCAGGTTTTGTGGGAAAAGGTAACAGAAGGAGCCCTTGATCCGTATGGTGTGTGCAGAGCACAGGCTGGTCCAGGCACACAGGAGAGAGTTGGAATTTGCAATTTCTCTGGATAGTTTTTATTTGATATTGGAAGGAAGCTTCGGTGTGCTGAAAGCACAGAGATCCTTTTCCACTGCTTTTTGTAATTTTCAGTGCCCAGTGCACCTGTCCCAAGCTGCCCCCAGGTTTTAGGAGACTTGCTCAGGGGTGTCCATTCCGTGTGCTTTGGGGATCCTTGGTTTGGGGATCCCAGTCCTGGGATGCTGAGATGTGGGATTTGCCTGAGCCAGAAAGGCTGTCCCTGCGAGCTGATGAGGAAAGCTGCTGAGAAATGGAATCAGGGCTCCTTCACAGCCCCTGGCCTGGGAGGTTACAGAGCTCCAGAAACACAACCCAGAGCTGATGTGCTCTTCAGATCTCTGCACCAGCCACATCTCCACCTGGAATCAGTCCCCTGGGAAGGGCTTCTCCCTGCTCCCAGAGCATCTTCCCATTCAGAGAGACCCCAGCTGGAGGTGCAGGAGCTGGGCCAGCAGTGCTTGCCACCAGTAGCTGCAGTTTTCCTCAGGCTGCTCTGTTTTACTCGTGTCCATCTCGGTCTGGAGTTCTTGGCAGCATTCATTCACCCTGTCACAGGATGATTTTACATTTGGGGTCAGAGCAGGCAGCCCTGGCAATCCCCTCCGAGCTGGGGAGCGTGTGGGGAGCGTTTGGGGCTGCTTGCACCAGTGTGGAGCTGGGCAGAGTGGGCTGGGAGCTCTGTGCACCCCCAGTGGGGTGAGGAGGGGTGGATCCAACATCTGCCAGAGCCCGCGAGGCTGGGCCAGCCCCCTGAGCTGCTGCCTGGAATAATCCCTCTGCTGTCCCCTGTGTCCCACAGCTATGGGTGAACCAGGAGGATGGGGTGGAGGAGGGAACCAGCGAGGTGCAGAACGGCCACCTGGACCCCAGCGCCGACTGCCTGTGCCTGGGCAGGACCGTGCAGAACCGCGACCAGATGAGAGCCAACGTCATCAACGAGATCATGAGCACTGAGCGCCACTACATCAAACACCTCAAGGACATCTGTGAGGTACCTGGGGCTGGGGCACACCTGGGGGCTGGCCTGGGGCTGTCCCCACTGCATCAGACACCTCAGGGACATCTGTGGGGTACCTGGGGCTGTCCCCACTACATCAAACACCTCAGGGACATCTGTGAGGTACCTGGGGCTGGGGCACACCTGGGGGCTGGCCTGGGGCTGTCCCCACTGCATCAGACACCTCAGGTACATCTGTGGGGTACCTGGGGCTGTCCCCACTACATCAAACACCTCAGGGACATCTGTGAGGTACCTGGGGCTGGGGCACACCTGGGGGCTGGCCTGGGGCTGTCCCCACTGCATCAGACACCTCAAGGACATCTGTGAGGTACCTGGGGCTGTCCCTACTACGTCAAACACCTCAGGGACATCTGTGAGGTACCTGGGGCTGGGGCACACCTGGGGGCTGGCCTGGGGCTGTCCCCACTGCATCAGACACCTCAGGGACATCTGTGAGGCCCCTGGGGCTGGGGCACACCTGCCCATGGTGGGCGGCTGTCAAGGGCTGAGCCTGGGTTTGTCCCTGGGTGATTTGGAAACAAGCTGAAGTGTCTGAGGACTGTGTCTAATGGAGGAGCAGCATCTGTCAATATGTATTGACAGTTCTGAGAATTTCCTGCTGGATCTGATAATTCCTGTAGTTTGTATTAACCAAAAGTGCAATTTCCTGACCTTTATTCCATAGCTCTTTGACTAAAACATGATGAGGTTGAGATCCTTCAAGCAGTCCTCTTAATTAAAACCCAATGCCATCTACTTTTGAACTTGTGATTGAGGAAATTAGGTTGTAATTAAACCAATCAGTTATCCATGTCATCTGTGCCTTTCATGTCGGGTTCACAATTTCCCCTGGCTCAGGATGGCCCCCATTTGCCTTTTTTATGGCAAGACTGAGGGCAAAATGTTTCCACCAGGGGAAATGAAGAAGGGAACCAGCAAGCAATGGACTTTAGTGAGTGACCCCACAAATCCCCAACTTGGTTCTTGTTTGTTAGGTTAAAGTTAACCTCTACAGCCCCTTAAGTTCAGGATTAGTGCCTGAGCTGAGCCCAAAGTGCAGAGCCTGTGGTGCTGAGTGTTTGGGAAGGGGAATATGTGCTGTGCCAGAGAGGTTGGGCACTGTGTGGAGAGATGTCCTTATCTCTGAGAGGCAGAAGTTTGCTAGCACTGAAACCACAGTCTGGGGATGGCTTTCAGCTCATCCCTCGCTATGTTTAGGATTTAGTGAGCCTGTGCCCAGTCAATGTGGTGAAGCCCCTTGGGAACTGTGCTTAGAGGAATGTCTTCCTCCCTGCATCCTTGCTGCTTTTCTCCCAGCAAGGCAGAGCAGCCATCCAGAAAGCATCTGTGACACTTCTCAAATATGGAAGAGCCTTGGGATTTCAATTTGGAAACAAATGAGCTTAATTTCAATGTGCTATTTTGGTCAGAGAGCTTTGCATTGGAGAAGGGAAGAACTGCAGACACTTCTCCACATATTGTTTCTTTTCCTGCATTTGCACTTTTCTGTTGGAAATGAAAATAAAAGAAACGAAAATAAACTTTGACTTGCATCTCCAGCCACGTCACCATGATTCTGCCAGCTGGGATTCTCAGGAGGTGCAGACAGGTTCAGCTGCAGTGGGGGAACACTGATTTACTGCCCCTAATGATATATCCCAGACAGGAGAGATCCAGAAAGCTCTTTCTTTGCTCTGTGTGATGCAGACTGGGATTGAGGGGATAAATCTTGCCTGCAGGTAGAGCACCGGGAAATGATTCAGCTAAGCAGGGAGGAGGACTGAAATGGGCATTCTCATCTGTGGAATGATGGGCTGTGCCTTGCTGGAGAGAGGCTCGTTATGCTCAGTTTAATCCCAGCAATCGCTTTGCCTGGGGAAGGCTCCGAGAGCTCCGTCAGCCGGGCGCTGACACAGCGGGACGTGAGCGGGGCTGGGCTGGAGAGCCGCGGCTGGGCTGGGCTGGGCTGGGCCGGGCTGGGCTGGGCTGGGCTCCCCGTGGCCCTGCTGGGCTGGGCAGGGCTGTTGTTTGTGCCACAGCAGGAGCAGGCAGCAGACAGCCCCGATGAGCTGCTCTGACAGTGGCACGTTCCCCTCTTCCCGGGCTCTTTGTTTTAGGGTGCCAGGAAGGATGAAGGATGTGAGGTGTGAGAGGGGATGGTAGAGCAGCTCTGGCTAGGCTGAGCCTGGTTTAGTGCTGAGTTTAGCAGTGTGTGGTTGTTCTCTTGTTTCTGAGCTGCAGTGAATAACAAATCCTGATGCCAGTGAGGCACCTGAGGATGGGAGGTCGTTCCTGGAGGGTGGTGGTTAAGAGCCCTCCCATTGCTGCCCTCTGCTTCAGGATGCATTTCCACTCCCTGCTCCCGTGTCATGACACAGCCTGGCATTACTCCCAGCACCCATGGCACGAGTCTGGCCAGGCAGGGAGCTCAGGAGCTGGCCAGCACCAGGATGAAAATCCCCCGTGCCAGCCAAAGCCATGGGAAGCAGCTGGATTGAAGGGAGTTCCTCACCACGGCAGAGCCCCACTGCTGCCATGGCTTGCTGTGGACCAGTATCCACATCCTGGCTGCTTGGGACCAGCCCTGGCTCTGGTTTGCCTTTCCAGGTCAAACAGTCTGAGTGTGCTCTTGTGCTGGTTCTGGCTGTGTGCCCGTCAGCACCACCCTCACCTGTGTGCTGGGAGCCCGCACAGAGAGCACTGCTTTACAGCCCAGGTGGTGCTGGGCCTGGCTTGGGGAGGGTTCCAGGGCAGTGTTAACAGCCCCAAACTGGCTCAGAGAGAAAAAAATCTGGACTATCATCAGAGCTGCCTTTGAAATTACAGCCTGCAGCCTCCTTCTTCTGTCCTTCACCCTGCTCTGAGCTGGACAAGAAGGATGGATGATGGATGGATGGATGGATGGATGGATGGATGGATGGATGGATGGATGGATGGATGGATGGATGGATGGATGGATGGATGGATGAAGGATGGATGATGGATGGATGATGGATGCAGGATGGATGGATGATGGATGGATGGATGGATGGATGGATGGATGGATGGATGGATGGATGGATGGATGGATGTAGGATGGATGCAGGATGGATGGATGGATGGATGGATGGATGATGGATGGATGGATGAAGGGATGGATGGATGGATGGATGGACGGATGGACTGACCACCTCTCTTGGCTGTCTCTAAGCCCACTGTGAGGTGAAGAAAACTTAGCACTTAACCTCCTGCAAATCCTGCCCAACTTTGGCCTATACTTCAGGGACTACATGGAAAAGTACTTTAAAGACAGACAGTTTGGCAGCTATTTTTAGGTATTCATTGAGCAAAACACTCTCCAACATCTGCTCATCAGTCAGCTGTCCCTTCTCTGAGCAAACCTGACGGGATGAGCAGAAGGAAGATGACATTGTTTTATGTAACAAAAGTAAATTTACTGGAAAAACTCTGCAGCAGCCTCCTCTGCTGCATGTTCTGGATGAATCTTCAGTCTCCTTTTCCTGGCTGATGCTGGAAACCACCTTCAAACACACAGAGAGGATGAGCCTTGGGAACTCCTCATGTTCCTTTATTCTCCCTGTGCTTTCAGAGGTGCCTGCACAGAAATGTGCTGCTTCAGCTCCTCCAGACACGTGATTCCAGAGAAATGATGAAGCAGCACAGGGAGGGTGGGAATAGTGAGGATGGGAATCACAGCCAATGGCAACCCCAGGGCTGGGAGATGTTCCCATGTTCAGGAGGGGAGGGATGTCATGGAGCAGAGTGAGGGGGACACTGCCCCATGGGCACAGGGAGGGCTTTTTCCTTGGGTTTTTTCCCAGGCTGTTCTGAGATCAGCAGATAAACAGGAAAATCTGTGTGGAGAGATGCTCTGTGTCATTTCTCCCCAGTTTGGATTTTGGTTTGCCCTGTGACCATCCCGCAGCGTGGGAAGCAGCCTGCTCCCATTCCTCATGGCCTTGGAAAATCAGAGAGGGAAACCCAGGGAAATGAGTCATCAAGGAGCTCCTGGGGGAAGAGAGACCTAGATTAGGAAGTGTAGAAGGTGTTCCATAACCCGAACTTCTCAGCTGGAAAAGCCAGGAAATTCAGGGTGACGGCATCCTCCGAGCTGAGCTGGACATGGCAGAGGTTGGGTCCAGGCCAGGTTGGCCAGAGTTGCATTTCTCATTCATGTTTGAAGTTCTCCCTGCCAGGAACCACGTGGTGAGGCTGAAGGACAGTTCATTGCAGGGTTCCAGTGTTCATTGTGGCCCAGCAGCTGCATGTCACCAGCTGGCAGCGTGGCTGTGTGACTAAGCATCCTGAGTTCCCAAATTTAGCCATTCCACTGGAGCTGCTGGCGTTTCCTTCCCTTCGTTTTTTCCCCTTCCTATATAATAAAGGCAAGCAAAGTAAGCAAAGTCATCTTCTGCCAACTCTTGTGTTGTTTCTTTCCAGTCAGGATGCTGTAGAACGGACCAGGCCAGTTGCAATATCTGAGATTTGGCCTTGCAAAGTTTCTAGTCTAAATCATTCTGGTTGGATTTGATGATCCTAAAGGTCTTTTCCAGTGGTAACAATTCTGTGTTTTGGTGATGATCATCCTGACAGGTGAAGGGGATTTGCTCAGAACCTTCCCACCCTCCATCTGCAAACTTGTTGGGGGTGCACTCCATCCCCTCATCCAGGTTGTTGGTAAAGATATTAAACAGACCTTGATGATGGTATTAAACAGCTTCCTTGTCCTGATTAGTGGGCTGAAAGGAGAAATCAGAGCAGGCTCAAAGGCCCTCACAGCTTTCTGTGGAAGCTGTGCCACTGGAAGGACGTGGGAGCAGCGGTGCTTGTAGGAGACCTGGGTGTGAGGTGTTGAAGGCAGTGGGGTTTGCAGGACCAGGCACCCAGCACTGAACACACCTCCTTGGGGCTGTCCCCTGGGTTTTGCTGCTCTCTGCAAATCCTCCTTTCTCGCTCTCACAGGGTTACCTAAAGCAGTGCCGGAAGAGGAGGGACATGTTCAGTGATGAGCAGCTGAAAATCATCTTTGGGAACATTGAAGACATCTACAGATTCCAGATGGGATTTGTGCGGGACCTGGAGAAGCAGTACAACAACGAGGACCCCCACCTCAGCGAGATCGGACCGTGCTTCCTGGAACACGTGAGTTCACTGGGCATTGTCCCTGCAGAGCTTGGGCTGCGGAGGGAGGAGAAACACTCAGAAGGCAGGAACCTCTTCTAGTGACATACCAGGGACTGCTCCGTGGTTCTCCATGTGCTCTGTGAGGTACAGAGGAGGGAGAACTTGGATATGCAGTTGGATAACGCCCAGCACATCTGAATCACATGGATGAGGAGATACGGAGGATTTTGCCTGGCCCATCCTACTGTTCCATAAACCACCTCCTGCAGGAGCTGATAAATTGGCCAGTGTTGTAAATCTGTCAGGAAATGTCAAACAGATGCCAGCCCTGGAGCTAGAGGCTTTCCTGGAGGGAGAGGGGAGCAGGGTATCAGAGCTGCAGCTCTGTGCTGTGTCAGGGAACAGTTCACTGCTTATCAGGGAAACTCCTGATAAACACCCCTGAAACTTCAGCAGGACATCCCTGAAGAGTTTCACAGCATCTTTTAAACATCCCTGGGTCTCTCACTGGGGTTTCCTCTGAGAAGGTGCATGAGGTGTTAACATGGCTGCTTCTTATCAGAGCCTGCAAAAAGTAGCATCACATTGCAGCTCTGTGCTGGGAAGATGTAGGAAATCTTGCTGAGAATCAGTAGCTCAGATGTCATGACTTGAGGCTGTGCTGTCAATTCATTGATAGTGACAATAGCAAGAATTGCTGCTGCGATTTGGAGGAAGATCTGACACTTGCCTGTCACCAGACAGGGGCTGAGAGCTGGCTGATAAACTCCTGATAAATTGTCCCTGCTTAGCCATTTGGGAAACCGAGGGCTGAGGATGGTGAGATCCTGTTTAGGGATCTCCAAAGCATCTTGTTCCTCATTTTCTTTGGGAAGACAGAGCTGTCAGTGCATGGCTGGGTCAGCTGTGGGGATGGGAAGGACACTGGGTCCCCGTTCCCACAGAAGCAGCTTGTTTGGACCCTCAGGCTTTGAGAAGTAATTGCTGGGCAGGCGTGTCTTGGCTAAATAGAATCTGCCCTTTTTTTGGAAGGCATTGGCCACAGCTCGGTGGAGCTGGCTAAGGTTTACCTGACTTTTACCTGGGCTGTCTCAGAGTTAATTTGTGGTGCTGGGCTGTACCCATCTCCTCCCCAGTGAATTCTTTCTCTGCCCTTTCATTGCCTTGTCTGCATGGCCCAGATGATTCAAGCCCAAGTTAAAGGTGACAGTCTGTGGTCAGTGAAGGCAGAAAAAGGACATTCCAACAAAATAGACCCCAGAAAACCTGTTAGACCAGTCCAAACAGTGGAGGGGCACATGTGTGAGTGAGTTTTTTGTTTGTTTTTAGTGTTTTCTGGGGCTCTGTTCCTGAGGAAATCCACGCAGCACCTTGAGTTCCCTTTTGGTAAAGGAATTTCAAACATACCCAGCCCCCAAACATTTGCCAGGTGCTTCAGGATCTTTCAGGGAAAGAGCTCTGGAAATAACAAGGTTGTCCTCTTGTCCTACCAAAAGCCAGAGCTCTGCTGGGTTGTGCTTTTCAAACCCTCCCTGCACAATCTGAAGCTGAGAACAAGCACAGCTCTGTGCAGGGCTCACATTGACACACCTGTACCTGCAGAGACCTCGGCCATGAGTCAGAGTGCAGGTCCCTCTCTGCAGCCCTCCTTTCCCAGCACCTCTTCCAAACGGGAGAAGCACTCTAGGATCTGTCCTTCCTCCTGCTTGGGCTGTGCTTTCTTAGAAATCCCGACTGGTTTGGGTTGGGAGGATTGGGTTGGGAAGATCATTTTGTTGCAGACCCTGCTGTGGGCAGGACACCTTCACAGATGGGGTGCTCCAAGCTCATCCTTGAACACTTCCAGGGATGGGGCAGCCACAGCTTCTCTGGGAATTCCATCCCAGGGCCTCCCCACCCTCCCAGGAGGAATTTCTCCCGATATCCCATTGAACCTGCCCTTCCCACCCGGGTGTGGCGTTGATCAGCCGGGTCTCTGCCTGACCTGTCCTCCTCGTTGTGCCTTCGCAGCAAGACGGCTTCTGGATCTATTCCGAGTACTGTAACAACCACCTGGACGCGTGCATGGAGCTCTCCAAGCTGATGAAGGACAGCAGGTACCAGCACTTCTTCGAGGCGTGCCGCCTGCTGCAGCAGATGATCGACATCGCCATCGACGGCTTCCTGCTGACGCCCGTGCAGAAGATCTGCAAGTACCCGCTGCAGCTGGCAGAGCTGCTCAAGTACACGGCCCAGGAGCACAGGTACCTCTGCAGGCAGGGGCCCCGGGCTCCTTCCCAGCAGGGCTTGGGGCTTTCTGGCCAGGGCTCCTTCCCAGCAGGGCTTGGGGCTTTCTGGCCAGGGCTCCTTCCCAGCAGGGCTTGGGACTTTCTGCCCAGTGCTCCTTCCCACCCAGGGTTTGGGGTTTTCTGTCCAGTGCTCCTTCCCTGCACAGGGTTTGGGGTTTTCTGCCCACTGCTCCTTCCCTGCACAGGGTTTGGGGTTTTCTGCCCAGGGCTCCTTCCCTGCACAGGGTTTGGGGCTTTCTGCCCAGTGCTCCTTCCAACCCAAGGGCTGGGGTTTTCTGTCCAGGGCTCCTTCCCAACAGGGCTTGGGGTTTTCTTCCCAGTGCTCCTTCCCTGCACAGGGTTTGGGGCTTTCTGTCCAGGGCTCCTTCCCAGCAGGGCTTGGGGCTTTCTGTCCAGTGCTCCTTCTCTGCAAAGGGCTTGGGGTTTTCTGTCCAGGGCTCCTTCCCAGCAGGGTTTGGGGTTTTCTGTCCAGGGCTCCTTCCCAACAGGGTTTGGGGTTTTCTGTCCATTGCTCCTTCCCAACAGGGTTTGGGGTTTTCTGTCCAGCTCTTGTGCCTGTGACATCCTGGCTAAACAGGATAGGACAAAGGGTTAGCAGACAGTTCAGTCTTCTCAAAGCAGTGATTCTCAATGGAGACACACTCAGCTCTGTTCTAATCAGACATGTGAACTAATTACCCTTGGATGTACTTTCTGATGCTACTAGTTACACTGGAATAATTACCTAATTAGCATTCAGTGGTCTGAGAGGCTCCTTCCCTGCTCCTGGGGAGAACCTGGGCACACAGCGAGTGCAGGGCCAGGATCTGCAACGGGAGCCTGACGTGGGGAGAGCTCCAGGCCTGCCCAGCTTTTCAGCCCAGTCCCATCTCTGGTTTTGCCATGGGGTTTAGGTTCAGGGGAGCACCTGCAGTTTGATTGCTTCCCAAAATTTCCAGGATCTCTCTCACTGCTGCTGAGGACAGTCAGCCTGGCTGCCTGACTGTGAATCAGGAGCAGTGCCTGTGATACCACTTGGGATTTACTGCTGTGAAAATAAGGTGAAAGAAAAATCAAGCCCTGTAAGAGCAGATTTGCTCCTGCCCTGCCAATTTTCTTACTTTTTCCAAAACCCATTTAAAAGCAAGTGAGAACAGAAAAGACCAGAGATGTTTCAGAAACTTCTGCAAGTGTTTGGTGGCTTGTTTTTCCCAAGGCCAGCTCTAGAAGAGCAGAAGTGTGATGTGAGCAGAGATGCACTGGTTTGCTTCGGCCTGACCCACAAGTCTGAGTGATTCAGGGTAGCCAAATGCCCCAAATCACCAATTTGGACAAGCCTTTGGCTTCAGATCCAATCCCTGCATTTTCAAAGACCAAATCAAACTTGGAATGGGAACCTCTGGGTATCAGAAAGCAGCTCTGGGATCCCACAGGTTGTGGGTTTTCCCTTCAGCAGCCATGTGAGGATCCACAGCCCTGCCTGGGAGCTCAGATGTGGCTTCCCAACAGGAGGGTGTTTAAAATGACCCTCTGTGAGTTATTTGGGAGCCACAGCAAAGGGGATGTGGGCAGTGTGCTAACACCAGGGTTGGGTTATTTTGGGAGCACATTCCTGCTCCCTTTGGGATGTTTTAAACTCACCATGTTGTTAAGTAATCACACAGAGTCGTGTTCTGAGGAGCCTTGGCAGCTCTGCTGTGGCTCAGCAGCAGTTGGGTGACTCAGCCTGAGAGCTCTGTGTCACTGGATTGCCATGGACACTCCGTTTCTCCTGTTCCTCAGTGCTCTGGGAGGGGAAGGCAGGGTGAGGTTTGCTCACCTTGCATTAGGAGCAGCCCCTGAAGCTCTGACAGCACGGGGAGGAAACCTGTGGCTGCACAGAGCCAGTGCCATATCCCAGCCCTGGAGTGAGGCAAAACATGGAAAAACACAAGATTTCCAGGGAAAGCAGGGATGTGAGCTTCATCTAACAAAGGAACATGATCCTCTTTTTCTTTTTTTCCTTCCTTTTCACTACCACCACACCTGCAGAGCTGTGGATTTTCCCTGCACCAGGTCAGGACAATGCTGAAAACAGAATCCAGACCACGCTCCCCAGAGATAGCATGTGATGCTTGGCAAGGATCTAGGCTTGGATTCTGATGGAGCACTGGGAAGTGGCCACTGCAGCCCCAACAGAGCTGACAAACCATCTATTTACCTTCATCTCCTGGTTACTGGGATCCTGTTACTGCCTCATGGCCAAACGCTCTGCTTCTGTTGCTTTTTTTCTTCTAAGTTCTTGCCAGCTCTGCCACAGACATGGGCTGGGAGCCCAAAAAGTTCAGTCCTGAATCTCTTCTTCATTACAGCGTGACAGGAAAACATTGCTGGGGTTTTCTCACTGGATTTAGGGAATTAGCATTCCCAAGACAAAGGGCTGGCCCCGTCCCCCTCTGCATGGAGGCAGGATGGGGGTGAGCTCAGAGCCTGCCTCCCTCCAGCTGCTGCCTGTTCGCAGCCTGCTCCGTTTGAATTTTTCACTAAGCCACATCTGTTCACCTCCTAAAGATCTACTCCAGCTTAATATTAATTCAGTATAGGAAGGTCCTAAGTGCAGCTTGCTGGAATCCTGAGCATTCCCAGAGCAGAAGGGAGCTGCAGTTGGGAATGTAGGAACACGTTGTATGAGGAGACTCTGCCAGGGAGTGCCCTTCCTTCTGAGCACGAGCATCACTGCTGGGATATCATGAGTGACTGTCCGTAAACTCTGCACCTCTCCCTGCCTCTCCAGGTCCTTCCTGGCCCTAGGGACTTCCCTGTTTCCCTAAAGAACTCCTGGATGTTCTCCAGGCCACCCTGATGTCCCCCTGGCACAGCTCCTTTCCTGCCTTACACCACCAACACTCCCTTCACACAGCTGCACACAGGGAGGCACAGGAAGTTCTTCACTGTGTAGCACAATCCCTTCCATCCCTGGCAGTGCCCAAGGCCGGGTTGGATGGGACTTGGAGCACCCTGGGACAGTGGAAGATGTCCCTGCCCATGGCTGGGGGTGGAGCTGGATGGGCTTTAAGGTCCCTTCCCACCCAGACCTCTCTGTGATGGATATATCAGGCAGCCCATCCTCTATTTTCCTTTATTTTGCTGAAGGCCCAGTCCTGCTGTCCTGGAATTTGTGGGATTATTTTTAACCACAGCTAGAATTCTGACATAAGAATTTAAGAAAAAAACAAAAACTGAGCTCAAGATTTCATCCGAGCAAGGATGCCAAAAGAGCAAATAATATTTTTCGTATATCACAGCGTGTTTGTTTCTTAGTATTTATCCTGTTGGGAACACATGGAGAGGGGATCTAATTCCCAGCATTCACCCCTCTTTTAGCTGTCACCAGCACAATCCTTAGCAATAATCAATAAAGCCATTCTCCCTGCAGCTGCCCAAGATGGCAGTTTTTCTCATTAGTCAGCAATCAATAGCAGCCCTTAAGTTAATAATCCGTTGTGGTGGTGTTGTGGCAGTTGGCCTTGCCTCTCTTCCCAATGGAAATGAACATTACAGCTCCTTGGAATGGAAAAGCAGGCACAGGGAGGAATCAATGGCATTGATTTCAGCATCACTTTTTGAAAAGACTGATCATCATCCTCAGTGGCCCTGGCAGGAGCCTGTTCTCACTCTGTGTTACTGCACTCACAGGGCCATGCAGGGGAAAAAAAAAGAGTTGCTTGATTTGCTCCCCTGAAATCTGCAGCGAGAGTGAATTCCATGGGGTGACTGCTCTGGGAGTGGCTTGGAAGGTGCTCTGGTCTTTGTCCACATGAACTCTTTACTAAATGTTCATTTTAAAACAGAAAAATCCGGGCCCAAAGACAGAGGCTGTAGAAGTGTTCAGCCTGCCCTTAGCTGGGCACCGTGAGGCTGTACAGGGCTCACCAGTGCTGGGCTGCTAGAGGCCAGACTGGGCTCCCAACTCCAGTTTCCATCGAGCTGCTCCCTGGCGACAATCCAGATGGAAAAATCCCGTCACAGCACCGAGGGGTCACCCCTTCCCGTGTCCCTTTGGGCTGGTGAGGTTGTGGCAGACCCCTGGGCATGTCCTGCTGCCTGTGATGGCCTTTCCTCTGTGTCCAGTGACTACAGGTACGTGGCCGCCGCCCTCGCCGTCATGAGGAACGTGACCCTCCAGATCAACGAGCGCAAGCGGAGGCTGGAGAACATCGACAAGATAGCTCAGTGGCAGGCCTCTGTCCTGGACTGGGAGGTACAGTAAACCTGGCCTGGCAGCCTGGCAAGGGCAGATTCCAGGCTGTTCTTGAATTACCTGAGACCCTGTAGTTCATTTCCCACAGTCTGGGGAGGAGAAGGCACAATCGTGACTTCAGGGCGGTGCGTAAGCGGTCATGGTGCCCTAGAGAAAATCCAGAGTCCAGTTCCAATTTCATCACTAGCAGCCTGGAGTGACTCTTGTGGTTGCAGTGCTGGTAGTGGGTGAGACTTGGAGCAAACACCATGTGCATGCTGCCTCTGTGCTGTGTCACTGGGGAGCAAGGAGGGAAAGACAGAGCAAAAAGCCCTGGAAATTGCAAGAGGTTAAGAAAATGAAGAAAATCCTTCTGGTGGTTGCTTTAGGACTGGAAGCCAAACTGTTAAACTGGAGTTAGAGATGCTATTTGCATTTTATAAATGACATCCCACTTAAAGATATTTCTGAACCAGCCCTGTGTGTAGTGATGGTGTAATTAAGAAGCTGAGAGGCACAGGGAAGGCAGAGTCAGCAGAAGGATTCCTCACCAGCAGGCCTTCAGTCTCTGCATTTGTGCCATGTGTTTGGAAGAAAAGCCATACTAAAATTATGTCCTCCCTTTCTTTTTGTCCCTGATTTTTAAAAATCATTGTATGGAAGTAATCCATAAATAGGGTTTTGCAGCAGATTGAGGACAAACGTTTTTGTAAATCCTCTCGCTGTTGTCATCAGCCCATGTGTTCAGCAAGGAGATAATCAGAGTGATGGAGCAGCCTTTCTGCTTCCTCACTTGTGAAGTCTGAAATAACTCCACATCCCAGTCATTGGGGTCATACTGTGTAAATGAGTGTATGGGAAAGAGGCGTTAATCCTTTAATTATTTTATTTCTGGCAAAGATCTGTGAAGGCTGGGAGGAGAGGGAGAGAAATACAGGTGCATCACCTGTGTCCTCCTTGGCTGGATTAGTTTCATTGCTGTGATGGATGTTGGGTTTAACCCTGGATCTTGTGATAAAACAGTAAAACACATCAATGCAGCAATCAGAGCTGGGATTGTGGCTGGCTGGGAGAGCAGAGAGCACAGACGATGTGCCTGATTGTTTTACTGCTCGAGGACATCTCTCAGTGCCACGCAGACTCATTTCCAGGATGAGGAAACTGCTCTGCAGGAGGCACAGGACCATCAGCTCCATGCTCAGCCATGAGTGTGCCATGGGATGAGCTAATGGGGGTCATTTGTGAGGAGCTCCGAGACCCTCACTGTAAATAAATCTCAATTAAGGACAGATCCATTCCAAGGCAGTGAATATTCATGTGTGAGAGGGAAGCCAAGGTGACCTCCACACAGGATCTGTGGAATAGCAGTTGCTTTTTCCCTTCCATTAGCACAGTTGATAATTCATTTTTATTTAGCCCTATCCTTGATAATTCATTCCTGCTTAACAGTACCCATTCTTTATCTCCATCCCATCCTCAGGAACTTGCCAAATTATTCTTCAGGCTTTTTTCAGCTATTCCAGATTTTGAGCACATTATTGCAGCAACATCCTTCAGCTTCTCATAACATAGCAAAGCCTGCTGTTGGTGTGCTCAGAAATCTGATGGGAACACAGCTCCTGGTCAAAGGAAAACACCCTCCTTGCCCTTTTTATTCTGGATTTTGCATCGAGAAGAGTCACAGAGTTTTGATGAGAAAGTAGAGGGTGAGAGCTGGAGCCAACAGAGGATTTCATTGCTTGATTCTTCCCTCTAAAGCAATTCTGAATCACCAGATCCAGCCCCCACTCCACAGCTGTCCATGGAACAGCCAGAAGGATGCACAGAAACCCAAAATACCCAGGAGTGAGCCACAGTGTAATGCAGGAAGAGAGTGGGAGAAATGAAAAGACTGGGTCTTGGGGAGGTGCTTGGATGTGCTGAGATGTGTGCAGGTGTTCCTCAGGCACTGCAGACCCAAATCCCACTCGGTGGCTGCAGGAATGTCCCCAGCACATGGAGCATCGGGGCTGGCTCCTCACCCAGCCCCTGGGGGCTCAGAGCTTTGTCTCCTGTGCAGTTTTGGGGTACAGGAGGGACCTTCTGGTGTGTGTCCCCAGGCTCTCCAGGCTGTGGGGAAGGGACATTCCTGGTTTGAGGAGAAGACCACAGCTCCCAGTTGGTGTCTGCTGTCACTGCTGTGCTGCCACAAGGCCTGTCCAGTCTGTGTGAAGTTCCCTGAGCAGAGAGAGGAACCCACAGCTGTAATTCCCAGCTTTCCTGGTTTCCTGCTCTGATCAGACCTTTCTGTACCTGTTCTGTCCATCCCAGTGGCTCCAGAGCACAGGCACAGCACAGCCTTCCTGAGAGCCCCTGAGAACAGCACTGACCACAAGGAAACAGGAACCAGGGGTAAAAAAATCACCAGTTCAGTCTTTTTCCACCAGAAATCCAGGATGGGCACAAGATAGAGCTAATCCCAAATTCCCACCACATTGGCACTTCGTGAATGATTTCAGTGGCTGAATGTTTCAGCACGTGGAAATATTTCATTTGGAGGAATGGCTGTTTTTCCTCAGCATCTCGAGACTGATGATGCTGATTCTCTGCTCTGAAGTTGTGTTTTTGTTTCTAAATTTACCCACATTTTGTGAGGAGATGGTGGAAAAAGATTTTTAAAGGAAGGAGGAAAAATTCCCAACCAAACAAAAAATACTTAGTGAGGGAATATATGAAATGTTCTCATGTATAAAATGTGTGCACGTTTTCTTGCAAGGAGAGGTGGTGTTGGGAATGCTGATCCTAAAACAAATAGGAAAAGTAAGGGTGTGTTCAAGCTGATTTAAGCAGAGGGGTTTTACTGAATCCATGTTTTAGGAATCAGTTTTATCTCTCCATGGGATAAAAATTAATCCCATGTGTGGCCCCATGGGGTGGATTTCAGGGTGAATATTTGAAAACTGCAAATATCCTTGAGTTAACCAAAGCCAGAGGTTTTCCCCAGGAAATCCTGCAAGCAGGATCTGATTGTTTAAATTGCCAGTGGGACCAGGCAGGGGTGGCCTGGCACGAGGGACAGCCAGGCCTGAAGTCTCAAGGAATTATTGGCAGCTTTGGCATCTTTAGAGAAGTAATGACTGAGCAGAATCTTAAGGGACAATTCTGATCCCACTGACTGCTGTAAATCAGGAATAATCCCAGTCTTTCTGAGATGAGTTCCTGTGTAATTTGTGGCAGTGTGGGCTTGACCGAGAAGCCTGGCTTGGTCTGCTGCCACGTGTGACTCACTTCTTTATTTTGTAACCAGAATTCCCAGCCTATAAACAGACCCCGAGAGGTGCTGCCCACACCCCTCCTCCAGTGCCTTTTGTCCTCTGAGCGGGTAATGGCTCAGAATTTGGGGCTTCCACCACCTCCCACCGAGCCCTTTCAGTGCCTTTCAGTTCTGAAGTGTTCCCTGATGTTCCAGCTCTGTTTTCCCCTGCTCAGCATCGTCCCCGTGCTCGGAGTGAAACACCCTCAGATCAGACCCGTGACACTGAAAGGCAGCAAGGCAAACCACCCCACAGAGCTGCCTTCAAAGGGGGCAGCCAGAGCCCATCCTGGGCAGCCTTTGCTGCTCTCTCCCTTCCCTGTTCCTGCCCTCTGAGGGAGCTCCAGCCCTCAAAGCTTGGTGGGAATAGCTCCACACACACACAGAGCAGGATTAAAAGAGATTTCCACAAAGCCCATCATCATCTCCAAGTCCCTGCCAGCCCCAGCGCGGGCAGGGCTGTATTTACACTGCTCAGAGGAGCATCCCTGCCTCCCCCTCTGCTCCTGGTCCCTCTCTCCTGCCCCCCATCTATCCTGTGAGCCCCTGGAGCCCTGTGCCACCTGTGCCTCTGTGCCCAGCTCGCTGGGCTCTGCTCCCAGGCAGGCTCTGGGCTCTGCTGCCCTGGGCAGAGCTCAGCTCAGCCTCCCCGAGTGCCCTGCACGGATGATGTGGAGATGGAAAACAGGTCTGTGCCTCAGCACACCTGGAATTGCTCAATTTTATGCCTTTTCACACAGCTCTTGAACCACATCAAAACAAAATGAAGCAGCAATCACTGCAGCAGTTCAGGCTCCCTCTCCAGCTCTCCAGCAACACTTCCCTCCCTTTCAGCCCAGTTTTTTCTCACAGGAGGGAGGTGGTGTGGCTCCTGTTCCCTGGGAGGAGATCTGTGAAGGTCCCTGATCCAACAGGGGATGGTTAAGCAGGACAGGACAGAGCCTTGCTCATCAGCCTGGATGTGTTTGAAGTTGCTATTTAAACAGATTACTTTGCTTTATGTAGCTATTTGGATATTTTTACCAAAGATTCCCATGGGGTGCCACTACGGCAGCTTCCAAGAGTATTAAATTTCCATGACGGGGGAAATACATATATTTGAGAAATTGAATGAGCATTGTCCTTTTAAATTTCTTCTCATTCCTGTTATTTACGGGTCCTTTAAATCAAGACTTGCTGCCCTTAATTATGTAATCTATAATCACTGGCCTCAGCCTGCTACTGCATTAGTGAATCCAAGAGAGCCACGAAAGGAAGCACCAAAGTGAGGACAGCCTGATGAGAAATCCTCTTGGGAGGAAAACCATGGCAGGGTCTGAAATGGAGCCTTCTCCTTCTCCTTCTCCTTCTCCTTCTCCTTCTCCTTCTCCTTCTCCTTCTCCTTCTCCTTCTCCTTCTCCTTCTCCTTCTCCTTCTCCTTCTCCTTCTCCTTCTTTTCCCCCCAGCAACAGAAGGTAGCAAAACTGAGCCTGTTGAAAAGGACAACATTTCTCTGGCGTTCCTTTTTTGTGATCTCAGTGTAGCCCCGGGTGCTAATCAGCCTGTCAGTCTCTAATTGCAGAACAGCGGTGTCAGGCACGAGAGAGCCTTGCCGGCTCCCTGGGAGCTGGGAAAGGGCACAGATCCCCTCCTGGCGCCCAGCAGGGACACCAAAGGGCCGTGCCGGGGTGGGCTGGGAGCAGGGGGCAGCTCTGGTGGGCTCTGAGCACTCCCCAGCCCAGGGCTCCCGGGAGGGGGAGCAGCTCTCGGTGCCAGCCCTTCCTTGATATCCTGGTGCTCCCAGCAGTGTTTATTTCATGACACTCTTAAAGCTCTGTGGTTCCTGCCAGCTGCCCCTTCCAGAGCATGGTGGTCACTGCAGCAGCACTGGGCAGCTGGGGACCCACATCCTTCCAGGCAGCAGCAGCAGAGCTGAGCCCGTGCTGTCCCAGTCAGGGGTGCCCGGGGACTCAGTGTGTCACTGCAGGGCTCCAGGGAGCTCACATCCAGCCCACATCTGGCTCCTTCTGCTCCCACTGCTGCTCACAAAGGACTGAGGCTGTGCCTGGCACGGCGTGGAGAGGAGTCAGCTTTCCTTGGGCTGCCCTCTGGATGCTGCAGGATGTGCTCTGAAAACCCTGGATGCATCTGGGGAGGGCTGAGGGGGTTTTTGAAGGCTTAAGGGACAAAACTCAGGTTGGAAAAGGTGTCAGGAGTCAGGGCTTCTCTTGGCCACTCTGCTGCCGTGCTCTGCTGAAAGTCAGTGCAGAGCAACTAAAAGTTCAGCCTCTTCCTTTTTCAGCAGGGTTTATCCTAACTTACAGAAGGATACAGATGATCCAGCCTCTGTGGGAGCTGGAAAAAAAAGGAGAAGAAAAAGGAAATTTTTTCCTGGTTCTGTTCAGATTTGGAGGCGTGGGACTGGGACAGACATTTGGGGAAGTCTGCCTGGAGCAGGGATCGAGGCGTGCTGGGCAAGCCACGGAGGCAGTGCAGCTGAGCAGCCAGTGTGGTGTCCCTCTTTGCCCCCTGCCCTGCAAGTGCCCCCTGAGCCCCTCTGCGGGGACCAGGAGAAGACAATTTGTGCTCTTCAGAGTGGTACAGCCGTGTCAGGACAAGAAAAGCTTTTGGAGGTTCAGTGGTTCTGCCCTGAGGCTCCGCTGTGGGAAGTGGCACAGCAGCTCAGGCTGGAGGAGCAGGACAGGACCATGGGCACGCTGCTCTCGGCCAGCCACGTGCCAGTCCCAAATATTGCAATCTGTATTTCCCAATTTGCTCACCCCAAGTGGGAAATCAGCTATTTCTAGCCTACAGACTGGATATAGAAATTGTTTTCCCCACATAAGAAATGCAATACAAATCCCATCATTTCGGATCTGGATGTTTTTGGGTTATGTTGCTTGCAGGGACTACACAGTTTGGATTCAGCTAATCAAGTAGAAGTGTTTACAGAGCCCTCTGTGTGTCCTCAGGCTTCAGATGCTACCACAGGAGTAAAAGACAAAGCTGGCTTTCTATTTTTAGCAGCCAGCCTCTCCTAAGCTCACCCCCTCTCCTAAAGCTCCCATCCACAGGCTTGTGGGAATCTTCTTCATGTAAGCTCATGTGTAGCCAGGAAATCTCACAATTTCTGGAGCTGGTGTGTTTTCTTCAGAGGCTTCTTGTTCTGGGGCTCATGTCCCCCTGGGCTGTGGCAGCAGCACTCTGGGCTCTGGCCAGGCTGAAGTGGGACCCTACTGAGGCACTGGGTGATCACAGCCCATCCCTTTGGGCAGTGACCCTCTGTGCCCCTGGGAAGTCATCCCTCATTAGCCCCTGGGACAGCACAGGCACAGGAGTGAGGCAGGGAGGTGGATAAAGCCCTGGCTAAGGCGATTTGGAACTCTGTGCTGCAGCTTGGTGATGCAGTGACTTAATGAAGCTGCTGTTGTCACAGGGCCCGGGGACACGGGCGGTCGCTCCCAATCAATGCTGAGAGGTTAATTACACATTTACCTGAGCAGCAGTTTGAAATCCTCACCACGGAATCAGGAGTGGGGGGGACTCCTGGCTGCCTTGGCACCTGCAAGTGTGAGCAGCAACCAGAAGTGTGTCTAGCTAGATGTCCCCCATAGCTGGCTGAACCTTGACAAGCTGTTTGCTGGGATTTTTGGGACGCCCTCGTCCCAGAAATCGGTTCCAGCTTGGCATCAAAGCCAGAACTGCAGTAGTTCACAGCCAAAAAGAAAAAAAAGAAAAAGCTCTTCTCTGTCTTGCTCCTGAAGGCTGCTCCTGAATGCTGCTCCTGAATGCTGCTCCTGAATGCTGCTCCTTACCTTTCAGCTGGAGCCATCCCGCCTCCTTCTGCGGTGCTCCGCCGAGATGCCCACAGGGCAGGTGGTGGTGAATTCACCCATTTTTAATAAATAGATTTTAATTAACTTTTTAAAAAGTCCAGCTCATTCCAATTAGTGGAGGGTGACTGCATTTGTTCTCTCAGAGAGTGGGAGAGAGAGCACAGTGTTTTCAAGACCATCTGCTCATGAATCCTTAAAAAAAGCTCGGGAGAGGAAAACGAGCGTTAGCCGGAGGCGGGGAAGGGTGAGGGCACTGTGGCAGCCAGCAGGGAGGCCTGGCCAGCCCAGGGGGCCTGGCTGCTGCAGGAGCCAGGGTGGTCCTGACAGGATTTTGGAGCTGGGGAGCTCTAATGAGCTATGGGAGAAGGGACTGGCAGTGCCTGGATGAGTGAGAAGAGAGGCAGCAGTCCAGAGGGCTGAGTTCTGGCAGCCTCAGAGATGGGGAACTGACACCCCAGTGTGTCCCAGGCTTTTGTAGCTGGCCAGGGATTTCAGGAGGGAAATGCTTTGGGATGCTGCTTTAAAGGGAGGGTGTGCAGGGAATTTGGTGCCCTGAATTCAAAGTGCCTCTGGGGTGGGCAGGAGGAAGGAGTTTTATTTTGGTGATGCCACCAGCACCTGCAGCAAGATCCAGGGGTCTGGGGTACGTGGAGAGGGGAGTGGGGACAGTGTCTGGGGCAGCTCTTTCCCATTGCAGTGTGAGCTGTAGTGACCATGTTTCAAGCATCCATGCCGCCTTCATTTTTTCCTCTTCCTTCAGAATTATCCCCCAATCCCAGTTTCTGGTCCAAAATCAGATGGGGTGGCTTTGAGAGCTGCAGAAGGGCCAAAACCTTACTAAACTGCTGCTTCTCCCCATCATGCAAAGACAGACTTGTCAGTGCAGTTGACTCAGCCTCGTTCCCTGTGCCCTCCAGGGGGACGATATCTTGGACCGCAGCTCGGAGCTGATCTACACGGGAGAGATGTCCTGGATTTACCAGCCTTATGGACGGAACCAGCAGCGAGTTTTCTTCCTCTTTGATCACCAGATGGTTCTCTGCAAGAAGGTAAGGACACAGCTAAGGGCATGCCGTGGGCAGGCTGGCCAGTCCAAAGTGGTTTTTGGGGCACGGTGGCTGTTGGCTCCACGTGCAGAGGAGGATGTGGAGAGCCCTGAGGAAGGACAATCTGCATGCTCGGGGTGGGGAGCACACTGTGATAGAGGGATTTTTGTGCTCATAGCAAATCCAGCCTCCACTTGCTCTTTTCATGCCTTTATCTCATGTGCCCCTGGTTTGGCTCGTTGCCTCCCTTCTCGTTTTAGGTTTTGGCTGCAGTGTATGATCTGGGATTAGATAGCCCTGCAATTCCTGTACGAACTACAGAACCTGGCACTGGGGCTGACAGCCCAATTGCTGCATTGAGATGGTGATGAGCAGCAGCCAGGCTGTGCTGGGTGGCTGTGTTGGCGCTTGGGGAGAGGCTTTTCAAGCCTCATCCTCCTGTCTCTGCCGTGCTGGGTTTTACAGGGCCCCTCCCTGCCCTGGAGCCCTGGGAGGAGGTGGGAGGGCAGTGCAGGACGCTGGTGCCGGTGTGCTGTGATGTTAATAGCAGCAGGTGAGCTGTGATCCACAGAAACTGTGTCCAGCAGCACCTCTGGTACCCACGTGTCCCACTGAGGTGACCCCAGCTCGCTGCCACCACGCTTGTGTGACACGAAGGGACAGAGCTCCTCAGTCCTGGCTGTGACAGGTCAGGATTTGCTGTCACTCCCTGCAGCCATGCAGAACTGTGCAGGGGGATGTCCGTGGACAGCACAGGGCTGTGTTCCTGTCACACCTCCTGGGCTCAGGACAGGCTGAGCCTGGCACCCTCCGAGGAGGCCCTGCCACCCTGGGAAGGGCGTGGGTGGGGACGTGGGTGGCTCCTGACTCAGCACGGCATCACTGCCCCCTCGGCGGCCCGGGCACGGCAGTGGGTGGCACTTTCTTCTCCTGAGTCATGGCTGACTGAAATTCTGCCTTCTGGAATGCCTGTGCTTGTTTCTCCCCACCTCGTCGCTGTGCCTTTCCCTCCTTGCCCAGCCCTGTGCAGAAACAGGCACAGAGCAGCAGTGGGAGCTGCAGTCAGTCTGGAGGTGCACAGCTGGTTTCCTTCCTGATGCTGACCTCCTGCTCTTTGCTTGTGACCCAATTCCAATTTCCAGTCCAGGCTGGCTTGCACTGGGTCTGCTCCAGAGGGGTATGGAGCATTCCCTTAACTCTGGGGAAGTCAGGGCTGGGATTTCCGTGCTTATCAGCAGGAGTGGAGAGTGGTCAGCAACTCCCAGTGGGCTGCTGGGGGCCTGCAAGGTTCCATCAGAGCTCAGACAGCGTTCGTGCTTCACTGCCCTCCTCCCTTCTGCATGAAAAAGGAGTTTTGGGGGGTGTGGAGGTGCTGCACGAGAGGTGCCTGCATGGGAAGCACCCCGCGGGTTGTGCCGGGGGTCTGGGCCTCCCTGGCTCCGTGTCAGGACCTGCCAAGGCCTCGTGGCCCAGTGTGTGCCCACCCAGCTCAGGGGTGGCAGGGCAGAGGGTGGCAGCCCCTCTGGTGACCCCGTGGGCACAGGGCCCAGAGCCCACTGCAGGTTCTCCCTCTGTCTCTGTGTCCAGCATCAAACTGCAGCTGCTGCTTTTCAGCGTTGGGGCAGGAGGGGAGGGAGGCTCCAGCTGGACTCTCCCATCCTGACCACGCTTGCTTTATTCAGAGTGAGTGTCCAAGTCTGGAATTCAGAGGAGTTTTAGCTCCATTGTGGGACCACGCATCCCATATATAAAATAAATGTGAGGGGTTTGTAGTCTGTGCTGTGTTGACCTCCCTGACAGATCCCAGGAGGCAGGATCAGCTCTGCTTCAGAGCTGGGGCCCCTCAGGGAGGCACCTCGAGGTTTGGGAAGCTGGGGCCAGCCTTCCTTACCCCCTGCTTTAAAACTGAGGGATGGAATGTGATCCACATACCCCTGAGAGCAGCTTTGGAACCACTTAGGATGGCACATCGCAGTGAATCTTCAGAAAATCTGCATTTGTGGGTTTTCTTCAGGTGTAATAAATTAATAGGTATGATACATCCTTCATCATGACACCATCTATATGAAAATACTTTTTTAGAAATTATTATGGCTGCTTTTTATCTCTTTGTTGGCCCAAAGAGAATTTTAATAGAAATAAGGAGCTAATTCCTTATTTAAATATGCCTCAGATGTTTCAGTTTGATGAAGGCATGGGAGATATCCCGAGTGGCTTTAGAAGGCAAACACATATTTCAGACAGGATCCCTCACTCCTCCAGATCTCCACTGCAGTTACCTGCACATCCTCCTCTCCTGCCTGTGAGAGTGTTTGCATCCCCTGGTGCCTCAGATGGGTCCCGTGGTTGGGGAGGGTGACACAGGAGTTCCTGGTGGGACAGAGTTTGATACCAAACTGTCACAGAGCTCAGTGACAGTTCTGCTGTTGGCACTCCCTGTCAGCTCCATTGTGTCCAAACCTTGTCCCCTGTGGGCTCAGCCTGCAGTTCCTGCAGTTCCTGCAGTGGAAGATGAGGGATTTGCCTGCTGGCCCATGCAGTGTTCCCGGTGTAAGGAATGCTGCTGGCTGTGCAGGTATTTCCAGTGCCCAGCTACCTGCTTTCAGCAGCAGGTAACACATTGCCAGACAAACCCCATCTGCTCTGCTCGTGTCCTGCTCTCCAGAGGCTTTGCCACCCCCTTCTCTTGGTGTCTGAAAATGTTTCAAGGTTTCAGGGCCTTTTTTTGTTGGACACCTGGCCAGGGCATTTCTTTGAGGGGGAATAACTCTCAGGATGATTGTTCCTGACATTATCACCTGCTTGTTGGCTGCTGTTTACACCTGCTGCAAGACTGGGGATTCCTGAATGCATTTCCATGACCACCACACCTTCAGACAGAGACCTGGCTTGGGAAATGAGTAATTACCCAAGGCTGCACTCAAATATGCTCAACAGATGTTATTTCCACCACTGTGGGTGAACTGAAGTCTTCCTTCCAAGCAGGAAAGCTGCACTAAGGTTTCCAAGTGGAGAAGCTGACACTGTGGCAGGCACCTCTCCCTGCTGGCAAACACCTTGCAGAGCAACTTGAGTGGGGTAATTTTCACAAAACCAGTTTCCAAGCTTTACAGATAAGTCTCTTTGGCTTAGATTTTGCCACCAGAGACAGTACTGGTCACTTCCTAACACCACCACTGAATTCTTTCCTGGTGCCAGGCAGTGAGGAGTTTGATCAGATGAAATGGCCTTGCCAGCTGTTTCAGGGTTCAGCAAACTGAATGCTGCAACACCAGTTTGGATGCAACAGTTCCTGATCCAGAGCCACTGGAGAGCTCAGGATCCAGGTCTTCCTTGCTAAGCCAGGTAACTTTCAGCTGTTGGATCAATGTGAAACTCTCCCAGTGAGTTTCTGCCCGTGTTTCCTGAGCCACAGGCTGGGACACTGCCGTGGGCATGAGGACAAAGCAGTGCCTTTTCCAGAGTTGGTTGGATACCCTAATTCAGAGCTGCCTTTTGGGAAGGCAGAAGGGAATAGGCTGGGCAGGAAGCAGGCAGTGCCTCAGTGTGCCTTGCCATATGTGTATAATCAGGACAAAAATGCCTATTCTGGGATGCTGGCCGTAATTACCAAGAAATGAAGGCAGTCCTGGATGATGGTAACACTAAAAGATGTTGCCTTAAAGGCACAGGGTCCACTTTCCTTATCACCCTGAAGTTGAGAGAGTTTGACACGGAGATGCTTTAGATTTGCAAATCATGGTACTTAACATCCAGGCCTGTGACACACAGCATTAATTATCATCACTTTGGGGATGCTCGAGGTTCTCAGCAGTTGAGCATCTTCTTTTTTCTGTTCTGGGTAATAATTTGAATTCCCCCAACGGGCTCCAGGGCACTGTGGCATGAGGCTGGGACTGACAGTGTGAAGTGGGAAGGGTTAACAGAGTTACTGCTCCAAATTGCACTTTTCTTTCACCAATAGCTGAGCAGTCCTTGATGGGGCCCTGTGTTCAGTGTTTTCTGACAGCGCAGAAAGATCAGTGACTGCATGAAACACATTTAGTTTTCATTTGTGCTTTTTATGTGTCTCTTGTAATCAGGAGGCAGTGCAAGCTCCAGCTTGTGGTTTATTGCTGTTGCTGTCTTCCCTTGAGCTGCCCAGGCAGAGCAGGTTGGATGGGGAGCAAAATGAGAGCAGTTTAATGGCAGTAGCCAGCCAGAAAGAGTGGTGCTACAGGAGATGGAGTAAATAAAATAATCCTGTCAGACTCTGTTGCAGTCCAGCTTTCCAAGATAAAAGAGACATTTCTGAGTGCTTTCAGTGGAAGAAGGTTTAGCTCCCATGTAGCTTCTGCTGGAAATATCGAGGTGATCTCTGCACCAAAACAACGGCCCTGCTTTTATTACAGGCCAAAGAGGGCCTGTGGGACCAGCCCAAAATCTTGTTTGCAAACACTCAGCAGCCCTGGGACTGCTCTTACTACTTGAAGTGGGTTTTAGACTTCATCAGCACCTCCCAGCTCTCCTCTTTTTCTCCCAGTAACACAGATCTCCACAAAATGCCCCATTTTGGGTCAGGCCTGGGCCCAGCCTGCAGTGGGGTGGGGAAATGGGTCAGGCTGGGTTTCAGCAGCTCAGGAGAGACTCGGTGCTGCCCTGACAGGCAGAGCCTGCTGCTGGAGCTGGGGTGATTCCTGGGGTGTCCTGTGCAGGGCCAGGAGTTGGGCTCTGATGATCCTTGTGGTCCCTTCCAACTCAGGATAGTCCATGACTCGATGGGGTGGGCACGGAGATGACCCAGGAGAACACAGTGGCTTGGTCACAAGGTGTGAAATGAAGTTTTTAGAGAGCAGTGTTTGCCCAGCCCTGCTGACAGACCCCCGTGCTCTTGCCCAGCTGGTGCTGGCTGCAGGCAAAAGCTTTTTATGGGACCACAGGGAGGGGAATTTGGATGCTTCATCAGTCCCTTGGCCAGCAGATAGCCAACGAAGGCAAGTCCAGCAATTAACAGGATACAGATTAAAACCAATTATGAAACAGCACTCCAGCTTTCAGACAGGGTACTCCAGGGAAGAAAACATGCCTGTGAATGGTCCCACAGCCTGGAATGTTCTGTGAGCCTCTGCAGGGCTGTGCAGGTGACGTGCCCTGAGCAGTGTCACAGGGGGCTCGTGTCACAGTGTCACAGGGGGCTCATGTCAGTGTCACAGGGGGCTCATATCACAGGGGGCTCATGTCACAGGGGGCTCATGCACAGTGTCACAGGGGGCTCATGTCACAGTGTCACAGGGGGCTCGTGTCACAGTGTCACAGAGGGCTCATGTCACAGTGTCACAGGGGGCTCATGTCACTGTGTCACGGGGGGCTCATGTCAGTGTCACAGGGGGCTCATGTCACAGTGTCACAAGGGGCTCGTGTCACAGTGTCACAGGGGGCTCATGCTGACCTGGAACCTGCTGCCCTTCCACTGCCTGGGGGGAGCAGAGAGGGAAGAGCAGGGTCCAGAGGCACTGGAGGAGCCAGCAGGAGGAGTGCTAAACTCCAGAAAGGGCTGAATTTGGAGCCCTCCACCATCTGCGTGGTTGTCTGGGCAGGGGTCAGGTGTAGCCTCCTGTGACCATGCAGGATGCTCTGCAAAACACTCCGTGCCTCACTTCCTGCTCCTGGAATTGCAGTGGTGCAAATTTGGCCCACGGGCAAACCTCCAGAGCTGAAAACTTACCCTGCTGCTGCAGCCTTTCAGCAGCACCATGTGGATGATGGAGCAGCTGGAGAGGCCAGCAGAGCAGTGACGTGGCTGCACGAGGGTTCCCCATCTCCTCCTCCTTTCAGTCCTTGGAAAGGCACTCGCCCTCGCCGGGCTGCTCTGCAGCCAGAGGGGTTGGGCTCGGGGTGGAGCAAGGCCATTTCTCTCAGCCCCAGCTGCTGTGTCCAAGGGCTCAGAGCAAAGCTCGCAGGCTCTGGCATCCAAACTCTTAGCAGGGCTTAGATTTATTTTCTGATATCAAGAATATTTAGAGCAAAAACACTGCAAAGGGTTCATTAAGCTTTAGGGTCTCATTTGGAACGAGGAGAGGCCCAGTGTGGTGCTGCACTGGGCTCTGCTGTGTGTCACTGTTCCTGTCCCATCTGCACACTCAGCCCACTGTGGGGTTAAATCAAATGTACAAAGGCTACAGAAAACTGTCCCCTTGGTGTTCATGAAAAGCAGGCCGGGCTGCTTTCGTCAAAGGGTCTCTGTAAGGTAAATTAGACTTTAAAAATGTAGGCTCGGAGTCCTTTTTTAAAAAGTCAAAGAAGGTTGAAAGCCTTCATGACTAAAGATACCCAAAGACATGGCAAAGTGGCAGCGTGCCATGCTCTCATTGCTCACGGCAGGCTGGGCAGAGGGGGGAGAGAGCAGGCAAGCAGGAAAATCAGGACAAATTTCAGGAGCATGTTGGAAAACACTGCTCCTCTGCTCTGCAGTCGGTGCCCAGGCCAGTGGGAAATCACAGAGAGGGGTCTGAGACCCACCCACAACTCAGTGCAAAAGGCAACTAAGGCTCATCCACAGCTCTGCCTTTCCCAAATCATGAGCTGGAGTTTGGGTGCAGTTATTGTGAGCCCTGGCTTAGTCCTTGCCTAGTTCCAGCACCAGCTGTTCACTGGTCATCACCCGTTCCATGGCAGCTGCCCACCAAGGGCAGGACTGGCCCGGGGTCTGTGCCCAGCCTCATCCTTGGCTGCCTGTTCTCCCCTGGACCCTGGGGAACACCTCATCTCTGGTGAGGGTCTGCAGGGATTGCTCCTTTTCATCCCTGCCCAGACCCCCAACAACCCCACCCTGGCCATCCCTGGAGCTCTGTCCAAACTCTCCTGGAGCTCTGGCAGCCTTGGGGCCGTGCCCATTCCCTGGGGAGCCTGGGCAGTGCCAGCACCCTCTGGGGATGAACCTTTCCTGGTCTCCAACCTAAACCTGCCCTGCCCCAGCTCCAGGCCAGTCCCTGGGTGCTGTCACTGGTCACAAGTGAAGAGGTCAGAGCTGTCCCTCAGGAGGATGTCAAAGACCTCACTGAGGTCTCCCTTCAGTCTCCTCCAGCTGAACAAACCAAGTGCCCTCAGCTGCTCCTCCAGGCCCCTCCAGAGCCTTCCCCATCCTCGTGGCCTCCTTTGAATGCTCTCCAATGGCTTAAAGCCTTTTTTATATTGTTGTGCCCAAAACTGCCCCAGCACTGGAGGTGAGGCCGCCCCAGCCCAGGGCAGAGCAGGACAAAGCCCTCCCTGGCTCCAGGACAGGGATGGCCCTCGTGGCTCCAGGGCACTGCTGATGTTCTGTAAAGCTGGTGGGGATGGAGCGATGATCCCCATTGGAAGAGCCACCGTGTTGCCTGTTCCTCCTCCTCCTCCCTCTGCCTCTCAGGGCTGGAGGGGCTGTGCTGTGCTGCCCACAGGCCTCCTCTGCCTCCCTTGGTTCTGCCAGCTCTGATCCCAAGGCATGGGAAATGCTGAGCTGTTCCCACACAGCTCTGAGCTGTTAGAGATCCACCATCAGAGCCCTCCAATGTGTCTCTCACCGATTACTTAGAGCTCCCCATTGATCTGTACAATAAATAAATGTCATTATCCCATGGTAGAGATGGGGGAGGGCTGAGGGAGAAATGTCATTTCACTTGGAGCCCCAGGAGCTACCCTCACAGGGCCTGGCTGCATCCCTGCCCTCAGAGCACATAATTCCTCCCCGAGTTATTTTGAAATTCCTTGCCACTGGGATATGCAGGGTTTGATAAACAGGAGCACCAATAACCTACATATGCAGTGAGGAACTTGTAATGGATTATTCTGTGGCTGGCATCTCCTGTCCTGTCAGCTCCTAAGAGGGATCTAATGACTCAGGGCTGGAAATGGCTCTCTCTCCATTTGTGCTTCACGGATGATTTGTTTTACACATGACAAGTCGAGTGTGACCTAGCACAGAGTAAACCCCAGCTCCTGAGAAAAGGCACCCTCCTAAATCCAAAGCCGTGCTTGAGGCCTCCCCTGGCCGCACGCTCAGGAGTTAATAGGAGGAATATGAAACTCCTGGAGTGCTGCACACGTGGGATGAGGGTCTGGGACCAGGCCAGCTCCTTTCCTCCTTGGCTGCCCTGTGAAACCCCTGAATGGCTTGTGGTTGTGATGCTGTTTTGCACTGGTGACTGCAGATTGCCCTTCTTGTCATTATTGTTCTTCTTCCCCTTGAGTGTCCCGGGGGGTTTGACCCTTCCTCTCCCACAGGCAGGGCCAGGCACAAGGAGTTGTGCTCTGGACTAGTGGGGCAGAAAAAAAGCTCGAGGTGAAAACCAGAGAGCAGGAGAAGCAGTACAGAAGACAAGTAGGACTCAAAGAGCTACTGAACAGTGATTTACAGGTGCAATCCTTCCTGCAGGTGTCTAAATCCACCACAACAAGAGCAAAATTCATTGTGGGAGCCCATCCCAGCGTCCAGGTTCCCAATAAAGCCCAGCCTTGCTTTCCTTATGATGGCCACAGAGGAGATTTCTTTCCTTCCAAGCACAGTTACATAAAGCCACCCTTCCAGGAGGGGACAGTGGTGGGGGGTGGGAGCAGAGGGGGTGGCCCAGGCAGGTCCCAAGGCAGGGCCAGCCCTGAGTGTGGCTGTAAAGCCCAGCCCAGCACCAGGAGAGCAGAGCTGTGGGGGGCTTATGTAACGTGTCAGAACTTCTCTTTGTGCTCCTGTCAAACCACTTTTTTTGGCTTCATCTTTTCCTTGTGAATCCTTCGTACAGATTACGTGAACAGACTGCAGAGCATTATTCAGAAGAGCTTAATTAACCTCAGTGAGGGGAAGAAAAGGAAATAGTAGAAGCTGTAGGGTAAAAAAAGATCATATTTAGACAAATAAGTGCAAATGACCCAGATGCATCCATTTCCTTTCAAGCCAGGCAAGCAGGCTGGATGCTCTGCAGAGGCTGCAGGTCTGTGCCACTGCTGCTCCTGCTGCTGGCCCCACGCTGCCCCAGGTCCTGCTCATCCTACCTGCTCCAGCCCTGCTGATCTGTCACCTCCTCTCACACAGCATCCAGCTGCAGAGCTGGGAGGGACCCCAGGAGAGCAGCTATTCCCTTTGCAGGACTGAGCACACTCAGATCATCTCTGAGGGATGTTTGGCTAACCTTCTTTTGAAAATCCCCCAGGAATGCCATCCCAAGACTTCCCTATTTTGTCTCTTCTAGGGTTTAACTACTCTTCTAGATAGAAACATTTTTTTCCCAAGTTTCTAATCCTGTTCTCCCTTGTGGTAAATTAAGCCAAGCCGCAATGAAAATGGAGAATAATTGATCAGCCTCCTTAAAAGAGGAGCAGCTTTCCCATACTGGAATACCAACAGCAGATTCCTTTTTAGTTATGGCTTTGCTAGATTAAACAGCTCCATTTCTTTGGCCTTTCCCCATTGATAAGGTCTTGAGAGTCTTTTTGGGGTTTTTTTATATTTTCTTGCCCTTGCCTGATTTAACTACAAGAAATAATCTTGTGTGACATTCAGAACTGGCCAGTGCAGAGCAGCTGATGGTCACCCTGGCTGAGCCACGGGCAGGATAACCAACAGGGCCAAACGAACAGAGCCAGCCTGTGAACAAAGCTGGATCCTAGAGATTAATGATTTCTTCATTTCTCTCATTCTAATTCTCTCACTTACCCCTGGATAACCAGGAGCAGGAGCAGCATTCCTGTCCTCACAAGCCAGAGCTCCTCTCAGCTTCTGTAGCAGATAAATCTCCATTTTTGTGCACAGATCTGTTTTGTCTTCCTGCCACACAGTACTTACACCAGGCTGGTGGAACAATCCATTTCCCTCCTCAGCCTCACAACTGCTTTCCTTAATCTCATCTTTCCTTTGACTCCATGGACATGCTGGGAAAAGGACAGAACTGTGCTGGACAAAGTGTGTGAGGAGCAACAGGTTCCTGTCTGAGCACTGCTGCTGCACCTGGCACAGAGCACACAAGCAGCATCCCTTCATGGCCTCTGTGCTCTCTCCATTTCCATCCCCTTGTCCACGTGCATAAAAAGCTCCTTAAAACAAGGGCTTGGCCTTGTTTGCTGTAGGCCAGATGAGGACCTGCATTTTCTTGAGCTCAATTACAGTGCAAAGCTTTTGAAGAGGGCCATGCTTTGCTAAGGAGCTGAGTAGTGTCTCTTGTTGTTTAAAAGCTGTGATAAAATATCCATGGATCAAATAATTATTGTGCTTCTCATATTGTGGGTGTTACAGTTTGGTCAGTTGGGAAATAATATCCATTCACTGAGTGTTGGCAAGAAGGAGGGAGAATGATAATAGGAAATGCTGAGCCCATTAAAAATGAAATTATCCAGTTATGGTTGTTAATCTGTGGACTGAACTTTCTGGAACCAGCTGTGGACAAAGTCCTCCATGTCCAGGCACGTGCTGCTCATGAGAAGTTTGTGTGGGGAATCAAGTGTCTCTGATAAATTCAGGGTACCAGTGTGGAGTTCGTGGCCAAAAAGTGAGGAATGGTCCTTCTTTTGAAGGAAAGCATTGGGAGAAAAGATGATCCATTTCTTCTGGAGTCCTTATTGAATTTCCTTCTCCAACTGACCGTAGGAGTGGCAGACAGGAGCTTTGTGCTGTTGCCTTTTCCCAGCTCAAGGCCAAACCACAGCATTGCCTCCTCTGCAGCTGAGCTGCTGCTTCCCCCTCCTGCATTTCACCAGCAAGAACCTGGGGGGCCGTTGGATCTCCAGAGGCACTTGTAGGGTTCCATTGTCTCCTCACAGCTCCTTCAGGAGCTCCTGGGCAGCACCTTTATCTTGACCCCCAGCACTCAGCAGCTCAGGAGCCTCACTGGAGACAGGGACAGCTCCTGCTGCATCCCAGGAGGGGAAATGTGTGACCAGCTCAGTCAGACATGTCCAAACCCACGGATTGTCCTCTGGAAGCACAAAGCTGGTCAAGCATTCACTTGGCAGTAGCTATTAAAAATAGCTCATAATGTTTTCTGAGTCAAAATTGGGGAGATAAGAGGGGGAAAATATGTGTTTAGTGTGTGTAAGGAGAGGCAGTGCACAGAGCCTGGGATTTTCAGAGCTTGTGATTGTTGATTCTTGAATACCTTTATGAGCCTTTATGAACCTTTATCTCTCCACAATCACGAAAATGGCCTGGAAAGGGCCACTGGATCCATCCTCACAGGAGCATGGTCTCTTGGGGTTGGTTCTGGAAGTTCTCAGCAGCAGTGGGAAGGGAAGCTGCTGTGCAGCTGATTGAAGGAGCACATCCTTGTTCCTGTGAGATGTGACACCAGGTTTCTCTGAGAACGTGGTGCAGATAAATGTCCTCTCCAGGAACAAGCCCCAGCCTCCATTAAACACCTTGTGTGGTATTGACCTGATTGATCAGGCTCCGTGTGGCTCTTGCAGCCTTTCCACAGCACCGAGGGAAAGAAACAATTTCCTAAGTTAGAACGAGACTGAAAGGGTTTCCTGTTGCCTATTCAGCCTGAAATAACCTTTTTCTTACGCTTTGGACCATCACTATTTCAGGCCTACACCAGAGGAAGGGTTTTGTACAAGATATTTGTGAATGGAATTCCACCCCCTGCCCAGAGCATTCCAGAGGAAGGAGTCAGGATTTACAGCCTGTGAGCTTCTGGCCAGTCTTGTGATAGTTGATACTGTCTGGCAGATTCATGAGCAAGTTTGCTAAATCATTATGATGTAGAGTTTATTTTCCAAGATTAATTTGTTTAAAATAATACCTACTGCTTATCTTGAAAAAGCCACACTGCTAAATATTATTTCAATAAATAAATGCTGTATATTGCCTTCGTTTTTCCTCTCAAATGAATCCTTTGACATAGCATTTATCTTTAGGGCACTCTGAAAAATCCAAAGGTACTTAGGTTAAATTGATTTAATATACCTAAATATTGCTTTTGAGAGTGGTTAGAGGAAGGAAATCTTGATTGTGTGTTGCTGAATTTGGTTTTAAATAAATTGAATCACCTTGTGAGGCCATGACTAGAGAATTAACATTCTGTTTTCTGATGATCATCTTCTGTTATCTGAGATAACAGGCACAGAGATGTGGGGCCAATGGGGAATTTACTTTTCCCTTCCCAACGCAGAGAAATGAGCTGTTGCTGAAAAACAGGGAATAACCAACTAAGAAAGGAGATGAGTGTGAACAGCTTGGGTGGAAAAGGTTATTATTACAAGGAGTGAAAAAGAAAAAAAAAACAAGCTGGATCAAGAGGTTAAATCCAGGGTGGCATGAGACCAGAGGTAGGTTAGGAGTGCTTTGAGCTGAGAATCAGGGTGGTTTCTCACCAGTGAGCTGTGTGTGAGTGGGGAGTGGGTCCCAAGGAGAAGGGGCAGAGACCAGTCCCCCCTGGGTGTGGGAGTGGGGGTGGAAAACAGATGTGGAGTGGGCATCCCGTGCTGCCAGAGCAGTGATGGCTGCAGACCAGTGCATGTGCACAGCCTGGTGGGCCCTGCTGGGCCTGGGCCTCACACTGCTCACCCTGGGCAGCAGAACCTCCCACGTGCAAATGCTGGAACGTGTCACCCGCTCAGAGGCATTTCTTTGTGCCTACAGACTGAGTTCTGCAGCTCGAGGATGTGTGTTTTGCTCCTCTCTGCCCTGTTTGCCCCTCTTTGCCCTGTTCACAGCAGGTGAGGCTGGAAGGATCTGACCAGGTTTCACCATCACTTCTTTCCCTTCCTCAGCTCTCCCAGGAATTCCCTGCTGAGCTCAGGCTCTCCATGAGATCTCACCATGATGCCTGTCTCCTTTTCCCTCTGCAGGACCTGATCCGAAGGGACATCCTGTATTACAAGGGGCGCATAGACATGGATAAATATGAAGTGGTGGATATAGAAGATGGGAGAGATGATGACTTCAATGTCAGCATGAAGAATGCCTTCAAACTGCATAACAAGGAGACTGAGGAAATGCACTTATTCTTTGCCAAGAAACTGGAGGAGAAGTTACGATGGCTTAGAGCTTTCAGAGAAGAAAGGAAGATGGTAAAAGAAGATGAAAAGATAGGTGAGGAATGTGGAAATGAATCTGAAAGGAGGTTGTTGGTAGTGTTTAATTTAGCCCCAATGGGTGGAGGAGCCCACATTTTCTTTGTGGTACAGTTCAACCTTGTTGAAATGTCCTTGGTTGCTCTCCTAGTCATAAATAGGTCTCTTTCCAGCTCAGTTACTGTTCTTTTTGGCCCTAAATAAACAAATTCTGCCCATAGCTCAAGCCTGGAGCTCCATGGGTGTGTGGGAGAGGGAAATCTTTGGCCATCCACCTTCAGGGTCTCCTGGCTGCATCCTCCTGCTCTGGTTAAGGATGTTTCATGCAGAGGGAAGTCAGCAAAGTCAGTGACAGCCCTTCCCTTGCACCAGCCCCTAAACTGACTGTGACCAGTGCCCGTCCAGGCTCAGTTTGCTACTCAGCTCTAAAGCACAGGGCATGTTTATGACACTGTATAAACAAAACCAGCTCTAATCTTACTTTTCATCCAGCCCCTGCACAAGTGAGATTAGAAGGAGGCCAAGGAAGAGTCGCTTTTCAGTAGAACACCCAGAGCGTTCTGTGCTTGCAGACAGTGCAGAGCATCCCCCTCCCCAAAAGGAAACGAGCCTTTGTGAGCAACCTTCTGAATTGTGTTTGCCGTGTTCCCTTTTCCAGGCTTTGAAATTTCTGAGAATCAAAAGCGGCAAGCGGCAATGACAGTAAAGAAAGTCAGTAAGCAAAAAGGTAACCGGCAACACGCTCTGTGCCTGGTGATGTGAGGGTGGAGCGGGCTGGGCTGAATCCTGCTGGGTTAGGATCCAGCGTCCCCTCAACTTCCCCCTCCCTTCTCTTTTTATATCAAATACCGTTTGTGCTTTGTATCCTTCCTCAATGTATCTGTGGGCCAAATTAATCTCTGGTCGGAGGTGGTTGAAAGCCAGTGGAACTGCACCAGAGATGAATTTGATCTCGTGTCTCCAGTCTGATGTCCAGAAGCTGTCCCTGGGGGCAGAAATCTATCTCAGTTGTTTATCTCAGGCTGAAATGGGAGTGAGTGCGGAGGTGTGTAGAGGTTCTGCTAATTCCCAAAGTCTCCCATTAGCAAAAAAAAAAAAGCAAACAAAAAACAAACCAACAGAAACATTGCTAAAATGCTGGAACTGGGGAGGGAGTACCCCTTTCCTGCTGCTGGAAAGGAAAGGGACACTCTTGTTTCCTGGGGCTGCCTGTAACTTTTTAAAGACAGCACAGTAGCATCAACTCTAGGAAATAAAGTATTTTAGTAAAGACGTTGCATCTCTGGAATGTCAGATTCATTTCCCCAGCCAGGCAGGCTGCAGCCAGCTGAGCAGTGCCCTGCCTGGTGTTAGGCAGAGTCTCAACTGGCCAAAGCCAGCGTTGATTCTCTCTCGCAATAACTCTTGCAGCTACAGGTTTTGAAATCCTCAACACAGAGGGAAGGTCAGAGAGCTCATTCCTCAAGTTCTCCAAAGCTTCACACAGTCATGGATGTATTGATTTGTTACCAAAGTACCATAGCACAAGTAGGCCTACAAGTGGGTTTTGAGAGAGCTCCTCAAGGCTTGGCTCAGGTCAGGTGCAGGCAGGTTGGTCCCCACTCTGTGCAGCTGGTTTGGGGGGTTTTTGCAGAAGTTGAAGGAGCTCTTTGCTTTCTGCCTCACCTGTGTGTTGTCTACTGGCTTTGCTGGTCCAGGAGTGATTTGCCAGGCCAGCTGTGAACTCCTTGGTTTGCTGTGTCTCTCCATTGTCATCAGTCTTCTCCTCTCTACTGACTTCTTCTGTTGTCTCCTGAGATGTTCTCTAAAAACTCTCCTGGCCAGATGTTCTAAGCTCAGAGTGTGCACACCCAGAGCAGGCCCAGGTGCCTCACACTGTCCCCGTGCCCCTGTCACAGCCCCTCAGCACCTGCATGTCTGTCCCTCAGCACAGGAGCATCCACAGGGCTCGTGGAACTGCACAGTGAGAGAGCCTGACTTGCATGACTGCCGTGACCAAACGAGGTTCAGTTATTGCTAGCTGTTCAGTTCGTTATATTATTAATTAATAGAGGTATTAATTAATAATTGTACTGTTCAGCCAGTAAGTGACACAGTTCAGAGGTGCCTGAGCATGCCTGCCAGTATTCCCACGTACATCACTGGACTTGCATCCTGACAAATACAATCTGCCTGACAGGACTTGTGTCTTACACAGCAATTGCTCTCTGTCTGCTCTCTTTGTCTTTCTCTCTCTTTCTCTCTGAGATGAAGAAGGAGGGGTTGTTATCTTGGGCTTCTCGGAGTATGAAATTCATTAGCTCCTAAGACAGCAGTCAGCATTTCTTCAGTGAAGAACGAGCACAGGCTGTGGCACTGGCAGTTCTTTTTATGGGATTAAGTCCTCGAGCCAGACAGAAGTTCAGTCACACCCCAGCACTGAGTTAAGCACAGCCTGATTGGTTTTAGGACGTGAAATCTGAAAAACAACAAATAGGGTCATTAAAATGGTAGCTCTGTATGCTTTGCCCTACACTGTGGTGATCACAGCCCAGTCTCAGGCTGATTAAATGAAATATTGACGCTGAGAACTCTTGGTTTTATTACTCTGTGGTTTGTCTTGTGCCCAAGACCCAGCGAGAGGCACAAGGCTGCCAGAGCAGGGAGCTGCTGGCACTGCTCAGAAGAGGGAGGTAGAAGGAAACTCCTGAGTGCTGGTTTTTGGTGACTGATTTTTTTAAACCTTGCCCTATGCATTTTACAGATATTGACAACACTTTATTTTGCCAAGACCTTGGCAGCACTGCAGATGTGCCTGTGCCAGGGGCTGCTGCTGCTGCCCTCCCACAGCACCCCAGGAGCGTTGGGAAAGGGCTTGGGGCTGCTTTTGGAGCATCAGTTATCCCTGAAAAGCAGGGGAGAGCTTCAGAAGGAGGACTAGGTCACTGTATTCAGTAGAAATATTTATTTATTGAAATGCAGGATGGTCTCAGTGGCTGCAGCAGGCCCCAGCAGCTCGAGGTGCCACCAGCCTGGCTCCTGTGTCACAGGATGCCTATTACAGACTTGTTCCTAGATGATCTCACTTGTTCCCTGCACCTCTTAAATGGGAAACCATGGTAATTCCCCTGTCACAGAACACTTAAGGAAGAGAGAAAAGCCGTGAAGGAGGTGAAATGGAAAATGCAATCAACTTTGTTAGAGGTGAAGCAGAAAAACATTTTTCAAATAGTATAAACTGCTGCTTATTTCATGCACTGTTGTACCACACCTCCCAGAAGTATTGCTCTGGAGATGGCTGGCATGTGTTTGAGAAGGAGGCATTTAAACCTCTGCTGGCTGCAGCAGGAGAGGGGGAGAGCAGCTGAGAGCAGCAGAAGAAACCTTAAAACTCTGCTTTTCAAACTAACAGCACCTTTATGCAGGTGATGCAGTGAGAACACTCTCGGAGTGTTTGGAGAAGTGTTTGATGCCCAGCTGTGTGGGGCAGCAGCCCCCTCGTGGCTCTCAGGCCTGCCCAGCAGTGTGAGCAGGGCCAGGCTCCCTGCCAGACCCACGTAGTGATGGGCAATATCCCAGGATTTGCACTCCTTACTGGATTGGGAACGTAACCCTGTTAGACCAGGTGCCTTAAGACAGCCTTACACCAATTTCTGGCCTTCTTTAAGTCCATCAGACATGCCGTGAATGGGTGGTGCTGGCTCTGCACCTCACTGGCAGGGAAAAGGGCTGCTTGCTGCTGTTTGCCTTTTGCATTGATTGATCAAGGGTTTTCCTCTTGGCTGCTGCCTGTCAGCTTCCTCGGGTGGCAGTGTGGGAGCTGGGAACAGAATTCAGTCTGGTGTCTCCTAGAAATAGTGAAGTAATGGGAGAAATGTCTTTGTTTTATGTCACAAAAGCAACCAAAGCCCCTCCCTGCAGCCCTTTGCAGCCTGCAGCCAGGCAGGGGGGTCCCACTGAGGGACAGGGCAGCACGAGGGTGGCACTGGCCTCTTCTGCCAGCACCGTGCTTGTCACTGACTGAAGGAGTGGAAACGGCCTAGGAAATGGATCCCTTGTGGATCTCCAGTCCAGTATTAATGTCGACAAAGGTTAATCCAGGGTAATTATTCCAGTTCTAAGCATTTGAAAATGGAAGCTCGTGGAGTGCCTCTCTCCATGAGGGGTCTCTGTTCCCTGGCCACTTGTGATCCCCCTGCCAAGGGTGGGTGTTTGCAGCCTGCAGGAACACTCAGTTCCCTCTCTGATCCTCAGTTCTGTCCACATCTGGCCTCTTTCAAGACAGCCTGTCCACAGAAGGGATATTTGTTCATATTCCTAGCAGCTGCCGGCCAGTGGTGTCAGGGAATTAGAGGTCCTTCCAGGAAGGAGACTTCATTCTTAAAGCACCGTTGCCCACTTTTGGAAAAGGAAATGTCTGTTGAGATTTAAAGAAGTGACCTTAGTGTGAGCTGGGGCTGTTTCCCACCTCAGGAGAGCTCTTGAGCCCCACACTGCGTCCAGCCCCTCTCCCTGCCCTGTGCACCCTCCCCCCCAGGCCTTCAGCCCTGACGAGTCTTTGGGATGAAGTAAGCAGAGATTGTCAGCATCACCTGAGAGAGATGCTGTCACTAGACCTGCCCGTGAACACTCAGCCACGCAAACCCAGCAGGGGTTAAATCATCACCCAGCGTGAACTGCCTTGGCCTGTCACCAAACACCCTCTGAATCACTGGATTTTCCTGTTAATTTATTCCTTTCTGATCACTTGAGCTCACAGCCAACTATGTCACAAAAACCCTGACCCAGACACGCAGCAGCTTCTCTGACTTCCCACCCTTCTGCACCTGAGGCAGAGCTGGGCAGGACGGGGCTGACCAGGGTCCCTCCCGTGGTTCTCTTGGCTGTTTAATCCCATTTTATTGCATTTTCATTGCCTGTGAGATTGACGTGGCCCTGCCGTGTTTCCCCATCGATTCACACGTGTAGGCACAGCCTCGGGGGATTGCAGGAGCCTGAGCAGCCCAGCCCAACTGCTCGGAAACAGAGAGGGGCATTTGCATTTTCGGATAATCAGGGTCACTTCCCTTTCTTCGAAGCACAGGAGGTGAAGGAAAGGAGCTGATCGTGTTGTCGGTGGTATTTCCCCACAGATTCAGGGCAACCTCACAGCTCACCCCATTTCTTGTAAAATCCAGACCCTACCAGCTCTCCGTGCTGTGGGTCCACGAGCACCATCCCCCTGCTGGCATCTGGAATCCAGCTGGAGTCCTCAGCGTCCTCCAGGAGCCAGTCAGATCTACAAGCTAAGGCAAAGCAGCAAAAAATCCTTGTCTGGGGGGGCCTCTGAGGATGGTACTGGTGACGCTGAGCAAGTCCCCCAGGGCAGGTTTTTGGTGAGATGTTAATGGCCCTCGCGGGAAGAGCCAAGGTGCTGACATCAATGACATGTTGAAATCCCCACTGAACTAAGTGTGTGAGCCCAGACACTCCTGCACCTCGAGTTTGGTGAGGGGTTTAGGAAGGAGTTGCTCCCCAGAAGCTGCAGCAGCATTCCAGGGCTGAACTGATCCCTTCCTGTGAGTGAAACCCGTGGAGTGAGCTGTGTGATCAGCCTGCAGGGTGCTGGAGGAGAGGGAGGCTGTACAAACACAGGATGGCAGAAATTAGTTTTCACCCAGCTCTGATGGATAAAGCCCCAGTATCATTTATTCCATCTTGCCTCGATTAGCTTTTCTTATCACACGAGGAATCATTATCTTAATGTCTGCTATAACGACATCAGGCTGCAGTGGCAGGCTGGATAAATGGACTCCAGAAGGTCGGGTTAGCTCAGTAGGTGTAGGTAGATGTTGTGGTTGTCTGGGGAACATCAGGACATGAGATGACTGTTTCCTCCTGCATTTCTCAACCTGCAGCCAGCCCTCTCCATCCTGAACAGAGAAGGGAGGTTTGTGGTTAGGAAAGGGAGCTAAGGCATGTTCTCCTCACTGGAACCATCCCCGGGAATACCAGGGCCTGGAGTGAAACCCTGGCTGTGTAAAGAGGCACCACTGAAATTCCTCTGGAGCTGGGCAAATTCGGCAAAGTGAGAGTTGGGTGATTGAGCAGGGAGGTGTCAAGGGAGGAAATCCAGCTGCTCGGGACTGCCTGGGGAGGCAGAGGGTTCCAGTTCACAGCTCCCTCCTCACCTCGGGGACAGCCAGCTCCAGACACGTCCCTTGCCAGCCCTGCACGTGGCCCAGCAAGTGGTGGCACAGTGCTTTGAGATCCTCTGTTGAAATGTGCTGAAGAGGGCAAAGGGCTGGACTCATCCAGCCACTTCTGCTCTTTTCTTAAACTTAAACTCGTTTCTGTGACAGGAGTAATCAACCCTACTACAATTAGTGCTCTGGAGGTGCGTCCCTGGCTTCCCCGTGTGTGTGGGTTACAGCATTCAGGAGGAAACTGAATTTGTGGGGTTTTTGAGCATTTCCTGAAAGATGCAAGTTGGCTGAGCTGCTGTTGAGCTCTGAGGGAGCTGGGAGGTTCCTTAGGGCAGAACTGCCAGCAGGGTGGCAATGTCACTGTCCCTTCCCCAGCTCTGGCTAATGAGCAGCGTGAGACCTGGACAGCAGGGTGGGGGCAAAGCCTGGGAAATAGCTGCTGATCAAAGGATAAATTAAAATCTCCTAGGTGGAGGATGGAGTAAACAGCTTGTAAGGCAAGTTTCCATGGTTATGTGGAGGAGATGTGCGTGTTCTCCGTGTCTGTGTCGTGTGAGCCCGGGGAGGGGCCTTGTCCTGCTGGATGATCCATCTGCACGAGTCCCTGTGGATTGCCTGTGGGTTACCAGCATGCTTCACGTGCTGCTGAAATCGTGTTGTAACCTCAAAGAGAAGAGACACTTCGGAAAAAAAAAAAAAAAAACCAAAAAACACAAAAAAACCCAAACCCTAACACAGAAGGGAAAAACGAGACAGTTTAAAATCTTTTTAATTGTTTCCTTCTGAGCTGAGAAATCCGGAAGGCTCCAAGTGACGTTGCCTGGTGCTATAAAAAGACATGATTTCAAGTGACAGCGCAGCATCTCTCACCAGTTTTGTCTAGCCAAATTATGAATCTGGGAATTTTCTTGTTCTCCTCGTGAGCAGCTCTCCCCAGCCCCGCCCTGTGAGCGATCCCTCCGTGCAGCTGCAGCCGCGCTGCAGAATGAGGCACAAACCAGCAGAAGGAGCTCCAGCTCTGCCCGTGGGGTGGAGTTGGCTCCTGTGCCTGGAAATCGTTACTTACCCATCGATTCCTCCCTTTGTGCTTTAAATTCCGCTCGCCGCGCTGCCCAAAATTGCCTTGGAAAAGAGCTTTGCTCATTTCTTTCTGGTGAATTGCAGCGGAGTTACGGCTTTGCATATTAAAAAAATACCCTCAACAGACGATTTTGCACGATGGCCCCGAGTTCTGATGAGGGAACAAACCACTTCAGAGCAGAACAGAAAAATACCTGCCTGCCAGACTTTTCCCAGAATTGCTCTTTCTTAGGATTCGAAGATGTGCAGATTAGGTGGATCTTCTCCTCCCAGTTTCTGTTTTCCAGAACATGGGTGTGTCAAAAAAAAAAAAAAATGAGAAGTCATTCTTGGGGCACCTCAAGCTATGGCTAAGTGCTGTCTGACAGTTCCACAAGGAAATGTGTTCTGGAATTACCAGAGCACAGTGGTTTTATTTGCATGTCCCACACACAGCAATGGTGCATGTCCTTGAGATCCACAGCTTTGATCCTCCAGGCCATTGGATAAATAAGAGAAATATGAAACCTTCAGCTGCTTATGCAAGTAGAACCAGCCAGGAGTTTTTGGCGTTCATCCAGCCCAGATGTTGGTGCCAGTAGCCCAGATGTTGATGCCAGTAGCCCAGATCCACAGTGCCACACATACAACTGTGGGAAGAGCTGCTTTACTGAGGGAAGGGGCAGGCTGTGCATGGGGGTGTTTCAAGCAAGGACAGACATTTTTCTGGAGTTTTGGGAAAGAACTGAATGGGGTTTGGTCGTGATCTGGCCAGGGGAGTCTGCCCTTTTCCCTTTTGGAGAAGACAGACTATGGATTCCATTCCTTGCAGTAAATCCATCACTGTCAGTGGACATCAGCCAGACTGTCCTTCCTCTACTTCTTCAGCTTTCCAAGTGCTCAGCATTTTGCTGATCCAGGAGATTTCCTAGCATTTTGTATCACCATTAAAATACATTAGTTCACGCTCCTCACGTTGGTTTAGAGGCAGTAAAGAGCCCAGCCACAGGATGCCAAAGCCATGGGGCCATGTCACTAAAGCAAGGTGGCTTTAAGGACTTCCAAAGCTAAAAACAATTTCTGTGTTGCCCCCCAGTAGCAGCTTTAGATTCACAGCTCTTCTGTTGTAGAACATGAGTAATTTTAGTGGCACAAGGACTGTTTGCCTTTGAGGTAATTCCCGGTCAGTCTGAGGGCCAAAGCAGATTTGTTTCCCAACTCCAGCCATCTAAGGGATCTGTAACAGATCCTAATGTTCCCACAGAAGCTAAAATCCCTCACCACTCTCTGCTGGGAAAATTGGCCAAGGGCTGGTGGCCTCCAGGAGCAGGCTGACACTCCTGGATGGGCTCAGGGCTGGAGTTTGTCCTCTGCAGTTGGTCTCACTGGCCACACATTGGCCAGCCTGGAGATGGGCAGCTCGGAGCAGACAGTGCCAGGAGAAGGGATGGGAGAGGTGGGTGGAGAGGAGCTCAGTGCCCTGCCCTTGTGGGTTTCAGTCACGCAGTGATTGAAATTCCAGCAGTTCCTTGGAGTTCTGTACCAACGAGGATGGTGCAGAAGTTGTGTCAGGTTTCCTGCAGCTGCCCCCGCCCACGTGTGACCCCAGCTCAGCTCTGGGGCTGCCCTCGGCCCTGCAGCTCGGGGACAGGAGCTTGGGAAGACAGAGTAGAGAAGTCATTGATGAGTAACTATTCCAGCATGCAGGTACAGATGCAGAACATCTTCCAAGTAAGTTTGAAATGCTAATTGTGATGAATTCATTAAAGGTTAATGAGTGTGAATCGCAGAGCGGTTTTTGCCCACTGTGAGGAACGATCTTGGTTATTCTCTACATGGACAGAGAGCTGCACAAAATGCAGTAAAGAAGGAAAAGTCAGTTACACATACTCAAGACATCTCCATTTGGTCTGAACCTTTTGAGGATTTTCACCCTCGATCGGTAAATTCCGTAGCAGGGAGAAGGGAATCCACTCTCTTCCCTAAAGACACGCCTTAGCTCCTACCCCAAAGAGGTCCTGCCTGCCCTAGCAGCACCTGGCCAAGCTGTGTGGTAGCTCTGTGGGTGCCCTCGTGAGGCTGTCCCTGTGTGTCAGTGCCCGTCGTGTGCCGCCGTCCGTGCCCGGCCAGCGCTGGTGTGTCTGTGTGTGGTAGGAGCCGCATTGCTGTGCACACCTTGCTCTGGTACCTGGGCGCTAATCACCGTATTTTGCCTTCTCCAGCACCTTCCCAGCCGAGGATCTCAAAGTGTTTTACAAACATTAATTAATTTAGCTTCACAACCCTCCTGTGAGGTAGGTGGGGGATGCCATCCCGCTGTCCAGATGAGGACACTGAGCTGCTCGGGGACAGTGGCCTCGCTGCTGTGGTTAAAGCCCTGGGAGGCGACGGCCCCCTCCTGCAGAAGGAAGAGCAGTTCTGCATGATCCAGAGATGGCCAGAGCTTACAGCAAGCTGCTCCACAGCCCTGCTCCTCTCTCCTCTCTCCTTCCTGCAGTCATGGTTTCCAGCCGGCCCCGCTGCCCCGAGGCTGAAGGAGGGGTTGTCCTTGTGGAGAAGGACATCCAGACTGTGTCACTGTGCCCTGTAGGCTGCGCTTTGGTGGTGACACACGTCCCTTCCGTTCCACTTTAGTCACCCAGAGCCACCCTTTACACACCATCCTTTACAACAGGATGCTGAAGCCCCTCGTTCCGTGGGAAAGCTGTAAGGGCCCCTCTCCCCATTCCTGCACAGGAGCTGTGGCTCACCCGTGTGGGAGCTGAACAGCTCAGCCCTAAAAGCGTAGCCTTGCCAGTCCATCCACTGCTACCAGTTTGGATGGAGCAGAATCAGCCTTTTCTGCGTTCTGTGCAGCCATTTTTGGGCTGGAGCCAGACTGGTGAATTGAGAACAAACCCTATGGAAAAGTCCTAAACTGTTCCAAAGAACGAGTTGCCCTCTGTGTAGGTGCATCCCTGCAGGGTAGGGCTTCTTCCACAGCAGCTCTGCTCCGTTCTGTGCAGGAACCGGAGCGGGGTGGTGCTCGGGGTCGTGCTCGGGGCTGGTCAGCGGGGCATGTTGGGGCAAGGCCGTTCTCCAGGGAGAGCTGGGAGGGAGGGTGAGCAGGAGCTCGGAACAGGAGCTGTTAAATCCGAGCGGGACGCGTCGGCCTCGGCGGGGCAGGGCCTGTCCTGGCTCTCCCGGCTCTCACAGGACTTTTCCATGAGGGCGGGCAGAACTCTGCCCAGCAAAAGTAATGGATCCTGTCGCAGCCGCGGAGCTTTGGCGTAGGGAGGCAGCCTCGGAGCTGAGGTCAGGCAGGTGCCACGTCCTGGAGACGTCCTGGCCAGCCCTGGCACGTCCCGGCGTGCGGGACCCGGTTACGGAGCGATGAGGAGCGATGAGGAGCGGTAGCATGACGAAGAACGACTATTGACCCGATTGCTCTTTGACTGATCTGTTTCTTTTTCCCCCCAATCATCGATGCAGGTGTGAGCTACTCCAAGTCGGTTCCTCCAGCCTACCCACCACCCCAGGATCCATTAAATCAGGGACAATACATGGTGACAGATGGCATATCCCAGTCCCAGGTCTTCGAGTTCACCGAACCCAGACGCAGCCAGGCACCATTCTGGCAAAACTTCAGCAGGTTAACACCATTCAAAAAATAATACCTAGAGAGATGGAGAATTTTAACTTAAAAGAACTAAAATTTAAAAAATAAAAAGAAATAAAATTATATTTATAGATGGACCTTTTTTCGGAGAAGCACTGTTGCAACTAAATATATATACATATATATATGTATACACACATTTTAAAAATAATAATATATATACATATATGTATATATATAGAAGGACCAAAAACTTTTTTTGTTGTTTTTGGGAAGTAATCTGCTACTAGATACTAGGAAGCACCAATGATTTCTAACCATGTGACCTGTTTTATTTTATTTTACTCCATTGGTTGGACATCTCTTTTCGTTGTTTTTTTTTTTTTCCTGTTTTCCTTCATTTCCATCCGAGTCGTCATTGGCATCCCAGAATGCTTTCTCGCTTGTGTGACTCCGTCATGGAACTTCCTCATGGACTACATTGGTGTATATTTTCTTTGATTTTATTTATGGGGGGGGTGTTGTTTGTTTTTTTGGAGTGCTGGGAGGTCTCTGCTCCCTCTCCCTNCCAGGGAGAGCTGGGAGGGAGGGTGAGCAGGAGCTCGGAACAGGAGCTGTTAAATCCGAGCGGGACGCGTCGGCCTCGGCGGGGCAGGGCCTGTCCTGGCTCTCCCGGCTCTCACAGGACTTTTCCATGAGGGCGGGCAGAACTCTGCCCAGCAAAAGTAATGGATCCTGTCGCAGCCGCGGAGCTTTGGCGTAGGGAGGCAGCCTCGGAGCTGAGGTCAGGCAGGTGCCACGTCCTGGAGACGTCCTGGCCAGCCCTGGCACGTCCCGGCGTGCGGGACCCGGTTACGGAGCGATGAGGAGCGATGAGGAGCGGTAGCATGACGAAGAACGACTATTGACCCGATTGCTCTTTGACTGATCTGTTTCTTTTTCCCCCCAATCATCGATGCAGGTGTGAGCTACTCCAAGTCGGTTCCTCCAGCCTACCCACCACCCCAGGATCCATTAAATCAGGGACAATACATGGTGACAGATGGCATATCCCAGTCCCAGGTCTTCGAGTTCACCGAACCCAGACGCAGCCAGGCACCATTCTGGCAAAACTTCAGCAGGTTAACACCATTCAAAAAATAATACCTAGAGAGATGGAGAATTTTAACTTAAAAGAACTAAAATTTAAAAAATAAAAAGAAATAAAATTATATTTATAGATGGACCTTTTTTCGGAGAAGCACTGTTGCAACTAAATATATATACATATATATATGTATACACACATTTTAAAAATAATAATATATATACATATATGTATATATATAGAAGGACCAAAAACTTTTTTTGTTGTTTTTGGGAAGTAATCTGCTACTAGATACTAGGAAGCACCAATGATTTCTAACCATGTGACCTGTTTTATTTTATTTTACTCCATTGGTTGGACATCTCTTTTCGTTGGTTTTTTTTTTTTCCTGTTTTCCTTCATTTCCATCCGAGTCGTCATTGGCATCCCAGAATGCTTTCTCGCTTGTGTGACTCCGTCATGGAACTTCCTCATGGACTACATTGGTGTATATTTTCTTTGATTTTATTTATGGGGGGGGTGTTGTTTGTTTTTTTGGAGTGCTGGGAGGTCTCTGCTCCCTCTCCCTCCCTCTCCGTCCCTCCCCTGGCTGTCCCCGAGTCCCCAGCCTGGGACTGTCCCCGTCCTGCATCCCCTGGTCTGACTCGTGCCTGTCTGGATGTGCTCCCTGTGCTCCCGCTCCGCTGCGCAGTATTTCTCTGGCTTTAACTGTTCTCTCGTGGGCAGGTGAAACCCAGCAGAAGGGCAAGCAGCTATTTAGGAAGTGAGAGATGGGTTTTCCTCAGTTCATCTTTTGCTTTTTTTTAAGCACTTGTCTTTTTCTCAATTCAGTGTGATTTGTTCACACGGAGTAAGACGGAGAAAAGAGAATCCAGGGGCTTTTCTTCTTTTTGCTTTGTTTCTGTGGGCTTATCTTTGATTTACTTTCTTTTCAAGCTGAGACACTTGAAAAGCCCACTCCTATCTTTGTTTTCCATGCAAAGATAAAAGCTTAAAAACCGATGGCTTCATGCCTCCATTGCAGAGGGGAAAATTGGCTCTGAGGCTCCGACAAGCGGCCAGTTTTCTGTCTTCAGGAACTAAGGTCCCATCCTTCGGCCCCACTCACCCTGCACAGCAGCACCCTAACGAAGCATTAATTGTCATTTGTAGGAGCAGTGATCCCAAAAGTGAGGCCCGTGGCTGCTCTCAGTGCCCACCTCAGGCCGGTCCCCCCGAGCTCTGCCCCGTTAGCGGAAGGATCCTCGCCCCAGCCCTGGGAGAGCCCAGCTGAGGTTAAACCCCGAGCTGCAGAGGAGCTGAGAGCTCCTTGCAGGAGCTGTGGGTGTGACTGGGCAGTGTGGCCGTGGCTCCGTGCCCAGTCCCAGCTGGTGCTGGTCCAGTCCAGGCCACGCCGTGGGTCTGGAGTGACGGATCAGCCCAACCCTCCAGGTCTCTTTCTCTCTCTTTGTCTCCCTCTGGAGATTCACAGCTCTATTTTTAAAGACCCTTCCTACAATTTCAGCCTTAAGTACATTTGTTTGCAAGTGCAGGAGCTTATGGTTAAGCTTGTAAAACAGACCATTGTCAGGAGAAGGATTTTTTTTTTTTCCTAGGGCAAATGAGACTGTTTAACCAGATTTAGAAGATGAACTTGAAATCTTTGTAGAGTTATTCTGCAAGCTCCTTTCAAAACGTGGGATGAAGTGATTGATCACGGTATTTGTCATTTTCTTTGGAATCTGATCCACCACATAAGCACCCAGGGACAATGAGTGTGGAGATACGTTTTGGGGTTTTTTTTTTGCCCCCAAGAAATCCAAGTGAATGGGAAGAGCAGAGTGTGATTTCATTGTTTCCATGGGGCCTCTTTTATTTCAGAGCATATCACAAGGGTGGCATTATTTTTATTTAAATCCAAAAAGAATCTCTCCTATACTTTTGAATAATCTAGAAACTATCAATAACCAGCAAAGCCAGATTAGTGTTTTGGAGAGGAGGAGTGGCTCCTCTGTGACAGGCAGCAGGCAAACACCAGGAATCCCAAATAGGAAGCAAACCAATTTTATATCAGAAATTATTTTTATGCTCTTTTGTATCTTTGCATTTTTATGGCTAGATTTTAATATGGGGTACATAGCAAATATTGTTTTGTTTCTTTAACAGAATGGGTATTTAAAGCAGTGCATGAGATGGGTTCTCATCAGTTGACTGAAATGTTTTACTCTTTCTGAATGGCTGGAGAGAGGCAGAGAGAGAGAGAGAGAAAGAGAAAGAGATTCCAAAATGTTGTCAACATGATAAAAATTTCACTTACTCCTTTTGCCTTTTTAATTGCTTAGGGAAAAAAAAGAAAAAAAAAACCAACCAAGTAACAAGCACATTAGTTAAGCCTGTTCATTTACTGTTTTGTGCCTCAGAGAGTGAGAATGAGACATCCATAATTTTTATGAGAAGATGCTTCCTAAATATTCAGCACTAGGAAAAAAGAAACACCACCGCCACACCATTATTTGCATCATAAATCAAGATCTGACAAGGCCACTTGTTGGACTCGCAGCTTCTTTGTTAAGTGGGAAGCCCGCCCGGGGCAGCGCCGCTCGCGCTGGCGCTGGCACAGCGGCCGCAGGGACGAGGGGCTTGGCTCTCGGGCCTTCAAGAAAGCTCTTCCCCTCCATAAATTGCCAAGGTGCTGCAGGAGATGGAGCATTGGCACAAAGAAGAACCAGCACTGGGTCCCACTTGAGCACCTGCTGTGGCTGTCCCAGCAGGGAGCAGGGCTGGAGCGTGTGTGTGACAGCGCTGGGAGCAGCGCCCGTGCAGATGGGGGTGACTTGACTGAGCATCTGGTACAGACTTTTCATTCCAATGCCAGACAGGAGGAACCCACTTCCCATTCCATATGCAGAAACAAGAGAGTTGTAACAAACTTACATGTTTACGGTATTTCTCTGGCTGAATCTATATATATATATATATATATATAAAAAAAATAAAAGGAAATCCTCTTCCCTAGGTAAATGACATGCATTACCCTTAACCTAGACACTAGAACAGAGGATCTAAATTCAAGACTTTCGCCTCCCCACCCTCTCCAAAAAGTCAAACAAGAACCAACCTAGGTGCATCTAACAGTTGTAAATAGAAAATACTACATAGAGAAATATATTTGAAATTTGTTTCAGTTTCTGGATGGGCACCAGCCGTCCATTGCAATGTTATTGATAGTACACTGTGGTGCTTTGGGTTTCTGGTTTTGTTCTCTTTATGCTCTGTCATCTTTTCATTGCAGCTACATTTCAGGGAACATGTATATTTAGTAGCTATTGTAAGTTCTGCATGGCATCACCAAGCTTATTTTTCCTTAAGAAGAAAAGAAGAGTCTGTAGGAGCTTAAAGGCACTATGACGACAGGGACTTGTAGCAGAGAATTTAAAAAAAAAAAAAAAAAGGTTTTTAAAATTCTAGTTTGAAGCCAAATACTGATATTTTAGTGCTTTTGGGGTTTTAACAGTAAGAGCAAAAAAAGAAAAAAAAAAAGAAAAAAAGGATTTTGGTAACCCAGCTGATCCGCACTTGCCAGTTTTATTATTTTGTTTATATTGGACTGTTTGACCCTGTCAAACAAGTGTCAAAGTTGTGTGTATAAAACAAAAAAAGTGTTTAAAAAAGTGTTGTAAAGACACTGAGCCTTATGAAAATATTTATGGAATTAAATAAAAAGAAGTGAAAAGGCATCTGAAGGCATTTTAAATCATTTTCCTCAGAGCGGGGTCACCCTTCTCCCAAGACTGAGCACGGGGTGGGTCTCCAGTGGCCACCGAGACAGTCGAGTGCCACCAAAAAGTAGGATTGTCCTGGAGAAATCCCCCTGCCCTTGCTTTGTGCCCTCGCTCTGATCCGAGCGAACAGGCCGAGGACAGCATCCCTGGCAGGACTCGGATCGAGCGCGGGTTTCAATCCTTTCTGTCCCTGCGCTTTGCCCGGCCCCCAGCCCGGGGACAGCCGCAGTCTGCGGCCACGCATCGCGGGCGTGCCGGGAGCAGCCCGGGAGCCGCTCGGAGCCTGTGGGACAGGGCAGGGGGCTGAGGGGAGGGAGCCCGGCCACACCCGGCTCTGCTTCAGTGGGTCCTGTCCTGGGACAAGGAACGGGGCTGTTTGCCCTGGAAAGCCAGGTGCCCTCTCCAATCCCAGTGGTATTTCCCAGGTAAGGCAGGTGAGCTGTTATTTCCAGATAGCCTAAAAATGCGATTATAACCAGGAGAACGGGGTTGGAGCGGTGCTTGTTGTCCCAGGGGCCGTGGTGCTGGAAATAATCCCAGCTGGATTGCTCCTTTTTCTCTTCCCTCTCTGCCCTGGGGTCCCTGCCGGGCTGAGGAGTGACCAGGGTTCTATCACACGTCCCGCACAGGTGAGGGAGCCGGTCAGGGCAGTAAAAAACCACAAACCCCAAGGAACTGTGCTCTGAGAGAATGAGAGAGAGGAGATGAGAGAGGCAAAGCTGCAGGAGGGCTCCTGCGGGGCCGCGATTTGAGCAGGTTCAGGAGCAGACTCGCCCAGACCTCAAACATCTCAGCTTCACATTTGCCTCCTGCTTCAGCAACGCCCCCAGCCGAGCTTTGTTTTCTCTTGCTTGCATTGCTTGCAGTGGAGAGGACGCTGGGGCTGTGCTGGGGTCACCTCTGCAAGTGATGCTGTTTCCCTCAGGGTGCACCTGGAGTCCCTCGGGAGGAGGGACAGCAGGGACAGCACACCCAAAATGCGGCTCCGTATCGGAGAACTCCTCTGCCACCACGCCGCTGTCTGTGCGGGCCGGCAGAGCTCTTCGGCGGCATTTTGCACTCCCCAGGTTTGCAGAAGGAGCTGCGGGGAAGGACGGGCACCCCGGGAGCGCGGGATCCGCTCGGGATGGGCAGTGCACCCAGACCAGGAGCCCGGGCACCCACCGTGTGCTCCGGGAGCAGGAGCACCACCGAGGCTTCCTCAGCCCTAAACGAGCGCCCTCCCTGCCCCGCAGCCTGCTGCCCAGCCCGGCTCGCTTCTCCAGCCGTGGGAGGAGCCCTCCATGGCCGGGAATGCCGCTGCCGCCTGTAGCTGATGGCCAACTTCTGTCTTTGGGGTGATTTGTTTGGTTTCAGCTTTTCCAGCCACCCAGCATTCAGCTACTCCGAACTTTGCTTGCATAAAACAAAAACCAAAACCAAAGAAACCCATTTCAAACCCCCTTCTCTTGTGGGGAGGGTTGGGGTGTGTCTGTGCCTCACCTGGAGCACTGGGACGTTGTGCAGAGCTGGGAACTTCCATGGGCAGGGTGGGCTCTGGCTCCTCTTGGAGTGAGTGATGAGTTTGTGACATGGCAGGAGTGTTTGTGAAGGGCTCTGTGGCAAAGCCATCTCTGGGTTATCCCTGTGTGTATCCGTGGTGTTACAGACCAGCTTTTGCTTTTTAAGGAATGAGACTCTCAATCTGAGTGATGGTGCAGGGATTACACATCCCAACCCCCCCCCAAACAATCAATTTCCTTGTTAATCTGGAGCTAAGAAGCAGCACTGGGTTCTGCACTAAGTGCAGCAGCAGGGCAGCATCCCAAAGCATGTAACACACCATCTGTGCTGGTTCATGAGGAACAACTGAAATTGCATGTGCTGGGGAGATGAAATGGGAATAACTGGCATTTTCAGAGTGTTTCCAAGCCCTGTCCACCAAGGGTTCCACAGTCAGCTGCTAAGGAAGGACAGGAGCTGTTAAACCACAAATACAATCCCCAAAGCTGCAGGTACAAATTGTAAAACTGTCTTTATTTGTGTGCACCTCCCACCTTTGCTACGGGAAAGAGATAGAAGGTATTTCTGAAATGCTTTTAATGTTCACATCCTTTTTTTCTTCCAGCTCTCTCCAGGCAAAATTCATCCTGGTGAAGATTGCACCTTCTCCTGTCAGAGCCACAGGAGTTTGTCACCTCTTGGAGGTTTGACAGATCTCTGTGCTCAGCCCTTTCCCCAGGCTGGAAATGGCTCAGATGTTTCCCATATTTCAAGAGCCCCCCAGGGCACATCCCCAAATTTCCCTCCAGCACTTCCCTGTCCCAAACCAGGGTGGCCTGTGTGTTGTCTGAGGGACACAGAGCACTTTCCTCTTCTCCTGGTACCAACACAGCAGCAACGAGACAGGGAACACTGGGGAGGATTTATTTGCCATTCAGGAGGGCCTGTGAAAGGTGCAACCCTTGCAGGAACACGTGTCTGATAAAGAAACCATCCGTGCTGCCAGCAGTGCATGGTCTGGGGCATCCTGTCAGGCGTGACACCGCTGGCTGTCACAGCTCCCAGCTGGGAGGGAGCTGGGAATGACACTCTGGGGGGAGAGGAGGGGGGGAAACAGGGCTGGGGACACAGGGACACACACAGGGCTGGACACAGGGCTGGGGACACAGGGCTGGACACAGAGTCGGGGACACAGGGCAGGACACAGAGCTGGGGGCACAGGGCTGGGGGCACAGGGCTGGACACAGAGCTGGGGGCACAGGGCTGGGGGCACAGGGCTGGACACAGAGCTGGGGACACAGGGCTGGACACAGGGCTGGACACAGAGCTGGGGACACGTGGAGCTGGACAGAGCTGGGGACACAGAGCTGGACACAGAGCTGGGGACACACAGAGGGCTGGACACAGGTCCTGGACACACAAAACTCTGGACACACAGAGCTGGGGAAACAAGCAGATCTTGTCCAGACACGCAGAGCTCTGCACACACAGACCCATAAATACACCTAGAGCCTCTCTGGCCTTTGCTCCTGTTTCACAGCTGGATGGGAACAGAGAGACATTTTTGCCAGGATCTGGTTTTTCCACAACAAATCCTGGCACTATATTCATTTATAAATAACCTGTGAGAATCAGCTCCAAGACACTCAGGGCTGCCTTCGTGGCCAGCCCTGGAAGCCAGTGGAGTTAACTTCAGAAGAGAAGTTTCATTCTCTGTTTTTCATCTGGAGAAGCAATTACAGGATCTGTTGGTGTATTTGCTTCTCTTCTGAGCTCACCTTTACAAAAGCTGTACAGCTTTTATTCAGTAAATCCTCAGAGGGTGTGGATGTGCATTCAAACCTCTGCAAGGTCATAGGAAATCAAAAAGCAGCTGGCCCTTGCCCACAGCGTGGTTTGTCCTGGGTGGAAATGGTTTAGGACTTAAGAGGTGCCTCATGCTAAAGACAGCAGTCTTAAAGTCTGGCTTTACAGAGGCTGGGTTGATACCCTGAGCACTGCAGAAATGTGAGGGGAGCAGCAGGTTTGAACAAAGGAGTCATTTACAGGAGTCAGTCACTGCTGCTGTGTCACAGAGTCCTTGGTCCCTGCTGTTCCTCCAGCCTGGTGAGACCTGGCCTCTCCAGATGAATGCTCTGGGCAGAGCTCTGCTGAGCTGCACTGCCCAGGCTGGTCTATAGCAATCTGATGCTGACCTGGACATTTGATAGCTTTTCCTTCATCAGTCACTCCCGTGCAGGGAGATTTGAGTCTGAGGAATGGTAGCATGTCTTCAAGTGGAATTGCTTTCCACACATTTGAGCCATCACACAAGTCCCGTGTTTGGAAGCTGGATAAAGCAAAGTGCCATTTGCCTTGGTTTAACCCCTCAGCAGCCAAACTGTGCTTTTTCTGTGAAAAAAAAAAAAAAAAAAAAAAAAAAAAAAAAAAAAAAAAAAAAAAAGCAGCCTGACAGCAGCAAAGCTCAGGTGACAGGAAAATGGGTGCTTTTTATAGAGCCTGGTTTTTGCACAGCCCTAAATCAGCAAAGGACAAGACAAGCAAATTGCACTGATAGTGCAATTGTCAAAATCTCTGTCACTTGCTGCCTTATCTGTCCTAAACCACACAGTTTGTACTTGGTGATTTATTTTAGTTTATTTGTGACTTATTTTTTAGCCTGGCTGGAGCTCTGCTGTGTCGGTGTCCAGGGTGTCCACGGCCAGTTGCAGAGGGCTCTGGCATTCCCAGGGGACACCCAGGTGACAGAAACGCCTGGGACGGTCCCCAAGAGCCCTGCCACTCCCACGGGTGGTGTCACTGCCGGGGTGGGGCTGTGTGGACAGGGAACAGGGAGGGTTTTCCCTGATCCCACCAAGGGGAGCTGTCCCCACCTGCCTTAACAAAGCCTTATCCCGCAGGCTGCTTTTTCAGGGAATATGTGACCAACACTCTGCTTTCCTCAAAGTTTCACTCCCCCACAGATCCAGGGCAGCACGAGAGGAGTCCCTGGCCAGCCCTGCTGCTGCGGTGGTTTCACGCAATTCAGAGGAAATCCCGAATCTTTGGACCAGGAAAGGAAAACAGGAGCACATACAATAAATACCCGTAACTGTGCTGGGAGCTCAGAGGGGGCCGTGGCCTCTGGCTCTGCCCCCAGCAGGGGCTGTTCCCGTTCCCCAAGGGCTGAGCAGGCTCCCCCATCCCCACCGTGCCCGGTGCTGCTGGATCTCCTCCTGGAGGCGCCTGCTGCTGCTGGGGACAGCGGACTGTGCCGGGGATGCTGCAGGTTTGTATCCCAGCCCCTCCCCGGCTGGCATTCCGTGGCTGTGGCATTCCCAGCCTGCTGGTCGGCTGGGGCAGAGGGAAGCGGATGGAGAGAAGCAGGGAACGCTGCATGGCCCGAGGGCCGGCGCGTCCCGCAGGCGCTCCCGAGCTGCCGGGGGCCCGGCCGTGTTTCTCCTGTCTGGGTGCACCATTAAAAAGTTCGATTTTGCTGCCTGCTTACAGCTGAGTGGTTTCAGCCTCCAAAGGGCTCCATCAAAGACACGCCTGGCTGTGCGGGGGTCCCAGGTGGGTTTGTGGAGCAGGGGGGTGACAACGCTTCCCTGGCAAAGGGAGATGGGTGCTTGGATTCTCCTGTGCTCTCCTTGCACCTGGGACGTGCTGGCTGCTGAATTCCAGCACAGGGGAAACCAGACCGGCAGCCTGAGGTGGCAGGGGCTGAGCTCTGTCATCTCCTGCAGGGTGGAGAAGAAGTCAGAGCCCGTTCCCAGAGGCTGCTGCCCAAAGGCCACGTCCACCCCCCGTGTTCATCCCACTCCCCACACAGACCCACTGGGAGGGAGGGGTGGAAGCAGGGTTAACGGGGGTGGCTGACAGCCAGGGAATAACCTGCCCCCAAAAATCCCGAGATAACAGCCATGAGATAGAGAGACAACCTGCTCAGTACTGGCTTTTGTCCTGACTCTGTAACTCTTCTGGCTTTTCACAAACTCCTCCTGCAGCAAACACAAACAAAGGCTGATCCAACCTGCTGTAGAAATGCCAGTTTGAATGTTTGAATTCCAACCCCCCACCCCAGTTATAATCCCTCTCCCATTCCCAGGAGAAACTCCAAGAGGGCAGCAGAAACAGGGCACTGCCTTCAGTGCCAGGATTATTCATCCCTGCACCAAACCACATCGTGAGCTGCTGGTAACTCCAGGGGCTGTTCACTTGGGTCTGCCGGGTGTGCAAAGAGTCTGAAAACCAACAGAAATGTTGTGATGGGCTCCCTGTGTGCCGGGGCAAACAGCTGGTTTCAATAAATAACCATGGCTGGGAGTGTTTGTACCCAAACCTTGCAGAGGGGATCCTTCAGGTGGAACTGAGCACGGAGAACCTGCCAGCAAAGCCAGCAGCAGCTCTGCCCAGCCGTGCTTGGAGCGAGGAGGCTCCAGGCTGAGGGGGCTGGAAAAAGCCTCAGCAGCAAAGGCAGAATTAATGACATGGGAGCCTTGTCTGGGTAGAATATGTGGAATTTTTAAAAATTGTTCCTCTTGACCTGTGGCTCGTAACGAATTAAAGCTGCTCTGGAAAAGGCCTCATTTCTGTTTGGCTCCAGTGCTGGAGCTGGGGAGGGCTGGGCTGGGCTGCAAGGCTGAGGTGGTGCCAGGGACATCACTCCAGGCCTGCTGGGGCCAGCAGCAGAGGGGCTGAGGGCTCCCAAAACCAGCACTGTGATCCAAGGCAGTGTGTGCAGAGATCCCAGTGCCACTGCAGGGGACACCTGGGCACACAGCACAGGTGAAAGCCCCTTGGTGCCTCATTCCCACCGGGCTGGGTGTCCCCAAGGGCCACCCCAAGGTGGGCATTTGTGACAGCACAGCCCCTCTGAGGCAGCAACAAGCATTTCTAGCCACGGGGTCCTGGAGGGATGGACACAGAGCTGGCTTCACAGGCTCTCTGCAGCCTTTTCCAGAGCCTGGAAAGCCACCCCGGGGCTGCAGGGGGCTGGATCAGCCCTCACCTCTGGGTTCAGGCTTCACCCCCAGCTGAAAAGTGGGGCAGGAGCAGGGAGTGGGTGCTTTGGTTGGGCTTCCGAGGGCTGAGGAGCTGGGCCAGGGTTTGTTCTTGCTGGACACCCACAGATTCCCAGCTTTAATCATGGTTATGTTGGCTACTCCCCCTTTACCCTCACTTCTCCAGAGTCAGCCAGGGTTTTACTCTGCACCTCCAGGACTTCAGCCTTTCCCAGGAAATAAAGCTCCAGGCCAAGCACCACAAGAGTTTCAGTGCAGCTTAGCCACTTAAAATCCCACCCTCCCCTGAGTGCTCCCAGAAGAAGAAGGCTGCTGAGGCAGCAGCAAGGCTGCCAGGGAAGGAGGGGATCTCAAGTGCACTTTATTGAGCTAAAAATAGGTTTATTCACAGAAAACAAAATCCACGTCCAACAAAGATGCGAGAGGACGATGGCAAAGAGATGAGGGCACAACAAACCAGGAGAAAGTCCCTTGTCCCAGACTGTGTGCTGAAACCACAGGAGGGTGAGGTTCTGCTGCTGAGAATGAAAAGGTTGTTAGGGAGCAAGTGTGTTGTAAATGATATCCTCAGGAAAGCCTGGAGTGCAGCAGAGCTCCCATTAACAAGGCAGAATTAAAGAAAGGCTCCATCATATGAGCCTTACCCATGGTTCTGCTGGGTTCTTACACAATTAAACTCTGAGCTTGGGGCTGCTCCCGTGGCCTGTTCTTAACCAAAGCTGTCCCACTCTCACCCTGCGAGGCACAGCTAAAATTAGCTGGGCAAGAATTGCACAACCCAGCCACAAATTAGCAGATCCAGTGCGTGATGCTTGACATTGTCCCGAAGTCCTCAGTTCCCACTGCAAAATAAAGCTGGTCTGGAGACTTGGACTTGGCAGGAGAAGGGAAAGCTCAAAATAGACGTGGCTGCCTGCTCTGGGTACGGAGAGTGCTGGCTGAATGGTTTAATTAGCTCGTGTTAATGAAAAGTAAATTTTGAATACTCTCTCCTCCAGATTTCCATCTTGCCAAATGTTCAGCTAATGCACTTTCAGATGGCTGAACTTCTCCTAAACCCCAAACAGTTGGAAGCTCCAGGGTAGCAGCAATCCCAAGGTTCGGGGCTCGACGTTCCTTCCATCCCCATCAGGGCAGGTTGTCCTTGGGCTGGAAAACCATGGGAACAAACAATCCCTGGTCCAAGGGCCAGGATTACCTTTCCTTTGTGCTCAGCTCCACAGACCCTTAATGCAGCCCCACTTCAGCCTCAAACTACTTCCCAAAATCAAAGCTGACACGGGGATGACCCAGACTGGTTGGATAGTTGAAAAATGTCCAGCAAGAAATACCTGAGAACAGCCATGAAAGGCAAATTCAGATTTATTTCAGTGAGGGCAACACCCATTGCCTGGCAGTGCCTGCCCAGCCACCTTTGCTCACATCAGAAATAAGGGAGGACAAATCCCTTCCCAACTCTTTTTTACTAAAGCCCACCTTCACTTAAAACGGGAGAAGAAATAAAATGTTTTCTGTCAAATTGAGCAGTCTGCACTTTTATGTTCCTCTTTCTAAGGGCACCATTTTTAACCTCTGGCTGTGGGTCAGAGGGAAGGCAGGGGAAGAAGGGCTCTTCTCCCTGAGAGCAGCAGAGTCTTTGGCTTAAGACATCCAGGCAAAGCTGCTGAGAAAATGATGCCAAACATCAGCCATTCCAGGGGTAACCTTTGAAACCATTCCCTCTGCTGCATTGCTGGTTTGATTTCTCCACTGTGCTCAAAAAAACACCTGGAAAAAGTTCTCCAGGGAAGCATCCACACCAGAGGAGGACCTGTGCTTGAAATCAATACAAAAAATAAACACCACTGCAAGTGTTTTTGAGAGGAGACAATGACTCCATTTCATTTCTTTGTCCTCATTCTCTCTCTAGCTGTGATCTCTGGCAAAACATTGATGAGGGGGCTCTTGACAATAAAATAAGTCCAGGGAGCTGAGCTGCTCCCTCTTCCTGGGTTCTGACTGCCCCTTAAGTGCTTGTTGTTAATGGGGGGAAAAAAGATTAGCCCTTCTCTTCTCCAGAGTGCTGGAAATGCAGAAAATTTGTATTTTTGATGCATGCCAAATTCAGCAGAACAGGGAAGAATTTGATTTTTGCTTTCAGGCAACGTTTGCTGTATCACTATTTCCATTTATTTGTGCAAGTGTCTTCCCTACTTCTGCTTTGTACTGGCAGTTCATAAAAAGCAGATAAGAGAAGCTGCTGTTAGTGTCTGCAAACTAATTTTGTGAAATCAATTAACACGTTAATGAATTAAAGAGTGTTACCACTTTCACATTTTCTTCTCCTTGATAATGCCAAACAGTGGAATTGGAGGGCAAAGATTTGCACAGTTTGTTATTGCTGGGAGCTTTGCTAATTATTTTTTCCTGCATTTCTGTCCCAGGAAATGCCATCAAACCGTGGTGAGGAGGGAAAGTTCCAAGCAGGGTTTATTCCCCACGTGAAAAACACTTGAAAAAATCCAGGAAAAAGGCATCCCAGATGGAAATGAATAAACCACAGCCCTTCTGGGCCTTGTTACTCCCAAAATGTGGGAGCAGAGATGGTGCTGGAGAAAGCAGCCAAGGAGCAGGAGGGGAGGAAAGGAAAATATCTCCCAATACATCATGGCCATGTTGGTGAACCCTCCACTGGGTCCATCAGAGGGGAGAAGGGAGCTCAGCACAGGGAGGGCTGAGGAATTCCTGACCCAAGCCCAGCTCTTCCACCTACTCAGTTTTCTGATGACAAAGCTGCAAGTGAATTTTATTTCCCTTCCCCTCCCACCTGACTCCACAGCCTCTCTCCAGGTATTTCCCTGTTTGGTGGGGGGAGCAGGAAGCCAGATTCACACATGAAATTATTTCTTTGTGGTTCTTGCAGACCTGGGGGCTTGAGGTTGCTGAGGGAGAAGGAAGATTTTCCTTCCCGTATTTTTTATTTTGAATAATTACATAGAAACTCTTCCAGCGCTTAGAAGAGAGTTGTTTCCATCCTGATACCCCGATCAAACACATCCAGCAGAGCATCCACAAACGTCACTCAGCTGGAAGGAAGATGCAAAGAATCCAGAGGGAATTCACAGCCCAGCATTATTTTCCTTTCAGTGGACACACACACCACATCCATCCCACAGGGAGAGGGAGCAGCCTCTCCACGGCTTCGAGGGAGACAATTCCAAGAGGCAGTGGTGGAGGATAAAGTCCTTTACAGCAACACCAGCACACCTTTGTCCATCCCAGAGCAGGCACAAGCAGAGAAGTGTCTGAATTCCCTTCTCCCTCCTGGCATTCCCCTTTTGCCCAGTGCCAGGCTCAGAGGGAGCCAGGAGCTGTATGGGTGGAGCAGAAAAATGTGTGGGGTGAGTGGAGCTCAGTGGAGTTTCATTCCTTCACCCCTGATTAGGGCTCTCCCAGTTTTGGTTGCACTTCTTTGAAATTCTTTGGGAGCTGGGAATGGGGGAGAGGAGACTTCCAGGAGCTGCTTCCTGAAAGATGCTGGCTCAGAAGGGGATTGGACTGAAAAATCTGCCTGACATCACAGCTTTCACCCAAAATTACAGGGAGAAAACCAAACTTCCTAGCAGGCTCGAAGCAGACCATGGATGCTGCAGCCTGTGAGTCAAGGCCAGATCCTGGCCCTCACTCCCAGGAGAAAAATGGGGCAGGAATTCCTTCCCACACACAGGCACAGCAGGAGTGGGAGCAGCAATGGGGCCAGCAGGGCTTGGGGCCCCCAGCCCTGGCAGCCAGCAGGGAGCAGGTGGGAATGCTCCCTCTGGCTGAGCAGGAGAGCACGGGCAGCCCCAGCTTTGCCAGGACACCCCCAAAAAGGAAATCTCACCATTTGAGTCCAGAATCATTTAGTTAAATATTTAAAGAGAGGAAGGCCCTGCTGGGAAGGGCCAAAAATGACCACAAAGGCTCCAGGTGCACCAGGCACTGCTCACTGAAGAGATAAAAAGGTGCAGGGGATTCTCTGCAAGGGTCAGCTCTGAGGGTTTTTTTTATTTTTCCTCTTTTTTTTGCCTTGCACCTGCATTTTTTGCCTTTGTCTCAGAGGCTCCTATGCTGGATGGCAGCCCTGCTCCCACACAGGGGAACAAGGGCAGATCACAGGCCCAAAATGAACTGCCCAGAGAAGAAATTTAAGCTCCAAAGTCCTCCAAACAAGACAAACACTTCGATCTCACCTTTGGAGAGGTTTAATTTCTCTTTCCAACCCCAAACCAACAACCTGGTTTTGCAGCTTTCACTACAGACGCCTCAAATCTTGCTTTTTAGCAGGTGAAATCTGCCTTTAGAGGAGGAAGGCTCTGCCTCCACAGCCCAGATTCCTGTTCCAGAATTTCCTCCCAGTTGCCTGTAGGATGCCACATCTCTTGTCCAGGCTCTCAGTCCTAAACCAGCACTGCTCCAGGGCTGCTCCTTCCCAGCTTTTGTTATCTCCCAGTCCCTCAGGGCTCATTAAGGGCTGAATTAGACTGTCCACGGCCTCAATTAATCCTTCAGCTCTCTGGGAAGCAGCCAGGGCTTTTTTAACCAGTGCTCCTTACCCGTGGCATCCACTCCCTGCTGGGACCTGGAGCGTGCAATCTGCACGGGCTTGGAAAGGAATCGAGACAGGCATCTCCCCCCTGCTGCTCTTAATTGTTGTTAATTGCACTGGCCAGCCTGGCAGTGCCCCCTGAGGGGACACTGCAGGACACGGTGGAATTGCAGCTTGGACTTGGTTTGGGAGGCTGATTTCCCCAGGAACACGGAGAGGGTTCAGGTACAACCACCACGTGTGGGGATTTCTGAAGGGCAGGAAGGCTCCACACAAGGGTAGAGCCATGGGTAAGACCTGGAAGAGTAAGATCAGGAACATCCCATGCTGAGATCTCTCAGGGATGCACAGGGTGGGATTTTTGGGGTGTGTGTGCAGGGCCAGGAGTTGGACTGGATGATCCTGATGGGTCCCTTCCAACACAGTGCATTTTGTGATCCTATGACTTCAACAAACCACAGAACATCTCTGCCCCTGACAGAAAAATGGGGGCACCACCTCCATTGTGATGCAGTTTGGGATCCTAAACAGCTGATCCTGGCAGCTGCTCATTGGCCTTCAGAGTGTGGGCGATAGCTGGGGCCAGAGAAATCCTACAAATAAGACGTGCCCATGCTCTCAGTGCACTCTGACAAGCTGGGAACACACTGGTTTCCCCCCAAACACGTGGCAGTGCAGAGAATTAAAGAGAGGGAGCTGTGCTGGAGGTGTGCAGGAGGTCGGGGACACTCATCAGATCCCGAGGGATGGGGTAGCTGGGCTTCACACTGAGCTCGGCCCCAGAGCTGTCACAGGGCTTTGGGAAACCATTTTAATTTGAAAAGGGAACAGGCTGGGGGTATCACAACATCTGGACACAGCAGCAGCAGCTGTGCAGGCTCCCTGCAGGACAAATCTGAACGCAGCCACCAAGGCAACAGCAGAATTCCCCTGGGAACACCGGGCGTGGCGTGGGAGCTGAGCTGTGGGGTCACCTGAGCTGTGGGGTCACCTGCATGGCAGGAGGCAGGGGCTGGGTCAGCAGCTGAGGGGTGGGAGCTGTAGGATCCCCCTGGGGTCAGTTTGGGTGGCTGTCACCCAGGGCTGTGGGGACACACCAGGCCCAGGCTGCTCTGGGTGCATTGATTAATTTGGCCATGGTCCCTTCCCAGCTGCAGCACTGCTGCAGGCAGTGACCTCCAGCATGCTCCCAGCCCCACAGCTCAGCTGGTTTGAGGAGGGCAGTCCCAGGGAAAGGGTGAATCCCAGGGAAAGGGTGAATCCCAGGGAAAGGAGGGGCTCGGGAGCTCCAGGAGCTGATGCCTTTACCTGGGCTTAGAATTAAAAGCCGAACACGGTTAGAGGGGAAAAAGGGATTTTACCTCGGTGTTTATTAAAGATCCTTTGTTCCAGGCAGGAGCACCCTGCAGAAGTGCCCTCCCAGACTGGCACATGGACCCCACCAAAGCCCCACGTGATGGTTTGTGTATATAATTATAGATCTTGCATATTTGCATATCTATCAGAGGTTTCCCAGTGGGAGGCTCAGGAGCAGCCCCCTCATAAGGAATGTCCCCCCCTGCATGGGTCTATCTCAGTTTTCAGGATGTGTTCTGGAGAGGACCTTGGCTCTGGGGCTCTCTGACACCCTAACTAGGAGGTTTCCAAGGTGTTTGGTCTCTTGGCTTAACAGAACTTTGGGTCTAAGCTGGTTATCAAGCTTAGGGAATGACAAGTATGTGGGCTAAAAGCACTTGGGATACATAAAGCTGCATAAAAGGGGATATGGAAGGGGGATATGAGAAAAGATATGGAAAAAACAAAATCACCATGGCATCAGAGCCACCCTCTGTCCCCAGCCCTCAGTAGCCCCACGGAAACAAGCAGCTCTGATGCTTAAGAGCTTTACAAGCTTATTCTTAGGAAAAGTCTTCCCGTTCCTCTGGAGTGACAAAATCAGGAAGTGATCCCATTCCACACCTGCACAGAAAACCAGCTGTGGGCTCATACTGCTGCAGTGGGCAACCTGGGCCTTGCTGAGCACTGGGCCTGCACTGCCAGACAGCTCAGAAACCAGGCAAATTTTCCTATTTCCACCATCAAACTGAGAAAAGCCCTGCTGCAAGTACTGTTTCAGGGGGAATAAGGCTGGTCCAGACTTGCTTTTTTTTTTTCCTCTTCTTGACACAACACCAGAAAAGTTGAACTGTCAGAAGTGTGGTGCAGCTTTGGCACTGGTTACCCACCCAAGAGGCTGTTCAGAACCTGCTGGAATTATAAAGTTCACCAAGAAGTCTCAGGAGATTTTGTTAATACCAGAAACAAGTAATGAACAGAGAGCTGCAAGTGTAGCCCCACTTTCTGAAGCAGCATTGAGAAAAGTTAGGAAATGATCCCAGAGCAGAACGTGGCTTCCCTTGGCTCCATCACCAGGGTGAAGAAAGCCAAAAAACCAGAGGTGCAGACCTTGTCCTGCCAGTTCTGGCAGGTGCATTGACAGGGTTGCTGCAGATGTGCCTTCAAAAGAAAATACCTAGTTTTATTTTTGAAAATAGCCTTGGAGTCAAAGCTTTGTGCCCTGCAGAGGACACGTCTAAGGAGCCTGGATTCTCCAAGCAGAAGAGGAGATCCCTTTCCTATGGATCTTATGGCCCCTGTCCCATTTGCCCAGCAATCCCTCTTGGCTTTTTACCCACTCGCAGTGCAGAGCTGCAGGTGGGGGCACTGCTGGGTAATGCAAATTATCTGTCTCTCTGTTAGCCCCCGCTTTGGCTCACCAACTCGATGTCTCTTGCAGTAACTCTCCAAGACAAGAGGGGATTTTTGGAGCAGTGCCTGCAGGACATGAGGAGCTCGGGCCCCATCTGCATCCCCAGGTGTGAGGCGTTAGCAGGGCCAGGGCAGATTTGGGGTGCAGCGCGCGGGGTCGGCAGCCAGGGCTCACATTATGCAAACAGCTCTGATTAGCACCAGAGCCGAGGCCTTCTGCAATCAGGCCAGCTCATGGCTTTAGGCTTCCCACTTGAAATGAAGTTAAAAATAGCTGGCCTTAGTTTTGCTGAAAGCTTGGGCAGCGGTGACCTTTTGTGTCCGCGGAGCCTCTCCCGTAACGCGCCCCTTAACATTTAGAGGATGCGCTCGGCTCCAGCGAGCTGTTCCCTCTGCTCTCTCCACTCTGGCTCTTTTAGCTCGTGCTGTTTTCCTCAGGACCAGCCCTGCTGGGGAGCACCAAGGAGTTCAGCCAGATTTGGAGATATCAAACCACGCAGCCACTGGGAAATCCTCTTCCGGCATTTCCAGCGCGCACAGGTCTGGGCACGGCACCCGTGCTGCCCCTGTGCTGCTCTGCACACCTCAAGCTCAGTTTGGCTCCCACTTTCCTCTTAGAAACTTGACTTTCCACCCTCTGAAATGCAGAATTGCCACACGTCTTTGTAGGTCCCTGAGGGATAAGCTGAGGAAGGATCACTGTGTTGGAAGAACCCACGCTCAGTACTCAGCCAACTCCCATCCCTCAACCTCCCCACTGGGAATTTTCAGGCCTTTAAGGGGTGAGCTGCCATGCAGAGGATATTCCTTTATGCAGGCTGGGAATATTTAAGGTTTGGCCAAAAAGGAGCATTGCAGCACATCAGGTTTCATAAGCAAAGCCCAAACTTTTGCTGGCAGGACCTAACCCAGGTGAGTTATCCCACAGGCAGGAAAGGCCTCACACTTTGCAGGGAGCCACTGAGGAGTCTGATGGAGAACATGGACAGCAAGAAGGTGAACCAAACCCTAATAATCTGGTATTTTTACTGGCCACAGGAAGTGAAATTCAAAATACAAAGGCACAACAGACAGTACAGACAGTAGAAGATGCCTTAATTTTGTCACTTTAAAATGTGTCCATAGGAGGAATTTCCTCAAAGAACCCAAGTGAGAGAAGCATTTATGAGAGCAAAAAATGCAAGTCATCTTCAACTCATCCACCTACAGCTTCCCATCAGGCTGGATCTTCTCCAAGCAGCTGGGAGCAGCGGGGACCATGACACGTGGTGGCTTCATGCCCCAATCCATAGCTAAAGTTGGTCCTGCTTTGAGCAAGTGAAGCTTCAGAGGCCCCTTCCAACCTGAGAGCCCTCAGTTACCTGGAGAGGCTCTTAGAAACTCCATCTTTTGCTATTTCAGAATGCTGTGCTCGCCCCACATTCTTCTGCTCTGCCCTAATGGTCACACCAAGAATTCTGGAATGCTGCCTCCAAGCAGTTTGTCTGCTTCTCCTGCCCTCTGTGGGACGAGGTGCTCCCACCTTCAGAGGGAGATGCAAGGGCTGCATCCCTGTCCCTTGGAGAAGTTGTCACCAAATGCCTGGGAAACGAGGGATGCAGCCCCAGAGCCAGGCATGGAGCACTGCACCCCTGTCCTTTGGAGAAGTTGTCACCAAATTCCTGGAAAATGAGGGATGCAGCCCCCCAGCCAAGGCTCCTGACAGAGCAGCTGAATCCCCCTGTCCCACCCAGCCCCAGCTGCACCTCCAGTGTCCCCAGCTGCTCGAGACAGGTCTCAGCTCTGGGTCTGGGGTCAAATAAAGACTTAAGGGAAGGATCCCCCCGAGCAGGGCAGTGGAGAGCTGGGATGGAGACTGAGCCCACACAACATCCTGAGCCACAGGACCTGTGAGTCAAAGGAAGTGGGAATGACAGGGAGAAGGATTAGGAGGGGCTGCAAATGAACTAAATGTGCTGAAGACCGTTGAGCTTCCCTGAGCCATCTTATTTGGGATCAAGCAGTTCACACAATTCTTATTGCAGGTCAAAGCCAAACAATTCTGTGTTATTAAATTATTTTAAAAAATCCCCATATCCTGTCCTTCAATGTGATTCTGACAACAGCAGTGGTGGAAATATATCAGCCATTTAATATAATTCCTTTCAAAGAAACAAGAGTCACTTCAGTTTCTGAAACAAGCCCAGGAATAATTTTCTGTGGGAGAAAACAGACACTGATTATTTACTGTCATTGATGCCAAAAAATTTCCTCAGTTACCCCTGATGCGTGTCAGGCATCAGACAGCACAGAATGGATCTCAAGAGCATCTCTAGCAGAACTTCTCTGAAGAAAGATCTTCAATTTTTTCCATTCTTAGGTACTGAGAAAATACAAAACCAGGCAATGTATCCACTAGAGAAAACAAGCAGGACAGAATACAAGGAAAAGACACTCGATGGTGAAAACAGAAGATGCTGAATTCATGCTGGAATGTACCAGGGCTGTTTCCCAGGAAGCAGGGACAGCTCAAGAGATACCCATCATTAGGACAAAGGTTAATGCATTGCAAAGAGTTTGCTCACTTTTCCTTCAGCACAATGAACAGTTACAGGCATGGCTGAAAGAGGATTTGTGGCCACTGATGCCCTGAACCATGGAAGTGGCCAAGTGGCTCCCAAAAGTGTCTGGCACTGCTGGGAGAGGAGCAATGTGTGATCCCATAGGATCCCTGAGCATGGGAACTGCAGGGATCTGCCCCCTCCCAGGGCTGGGATTACCCAGGGCATCCTCAGCCTTTGCTTTGGGGACAACCAGGTGGCACCTGAGAGCCACCTCTGTGCCCCTCTGCTGGGAAGAACCCTCCCAGGAGGTTTCCCAGCCTGGGTGACTTTCCAGATGCAATGAGGATGCTCCAATCCTCCCTAATCACCCAAAAAAGCTTCCAAGCCTTGAAAGGAGAAACGTGCCACGCAGTTTATGCCAAAGTGGAGAACAACACAGGGACTGCAGGAGGAGTCACACACAAGGAAGCAACAGGTGACAAGATTTGGATCACTTGTGTAAAGCACTGAAAAGCCCTCGTGGCTGACAATGATCAGGGGCTCAGTTTGGCTGGTTCTCCACCACCTGCCATAACCAGATTCAATCCCTTCCACAGGGAGGAAAAGGGAAAATATAAAAAGAGGAAAAGAAAAATAAAGGAAATAAAGAGGGAGGGAAAAGCAGGGGGTGGGTGTGAGGGGGAAAGGGTTCTGAATTAGACTGAAATGCTGAGCCTTGCCTGAAGACTGACCCCAGAGAGCTTCTGAGGGAAGCTGAACTAACTTCTGGAAAACAGAATGCCTGAGCAGCCACCATGCACCCGGCAGGGTTTACCCCAGCAAGCTGCACCTGGGACAGCCCAAGCTGAGGGCCAAAGCACAAAGTTTTATAAAACCAGATGGCAGAGCCTGCAAAGAGCCAGCCCTGGTGGGCCCCTTCACATGCAGCACACTCAGCCTGGCAGCAGTGCTGGGCTCAGGACCGAGGTGCCACCCTCTCCTATCCCTGCAGGGACGTGCTTTTGTAGGAACAAGGCTGTAGGGCCAGGTTTTGGGGCAGCCCTTCACTCACTGCCCTGTTAGTGAGGAACTCTGTGGGTTTTTTAATCCGTTTGCATTGTTTTGGAGAGGAGCAAGCAGTGAAACAGCTGGGCTGGGAAAGCTCTGGGTGGACAATACTGCATTAAAACCCAAAACCCTCAGGCTCTGCCACGCACCACCAAACTCCACTCTCTATTGAAATGAGCACTTTTAACTATTTCCTTCAGCCTTGGCTGCCTTCCAGAACAGCTGATTATACAAATCAGCCCAGGAAACAATGAACCTCCTGCAGCAAACACAAATGTAGGGCTCAAAAGCAGTGAGAGGGGAAAAAAGAAAAATCAAATCTCTTCACATACATCCTCTGCAAAGTTCTAAGGTCAGTTTGTCCTACAGTTCCTTAAGGGAACAGCCCAAAAGAGAAATATATAATTGTGCTCCTAACAAACCCCTTCTTTCCACCTAAACATTTTTGTTCTATCCACATCCACGCTCAGTTTACAAAGGTTTACTCAGCTTATTCCAATTCCTGCCTTTCCATTGCCTCTTGCCTTGGGAATTCTTGAGTTCTCAGCACATTTTATTTCCCAGAACAGGGCATGAGGACTTTGTGAAACCCCCTCATAGGCTGCTAAACAGAATAATTTTTCTTTTATTTCTAAAGTGACTGATAAACACCCAGATTGCTGGAAGAATTTCTTAATTCTGATCTGAAAAATTAAACCACGGTTGGCTGAAAGCAACTCTTGGAATTTTGTCTGCCATTGGTCCTTTTGCAGGATAAAAACTGTGCTCCCTCCTGTCCCTCCATGAAATTCTGGGCTGGGCTAAGCAAGCAAAGAGCACCCACCGTGCTGCAAGGTGGTTTCTGATTTACAGCATTTTAATTATGAGCAGAAACTGGTGGATTTAAAATGGTAATGCTGCATTCTTCCAGGAACTCCTGGGTGAGGAAATCTCCTCTTTAATGAATAATGTTCTTGGGTCTCATGCTGTTTATGTATGTTTATCCATGCTCCACTCTGCACTTCATTTAGAGCAACAGATAAAAAATTTTTTTACCATTGTCCACATTTTTTAAAAAATATTTCCCTCATACGTGGATTAGCTTAAAATATAACTCAGAATCATGGCAGGTCTTTCCATTTTCATCATGGCCTCAGCCTCCCTCTCAATTTTCTCAGTAAAACAGGAACAGAGCTGTCCTGAGAGCTGTGGGGGAGGCTGGATTGTTCTGCTCTGGGAGGGGATGACAGTCACTGCACTTGGCACCAGCAGAGATGGCTTCTCACATCTCACTGCCCTGCTTTTCCAGGAGGGTAGCCATGGTGACAGCTGCATGGCGATGGGCACTTCAGGTTAGGACTGCAATTCCCTCCCTCCAAACCACCACAGCTTTCCCACCTGCCTTGGCTTTGCTGCTTAAGGACAGAAAGGGTGGAGGAAAGAAAGGATTTGGGGTTTTGTCTCCTTGCCCTCTGCTCTGATCCACCCCGAGAAGCAGCACCACGCTCTGTGCCCTGCATTCCTCCCCATCTATGGTTCTTTTTCCCAAAAAGCTTGGGAAACAACGATGGGCCAAGCCCTGGGTTTGCCCCTGGGCTGTGCAGAAGGGCTGGGAGCAGCAGCAGGCAGGTTCAGCTCTGCTGCTGAGCTCCCTGTGGGGATGCTGACAGGTCTGCACTGAGCAGAGGGCACAGCAGGTTATCAGCCCTCTTCCATTTGCACATCTTGACTTTGGGAGCTCTCTGAAAACAGGCCTGGCCAGTGAGTCACAGCCACTAATTCTCCTCCTCAGCCTCTAAACAAATCCATTAATCCGAGGGCTCTTGGTTCTGTGCTGAACTCACCTCACCCCCTCTTTACTAAAGGAGATTTCTTGGAAAAATTCTCCAGCACGTCACCGTGGTTCGGTGTGCAATTTCCAGCATATAAGCACAATAAAAATAGATGGTTCAGAGCATTTGAACCTACAGAGCACTACACTTCAATAATTGTTAACAATTCCATGTCTTTTTCTAGCAGGGATTCCAGAAACTTCCTTGAACACAGTAAACAACCTAAAGCCCAAACAGGCAGCTCCTAAAGCTGAACCCACTGTTTTGCAGGGACACCTGCACAGGTTTTTTTACACAGACACAGCTGAGCCATTTCTAAACAGTTTTTGCATAAATCTGATTTTGTCTACTGGAGGAAACCACAGGAAAAAAAAAAAAAAAAAGAGGAAAGAAAGACAAACAGGAGGACAGCAAGTGCAGTGTAGCTGAAGAGCTCAGCACAAACCCTCCAGTGAGGTCTTGAGCAGAGGTAACCACGAATCTCAAATCTTTTAAGTTTTTAGAAAAATATGGCAGAGCCCAGGCAAAACCACCTCCTGCAGGTTAGTAAAACCCTCAGTAAATGCAGGTGCTTCACCCTGTGCTGCCAGTGAGGAGGGGGCTCAGCAAGCAGAGCCTTGGTCCCTCAAGGATTTGCACAACAATTTGCACGTGCACAGATCCCTCAGGTGCCTCAGTTCTTTATCTGAACAGGTGGGAGGGATGTGGCCCTCAGTAAAACAGCCAGAACCACATGTCTGCTCACAACCAGGGCAGAAAACCAGCCAAAGGTTCTGGGAGCTGTTGCTGCAGGAATTGCAGCATTCCTGCAGCAGCCTGGCCTGCGGCCGTGCAGAGATAACCACCAGCACTGCAGTCACCTGGACTCCCAGCCTGGATTGTGTCCACCCCACTGCTCACACACATCCCCCAGCCCATCACCCCCCGAGGGCTGCCTGGAGCTGTTCTGGAGGTGAGGCTTGGAGGGAGAACCCTTGGGTCCCCCAGGGTGGCCGTGGTTCCTCTCATGGGCCTCCACACCGATGTCCTCTTGATGCCTTCAGTTTAGGCTTCCATATGTTCCAGACTCTGTGCTGCATTGGTAGATAACTCTGAACTCCACACAAAGTGTCAGCAGGTTCTCCTCCCAGCTCAGGCACACAGAACAATCCTTGGCCAGCCCCAGGACCAAGGACACCGCTGCAGCCTCAGGCCCAGAAAGTGCAAACAGCAGCGAGCTGAGGGGAGCAATCTGGGAGGATGGGACTGCAGAACCTGCAGCTGGAACTGGACCATTAACCCCAAAATGTAATGGACCAGAACTTATAAAAGTGTGAGAACTCGTGACCCTGGTCCATCGTGGGTGGAGCCACGGCCGGGCCCTTGTGCTGCCCAAGGTGCATCCTGTGAAGGCCTTTTAATAAATCCCAGCTTTATTCCTTAACTCTGTCCAGCCTCTGCTCCAGGCAGCCTCCCAGGGCATCACTCTGGCCCACAAATCTCCTCCCTGGTGTCTGTCTGAGCCCCTTCCCCACAGGGCAGGTCCCAGCCCTTGCTGCTGCTCGGGCAGCTCCTGCAGCACCACCCCAGCCCGGCTCCTTTCCAAACCTCCCCTCAGGGGCAGAATTCAAGATAAAATTGTCCAAGACTTTGTTTTTCACAGCTCAAAGGAGAATTTCTTTCCTAAAGCAGTGCAGAGCAGCACCCTAAGTGCTGGTTATTTGTTGACTTTTGAGTCAAACCCTGCAATGTTCAGCATCTAAACTGGGGAAGAGGGGGCGAGGATTTGGAGAACCCCTGTGGAGACACAGCCCCTGGCATTTCCAGGCAGTGGGAATGGAGCTGGCATTCCATGAGGAGCCCCGAATAAGAGCAGGGAAACCTCCTAAGCTGCAGTGTCTCCATTTCAAGTGGAGTTTATTCCCTAAAATCTGGCTGATCCAGCATGGAGATCCAGCAGTGGGGCTCTTCAGGAGCCCCAGAGGGTCTGGGATTTGGGATCATTGAGATATAAATGGATTTTTGTGCCTGGCAGTGTGATCCGTGCTGAAAGAGAAGGAATGGGAGCAAATCTAAGCAAAATTGTAGAGCTGAGCCTAGATAAAATATAGAGGGTTAGGATGTATTTGCACTGAGGCAAAAGCAGATTCCAGAGGCTGAAATGTGTCTGCTAAAATGATATTTTTTTCCTTACAGGAAACTTCCTTCAACAAAATTCTGTCTGAGATTTTGGGGGTATTTTTTTTACTTCAAACAGGACTCATTTCACGCAGATATGGATGTCTAAAAAAAAGATTTTTAATCTAAGCTGGACATCTAAGCTTGCTCTCCAAAGGCAAAGCAAAGTTCTAAGTTTCCACCCTCTCTAAATGTCACTTCAGCTTTTTGTATCCTCTGTTTTTAAAATTAGCACTGGGAGTGTAGTACATCAAATATCTGCCCCAGCAGCCCAGAATGGTGCTGAGGTCAATTAATATTTGTCCACTTTCCTTTTTAATTCATTTCTGCCCAGTGCTGAAGAGGACGAGGAGACAAGCAGGAATTAGGGGCATTTGAAGTGAAGTCTGAGCTCAGAATTGTGTGTATTTGCACTCAGCCAGAGCATGGAAATAGTAATGGGTGACCTAGGCCTCCCCTCAAGATTAGCCACTGCAGCAGAAAGTCTAAATATAGAACTGAGCAAGGAAAGACTGAGAATTACTCATAAAACTTATCTGATGAATACCTGGTACCTCCCAGGAAGGAATGGGGGTGTTGCAGAAAACTGGGAGCTGTTTAGAAGCTGCTCAGAAAACTTTTGTGAGCAGAAATGAAGAGGCAAAGTCACTGAGCAAATTATTCCTTTGACTGAGATTTCATTGTTTGAATCCCTGCAACACTGGAGCCAGATTTTAAGGAAATGTTAATTGTGGCCAATTTTGTAGCTTCGCTTTGCAGCTTGCTACGAAATTAAATGTCACCATGTGCCTGAATGTGCTTTCTGAGAAATGAAGCTCTCTTGAAGTCATTTAAATTCCTAATCTTACTGGGCTTAAATGTTGTTCCTTGAAGTGAAGGAATAATTTAATGAAGTACAGTGTATTTCTGCACGGCACATCAGAAATGTCCATCTCAGGCATCTTTTAGCACATCAGTTTTCTATCCTGCTGTATTTCTTCTATTCCTGCATTCCATTCCATGGAATGGTGGAGCTGAGATCCTTAGGGCAGTGAGCTCTTTATCCTGCATTTCAGGAGAGCAGATTTGGCCCCTTTGGGGATCTGCTGGCACAGTCCCATGGGACAAAGCCCTGGGGGGAAGAGGGGCTTGCATGATATCCAAGGATCAGCTTCTCCAGGCTCAGGAGTGGCACATCCAGCAGAAGAACACACAGTGCCCCAGCCACACCCAGAGGGCAAAGCAGGGACTGGGGAAAGGAAGGAGAATTTGGGGTTGGAACATCCCAGGAAGCTGAAGGTCACAAATCCATGGGGCTGATGAGATTCATCCGTGGCTCCTGAGGGAACTGGAGTGGCCAAGGCACTTCCCATCACAGCCAAGAAGTTGTGGCAATCTGGTGAAGTCCCGCTGCTGGAAAAGGGGAACATAACCCCATTTTTAAAGAGGGGAGAAAAGGAGGAGCTGGGAACTCCAGGCCAGTCAGTCTGACCTGTGCCTGGCAAGAGCACGGAGCAGATCCTCCTGGAAATGCTGCCAAGGTCAGGGCACCTTCCACTGGAGTGTGCTGCTCAAAGTCCCAGCCAGCCTGCTCTGCAACACGTCCAGGGATGGGGCAAAATGTGCATTCCCCATTAAAATCCCTATTTCATTTAAACCCCTCACTGTAAAGTGCCCACCTGGTTACTGGGGATATTTCTGTGTCATTCATTCAGTGTCACATGGCTCATGATCAAGCTTGATTTATTGAATTGTGTAAGCACTTGAAATTTAAAAAACCCAAACATTTTCCCTATTTATCTCATTTTTTACACGTTTGTTTAAGTTGGAAAAATGAACCAAAGAAGAATGCTGGGGACCTGCCTCCAGCAACTCATTTTTAAACTGCAATTTTTCCTCCCCCTCTCCCTTCTGCTCCTCTGGAGGGATCATTTGCCTGCAGTGCCAGGGGGACAGGCCAGCCATCCCCCATTTCTCACCCTGAGAGAGCAATTCTTCCAGCCTGCTGTGCTCCTCTCAAGCTCTGCAGGTGGGACCAGATGGTTTGGGGACCCACACAGCACAAGAAGGTTCTGGGATTTATTCACCAGCTGCTCCAGCTGCTCAGCAAACCTCGGCTTCCCTGCAGCATTTCCAGGGTAATTCGAGGGGTTCTGCCCCTGGGGCTGGGAATTCTGAGGCACAGAAGGCTTCAGTGATGGGGCTTCAGAGCTGACTGTGGATGGCTGTGCTCTCCATGCACCTGGTCCTGCTGGCTGGGTCACTGCTGGGGCATCACCATGGACTATCAATCCCAGCATCGCTCAGGAGAAAGCAGGGAAGGGGCTGAGGAGTAAAAGATGAGCTCAAAGCAGTTTGCTAACGATGTGTGTCCTCCCCAGCAGAGGATTGCTGGGTCAGGTACAGGGAAGTGATCGATCCCTGGCACTGTGACTGACACCCGAGGATTTGAGATTTTATATTTTTCACCTATTTGTAACCCTGCAATTCCTTAGTGCATAACTCTGAATTCCATACAGAGTGCTAGCTACTGTTCTCCCATTTTGGGCAGACACAACGATTCCTCTCCAGGCCTGGCAGTCAGGGACACCTCACTGTCACAAGCCCTGAGAGATGGAAACAAAAGTGAGTTGGGGGGAGCAAACTTGGGGTAAATTACTTCATTAGCTGAAGCTGTAATTGGAAGATTAACCCCCAATATGTAAATGGACCAAACTTATAAAAATATGAAAACCCGTGACTCATCCATTTTGGGGGCTTTGTCTGCCCGAAATGTCCCTGAAGGCCCTTCAATAAATAGAACCACTTTTTATTCCCTTAATTTTGTCTGGCCTCTGCTTGCAGTCCCAACAAGGCCCCACGACAGCCGCAGCTCAGGAACAGGGACAGGGACCATCCTGCAGGTGCAGGGCATCACCTGGGATGGAAACCACCCTGGCTGGAGAGCTCGGGGCGAGTAGTCAGCCCTGAGAATTACTCACTGTTGCTATCTCACTCCGAGTTCCCACGTTACTGTCTGGGTGGGAATGCTGGGCGCTCTTCAGACTGGAGAAAATCATTAATAAATGTCATGGGAAAAACTGCAAAGCTGCACCGAGGCCTCTGCTGCTGTCTGAGAGTGTTATCAGGGAAATGTGACCGTGCTGGCAGTCCTTACCCCTCAGCATCCCCGCTCCCTGCCCTGGTGGCTCCGGGAGGGAGGAGATGCTTTTTGGGGGGTGGTGGTGCCAGGGCAGGGGGGGCACAGGCAGCAGGGCATCGAGGAGCAGTCCCACCTCGGGGGAGGGCGGTGATGGCCTTTCTGTGCTATTTAAGAGCTCAGGAAACTCCTTTACAGCTGAGCTCAGTCCCCCCACTCCCTGCCCAGTTATCCCTGCAGTGCCAGCCCTTCCCACCCTGCTGCCCCGTGGATTCTCCTCAGTTCAGCTGTAAAATACTCCATGAATTTTTTGGGCCAGTCCCCACCCCGTCCCCGTTTCCTTCGGAGCCCCGCCGGAGCCGTGCTGGCAGCCCTGGCAGGAAACTGGCAGCGTCACAGTGCAGCTTTATCAGCCCCAAACTCGGAAATATTTCCTTTCAAACGTCACCCGGAGTCAGTTCCCACACCGGGCTGCTCGGGACCTCCCTCTCCTCCTCCAAGTCAATCCCGAGGTGTTCCGGGACTGTCAGCCACCAGAAAGGGGCATTTTCCCTAACAGGGCAAAGCTGAGTGTAAAGCACAAGCCTAACCAAAAACCCCTGCCCAGGGACTCATCCAGCCAGGAAGGGACACGGGGAATGCTGGGGGTGCAACAAAGGTGAGCTAGATCCTAAATTCACCCCTAGATCCTCAATTCATCCCTAGATCCCAAATTCATCCCTAGGTCCTCAATTCATCCCTAGATCTTCAATTCATCCCTAGATCCTCAATCCATCCCTAGATCATAAATTCACCCCTAGATATTCAATTCATCCCTAGATATTCAATTCATCCCTAGATCCTCAATTCATCCCTAGATCCCAAATTCATCCCTAGATCCCAAATTCATCCCTAGATATTCAATCCATCCCTAGATCCTCAGTTCTTCCCCAGATCCTCAATCCAGGCCCGGGTCCTGTGCACAGGGGGGAGGGCAGTGCTGTGCTGGCAGCTCCTGGCTGTAGCCCCCACTGCCTGCCCCCAGGAATGCCAGCTCCATCCCCCATCCCTGCCAGAACAGGAGCACCAAGGCTGCAGAAAGCCCACCCCAGGCTCCTGTTTCTACCCTCAGCCCTCCTCTCTCAGAGCTGCATCCAAATCTCAGCTTTAATGCAGTTTTCCCCCCTGAAAGCAGCACGGGCACGGCAATTTATTCCCAGATCATTCCTCAGATCATTTTCTCCCCTGCTAAATGAAACCCGTGGTCCTTGAGCACCCAATTCCCTCAGACAAGGCTGGCCCTGGTGGGCAGGGGTGCTCTGTTAATAGAGGCACAGGGATGGAAATTGCCTCACAAGTGGGAACAGTTCTCATCCTTTTAATAATCTACGAGCAGCACAGGTAGAGATATTCCTAAACTCTGATTTTATCATGATGGCATCAGTATCAGAGATGTGTTTTTCCTGAGGCTAGACAGCAGAGAAGGGAAGATATTGTGTTTCCTTGACTACCTTTCATCTGCCTTAAAAAACGTAATTTTCCTTTATTAGCTGCTTTCTTTGGTTATTGCAAGTAAAATAACACATCCTGAGCCCTGGTAATAACTTGTATGTTGGTGGCCTTCCCCCTTCTCTCTCTTCTCTCCACAGATTTCCTGGTTTCCTCCTCCTCTCCATGCTCCTCTCCCCACCTCTCCCTCCACATTTTGAACCAGGAAAAATTTTTTTGTTTGTTCACAAATAGGAGGGAGAAAATATTTAACGATCAGGTGATGTGCAGGGACAGATTCTGACTAATTGCCAAATTTCTATAAAAGCAAGGATTATATTTCAGCTGGAGCTGGGCTGGTCCTGAGGGGAGGTTGAACCCTCCCAGCCTAAATTGCTGCTCATTGATCATCCCACCCCCAAAATCCCCTCTGTCTCCTCTGTCTCATCCCTGGGAACAGGAAAAGCATGGAAGAAGCAATGAGCTCTGTCTTGTTGACACATATTGAGCTAATTCAAATGCAATAATTTTATCCAGATTGGAATTTAAAGATACCATCTATTTTCTTTTTTGCTGCCGTTTGAGATGCAGTAGTTTTAAATAAACACTGGTACTGCCCTGAAATGATCATTATCTGGCACAAGACAAAGCTCCACAAGAGTGCAGGGGGCATTTTAGGGAGTGAAAATTGGGAAATGAATCCATCCAGAGCTGCTGGGCAGGCCCTGATCCTGTCCTGGCCCAGCCCAGATGTGCTGGCACCACAGCAAGGACAGCAGGTAAACTGTCACGAGGGAAAGATCCCTCATTTTTATCCTTCAGCCTGCAGGAAGACAATCTGCAGGTCCACTGAAAATCACTTTTCAGACAGTCAGGCCCTTCAGTGTCGAAATTCTGGGTGTTTTGTCCATTGGAGAGAGGGAAGCAAACCCTGGGTTTTGTCTGTGCTCTGTTAATCCCAGGCGCTCTTCTTCTCTCCTGGCAATCTGGGGAAAATCAATTTCTGTCTGGAAAGATCATTCCTGCAGCTGCTGTCAGCTGCTGCCCTATTTCAGGTGAATCAGAGGGGCTATCCGTGTGTCCCACTGGCCATGCTGCTCTTCCAGCTCTGAGCACCTCGTGGCCCTGCTCAAACAGGAATTGCTGGAAATACCTCCCTGATCCCTCTTCTCTTTGGCTCCAGGGGACTCCCAGACCCTCTTGATTTCTGGAGATAACTAAAAAAAGGTGCTGGTGTTTACACGATGCCTCCAGACTGACCAGGATCACACCAGTGATTCCCAGCATGGTCTTACACTTGGTGAGATATTTAAAAATACAATTATTTATAAGCAACATGCAAATGGAGACATTTGTTAAGTATTTGTTCCACAACAGTCCCAGATGAATTTGGCATCATTCCCCTTCCGGTGTCTAGATAAGAACATGCTGCTGTTCCTGCTGGATGGGATGTCCTTCCTTAGACATTCTCAATTTTAGGATGAGAAATCCCACTTTTGGCCCTGGGTGCCTGGCTGGGAAAGATGGATTTTTCCAAAGGAAGGAAATTCTGTCGTGTCTTTGGAGACCTCATCTTCTTCCTTATTCTGCAAGGATCCACCAAGAGGGCAGGAAAATTGTTAGGATAATAAAACTGGGGTTTTCCTCACATGAGGAAATTTCTCAAATTTCAGATGAGAGCCTTGAGCTGGTTCTGCTGAAGTTTTTGTGCCCTGCTCCAGATCACAATGACGTGGATGCTTCCCACCAGCAGGAGCAGTGGTTGCACTTTGAGGGGCACCAGGGGTGTGGGGATGCAGTCAGAGCAGGGCAGCCCCTCACTGGAGGTCCCACCTGAGGAAGGTTTGGGGTTCCCAGGACCAGCAGTGGTGCCTAAATCCTTTGTTCCTGCTCATCCCTCCTTTACACCACTCAGCTGCCAGGCCCATATCATCCCACTGCTCGTATATGCAAGAAGAAAAACTGCAGGAACGAAACCAAAACAAAATTTGGGCTGTGGATTTGCTCATCTTCAGCCTGAGAGTGCTTTTCTGTCAGAGGACTCTCCTCCGAGGCCCACATGGCACATTTTGTGTTTAAAATGGGCACATTTTGTGTTGCTGTCAAAAGCACTTCATGCTGATTGGAGTGGCACTGAGATGATCCCACAGGAATCACTGGGTTGGGGAATTTTCCTTCATAATTCAAAACCTGATCGTTGAAAGCAGACGTGATGCAGACACAAGTGGAAGTAAAGAGAAGCAGAAGTCAGGCCCAAGGTGAAGGCCAAATACAGGCAGATTTCCAGCCCAAGGTGAAGGTCGCTGAAGGAACTGTCATGGGGTTCTTTTGAATAAGTAACTTTCCCACTCAGGAAATCCTCAGGTATTCTGTGACTGATTACTGGGGTTGTGAAGGGCATCCCAGTTTGGACAGGAGGTAAATAAATTCAGATTATTCTTTTTTTTTAAACTCTACGATCTTGTAGCAAAATCACAGATTTGTTTTTCTCTTCTTAAGCTTCCTGGGAGACTTTGTTGAGGCTTTATTGAAATGCTGATCAGTTACATCTGATGAAACTGGGATGAATCTGACACACAGTGCTCCAGAGCAGCTTCTGCTTCCTGAGCCTGGGATTCCTTTGCAAGGGAAAACCAACACGTGGAATTTGTGAGCTCTCACCTGGGCTTTCCCCCTCACTGCAGACTTCCCTGTCCCGTGACAGCTGAGGCTCTCTCACCCCCTCCTCTCTGCAGAAACACACCAGCAGGCAGACACGAATGATCACGAGAGCCTGCACTAAGGGATGCTCAAAGCAATGTTCTTCCCAGGGAGTTCCACACTCAGGGTGTGATGAGCCATGAGGAAAAGCAGAAATGGAGAGGAGAAACCCCTGTGAGGTGTGTTGGCCAGCCGGGTTTATCACTGACTGCAGTTTCCTACAAGCATCTGATGGGGTAAATCCCCTCTAATTTGGTGTCTTGCTGCAGTTCTGCCCTGGGCTGGGCCGTTGGCAGCAGGGCCAAGGCTGCTTTGGGAGGCCCTGACACCTTCTGCAGCTGTTTCAGTGAACCTGCTCCAGTCTCTTCTAAAAGCTGCCCTAAATCACCCTTCCAATTTGTTGTAGAGATAGACTCGGCTTTGCGATGTTGATCTTCTTTGGGATCCCTTTGATTGAGATTTTCTGGCTGGCAGCCTCCCTGCCAGTGATCACAGAGGAAGGGATGGTCACAGAAGGAGGAAACTCATTCCTGTGGTGAGTACAGAGGTAGCAGTGCCAAAAGTTTTAAGCCCTCCTCCAAACTGTGCTATACACACATTTCCTTTTTGCAGGGCAAACCATTTAACCTCTTTACCTGTTTGTCCTCATCTCCAAAACGAGGAAGGCAGAACTGACCCAGTTCTTATTATAAAGTCAAATGGTTTCAAAGCATTTTGAAGTCATTAAATAAAAGGCCTTGCAGAAGGACGATGCCTTGTTCCTGCTGGAACACATAACAAGAGGTAAAATAGGAAATCAAGGGAAAGCTGGAATCCCCCCTGAAGCTTACAAAGGTTCATGCTCTGCCTTCAGATTGCAGCCTGAGAAGTGTCCTGAACATGCTACACGTATTTAGGATGAAGAAGTAATAGAGCTGAGGAAAAAGCAGCTGCCTGTCTCTCTGCTTGTAGAGGCCTCCACACCTTGATAACAGCTCTTGCCTTGGTGATAAACAGACACAGGTCTGGGGGAGGTTTGGCTGCTCTTATGAAGGCTGCCTCAGGTGAGGACCTGGCTCAAGGTTTTGTTCTGCTTTTTCTTTTTCCTTCTCCTTGTACAGCTGGAATTATTGCACCATAAAGCTGTTCAGGTGGGAAGGGTGGTGGTGAAAAAGCAGTCTCGAGGTACAGGGGGTGGAATTCAGCTCTTGGACACCAGAGCAGAGCTCACATGAACAACTTTTACAGGCCAGCCTTGCTGGAAAAGGAACATTTAATGCTCCCCTTCAGCTTCAGCCACCTCTGCCTGCATTTGCCTTAGAACAAGGCACTGCTGCTACTGCTAGAAATTGATTTAGGGCTGTGAGGGCGCTGTTAAGGTCAGGATCTGGGTATGAGACCTTGACTTGTGTGTGCAAAACACCCTTGGAAGGGCTGGTAGGAATTTCTACCTGGAGGAAGCTGGAAGAGCTGGTAGGAACTGAAGGAAGCTGAGAGAGGCAACCCCAAGATCCAGATTTCAACCTGAGTATGAAATGAAATGAAATGAAATGATATGAAATGAAGTCTTGTATGATCAACTGAAGACCCTGAATTTCAAGAGCAAGAGCCACACATATTCACTGCAAGCCCTAAGACAGCCCAGGGACTTGGTGAAGCTGCTCTGGAGGCATTTCACAGGGGGAAAGATGATCCTAAGATATGCTGAAAGAACCCAACCTCTTCTGAATGCCCCAGATATAAGCTGAGCACAATTTCCACATGGACACGAGCCCCAGATCTCCCCCTCTGGTCTCTGTAGAGCTGACTTGGTGTTTCTCCGTGCATTTATTTCAGTGGGATTTACATTTTTAATACAGTTCATTGTTCTCCTGGTGGGATTTCCAGCATTAAAGTGTTTATCGATCCTGGGGAAAACAACTGGCCATGACAGAGGAAAGAAAATTAAATGCAACATTGATTCTGCTCATCTACAGTTCCTCCTGGAGGAATTGTGTCTATTTTTCTGTGAGCAGGAGGTGTGTTCTGTATTAATGTCCTCGATCCAAGCCCAGGATTTCATTCTTCACTTCCCCTCTCCCATTATCAGACAGCATCTTGGGCAGGAAAATGTTTTAGAGGATTCTCGTTTTTCTTCAGAGAGGGGAAGACAATTATGACTGTCTGTCCAAGATTAAAAGCTTTTCCTGTGCATCCCTGTATTTAGCTCACTGGAGGCTGTTTTGTTTAGGCTTTGGGTTTTTTTCCAGGATGTTCTGTCTGCCACCAGGGAATCTTGCAGACCACGGATCACGCAGCTTGGGTGCTCTGAAAGCTGACCTGGAGCCACTTGGTTCAGACCAGGGGAGTTGCTTTATCCGTTGCTGGAAGGATGTGGAATGTATTTATAATCACTGTGTGCAGCAGCATCTCCACCCTATTCCCATCAGTACACACGGAACACGGGGCAGTTCACCAAACAGGGCCTGCCAAAGAACAACCACAGCCAGGAGTGAGCTCAAAACAGGCTTTTCATGGGAATTCTGCACAGGGCTGGGGTCAGGGTCTGGTGTCACTGCTCTGTTACAAGTTCTAGAGAGCCTCCAGAGGCAGGGCAGTGTTTGGAGCAGGGTGGAGAAGGTGCTGGGCTGAGGGGATTCCAGCAGCCAGGAACAGAGCCCAGGCTGGGCTGCAGCCTGGGATGATTTTCCTGCACAGTCTTAACCCATCTTCAAAATCACTTTGATGGACAACACTTCGGGGCTTTTTCAGCCCAAATGATTTTTAAATTGTTGAGATGAAGTGAGCCAAATACCTCAGATGACATTCCTGGGCAGCTGGAAATTTGGCTTCTTCCAGTTAGTGTCAAAGCCTAATATTTATTTAAAGCCAGGCTTTATAGTGCTCGTTATTACATTTAAATATTTTCTTTCAGTCTCAGGGAAGCTGCCAGCTCATCTGAGCCAAACGTGACTCCTACAGCCTGAAATGATTGCCTGGTGACATGGAGCCCATTTCTGGGGGACAGAAGGAGGAGCACACTGAGTGATTTCTGTGCTGCAGAGCCAGCCAAGGCTGAGGAGCTGCTCAGGGCAGCACGTGCTAACAGGATCATCTGTTCCAAAGCCAAAATCGGGCATCCAGGGAGCAGCAGTGGCTTCATCACCCCCGTGGGAGCTGAGGCCAGGCCTGGCTGACACACACAGGGGCTGGGAGCCAAGAGCTTGTCCCAGGAACCCCCACCCAGGGAAAAGGGAAGGGAGAGATGCAAGTCCCACAGTTCTGCTGGGTTATTCCAGCTCTGCTCACCTGTCTGAAGAGCCTTCTGGTGGTTTAGTGCACCTGAGCCATTGTTAATTCCAGGAATTGACCTACTAATCAATAAACAGCACCAGGGATGGTGATCACCTGCTCTTGGGGCTACTGGGGAACCACCAGAAGACATCAGGGGAGAGACAGTGCCAGTGGACAGGAGGAAACAGCTCTCCATGAGGGATCAAGCAGCTCTCTGTGAGGGATCAGACCACTCTCCATGAGGGAAAAAAACAGGTCTCTGTGAGGGATCAGACAGCTCTCCACAAGGGATTGAAGAGATCTCCATGAGGGATTGAAGAAATCTCCATGGGGGATCAGACAGCTCTCCATGAGGGATCAAACAGGTCTCTGTGAGGGATCAGACAGCTCTCCACAAGGGATTAAAGACATCCCTATGGGGGATCAAGGAAATCTCCATGGGGGATCAAAGAAATCTCCATNGATCCCTATGGGGGATCAAAGAAATCTCCATGGGGGATTGAAGAGATCTCCATGGGGGATCAAACAGCTCTCCGTGAGGGCTCAGACAGCAGCAGAGGTCGGTGGCTGAGGTGTGATGTGGGGATCTCCCAGAACAGGCCATTCCTGACAGCTGTCAATCAACCTGCAGAGCCTGCACTGGAACCAGTGATGAGCTCTTGGAGAATTGCTTTATGATTAATGTGGAGTGTCAGGAAAAGTCACCATGGGGCAGGAAGGGGAGGGTGGAACGTGGAAGTGGAAATAAATCCTGTGGTGTTTTTAGCTCAATACAGGCCTTGGAAGTCTTGTGGGCATTACAGACACATTCCATGTCTAGAAAAAAACAAACAAAAAGGGTGTACCATAGAAATATCATGGAAACATGATACAGAAATATATAAAAATGCTAAATATTAAATAGATCAAGTACATCCCAGGCCTCGAGAGATGTTCTGCAGTTTTGCAGGCCCAGCCCTATGGCTGGTACAGTCCTAAGGGATCTCAGCCACCTCCAGACCCTGCACAGAGGACAGGCTTTGGAGAAGCCCCTCCTGCAACCAGGAGACAGAGCACTGTGCACAACAGCCCAAAGCCTCATTGTGAGGCAGGCCAGAAAGTCTGTGGCTGCTGTTGCAGCTTGAAGAATTCAGTGTTCATTCCATTTCCTTCTTCCACGTCAGTGATAAAGTTCTGGTACACCTTGGAAGGAAAAGTAATCCCATTTCCCAGCTCACGCAGACACACAGACATACAGAAGCTGGAGTCTACCTTGGAACAAACCCAAAAGCCTGACACCAGCAGCTGGCACCTCCACGTAATTCCAAGAGCTGGAGCCACCAGCACCTGAGTCAGCTCAGCTCTTACACTCTGGTGTGAACTCCCCATGAAAATCCAGGAGGCTCCAGCTCTGGGAACACAAACCCAGCCCTGTCCTGCCCCTCACGCTGCTGGGAACTCCCAGCAGCTCCTGGGATGCAGCACCAGCATGCAGTGAGGAGAGGAGAGGAGAGGAGAGGAGAGGAGAGGAGAGGAGAGGAGCATCTTTATGCCCAGCTGATCCGAGGAACAATGTTATCCCAAAATCTCATCCCAGTCAGGAGCTTGGCAGGGCTGTTCAAACCTGGGGAGGGCCCAGGGTTGCACAGAACTCCATAAAATCCTGGGAATGTTCTGCCCCAAGGTGTCCATCACTGTACATGTGGCTCAGGGAACAGAGGCACCAGCAAAGGCAGAACACTGGGTTTGATCCTGATCTCAGCCACTGCAAGAATTCCTTTGTTTCTGTGTCTCCACAAGAAGGGCTCTGTGTGTCATCTGAAGAATATCTGGTTTATTTATTTCCCATCTTTTCATCCCCACTCTCCATTTTTATAGATCTATTGGCATAGGAGCTGGATACTTCAGCAAATGAGGTTAACCTCTGACCATAAATTACTGCTCCCTCAGGAGGAAGTGGCCATAAAAAAGGAAACAGCCACAACTCCAGCGGAGAGCAGCAAAGGCACAGAGAGCAAGGGCTGTACAAATTACAAAACCACCAGCCCCTGCAACCCTTACCAGGGCTGGCCGTGCAAATAATAAAGTGTGACATAAACACACACAAAACTGGGCTCAGCCTGGCCAGAACAATCATTCGGATGCCAAGAAAAATAAGCAGCTTTCCCATTTTCCCTGGAGTTTCCTATATAATGGCTCTTGGGGACAACACGTGGCCAAAGACCACAGGCAGCTGAGGAGAGAAGTGAGCTCATCATCTGTAGCATTGCTTTTCACTGTCATAGCATGCAGGAACAGAGGGCAAGACAGCCCTTGGTGGCCAGGATAAAACCTGAGGGGTTTTGTCACTCTGGTAAGAGTGAAAACCCAGCCAGGAGCACTGTCAGGTGCCCATCGTGATTTCCATGTCAGAATTGTGGGCTCATCCCACAGTCTGTGGCTGGGATTTCCCTCTGAGAATTACATGCTCATCTTGAGAGTGTTTAAAAGAATGAGAACGAGATAAACAACTTCTTTCTCTTTAACTGATCTCTGAGGCACCTCAGGCTGAGCTTCAGGGCATGGAGGGACCCCAGAATCGCTGTCCCTGGGGTGAGAATTTGCACAGCTCAGTTTGTAGAAGGGAAAGGAGGGAGAATGGAATTCTGCAGGGCTGTGGCTGGGGAGATGGAGTTTCTGGATGGGGGTTCAGGTCTCTGCTTGGGGCTGTCCTGCACAGGTGGCTTCCTCAAGCAGGCTGCACAAAGTGTGAGCGTGGGTGAGAACGAAACCTGAGCTCAGCGCGGGAATAACAGACCTGGGAACTTGGGAAATTTGTCTCAGAACCTCTCCCACGTAGCTTCAAGAGTGCTTTCTGCTCTGCTTCTCATTTCCTTGGCTGATGGGAAGCTCCCTACGGTTCTCCTAGAATATATTATGGGGTTTTTATGGGTTTATGGGGGCCAAAACCTTCTCCACATCAACATACTGGCCAGCTCCACCACTCCTTGGGTTTTTTTGTTCCGTAGGTGCAGAGGAAGGAATTGCTTCTTTTATCAGCAACAAGTTAGAAACTCCATTGGAAAAAGTAAAAAAAAAAAAATAAGGTGAGATGGAACAGCTTCAATACCAGCAATGGCTAAGGAAACTGTGAGTTTCCAGTCTGAGGATGGGAATGATGTAGGTCTCTAACTTCAAGGAGGGTGAAGAGGCAGCCCTGAGGAGCAGCAGATGGAAGCAGCAGGTGACGTGCTGGAAAGAAGGCAAAGGAGAGGTTCCTGTGTGCCCCTTGCTCTGGAAAACCTTGCTGTGGGTGTTAGAAGCATCATGTGCCCTCAAGAGGAGCATGGGGAAGGTCACAGCAAAGAAATCAGGATTATTCAGCCAAAAGACAGCACCTCTCTGGCAGCTTGTGCCAGACGGTCCCAGGCTGGGAAACCCATCCTGGAAAAGACAATTTCCTCACTGCCCCCTTAAAAGCCTCCAGGCTGAGCCCCTGGCAGCAGGGTGGTGGGGTGGGTGGATCTCTGACAGGATCTGCTGTGGATGATCTTATGCTCTGAAATGGTTTTGTGCTGAATGGGGCCATGACTGGAAGCTGCTCCTCCCTCAGCCATTCCTGTGTTCTGTTCCCAGCTGAGTCTGCTACCCTTAGGTATTCCCTGCTTCTCCCAGGCATCCACAGGCAAGGCCTTAAACCTGCCTGTGCCCTGCTCCTGTGCACAAAGCAGGAGGAATGTGGGAGCCAGAGGGAAGATTGCTGCCTCTCTGCTGGGAGCAGCTCTGTCCCTGCAGCCAGGGCTCTGGAGGCTCACGGGGAGCTGGCTGCTCCCATGCTCCTGGCTCTCCTCCTGATTTCCAGCTGCATTAAAACCAGGTAGGAGTGCAACTGAATAACAGGACTTGTCAGTGGAAGCAACTGCTGCAGCTGCCAGAGGGATGTGGCCCTTGGAAGGGAGACTCACCCAGGGCAGGGAAGTGCTCACATCACTACTAAAGTGAGATCCATGCTTTCCCTCCTTGTCCAAACCATTTTCCCTACCTTGCTTTTGTGTTTGGTGGGGGCAGAAGAGTGACATCAGCACTGCTGTGAGATTGAAGCAGTAAATAATTCTTTATCACCACAACATTGCAGACCATTGCAAAATCCCTGCAATTGCTGCGCAGGCCAACACTTGTAATAAAAAGCTACTGCCAAACTGGATGGCAAAAAGCAAAAATTAGCAGCTGACCCTGGAATATTTCCCTTGCCATCCAGAGGCATTGCTTTCTTGGTTCAAGGAAGAGGACAGAGAACAGCCAAACCACACAGAACTGAGCTGATATCAGAGCTGTGAGGATGCCGTGCCATTACTTGTCAAAGGGACTCCTAAAATCCAGCCTGGGTTTCCAGGGCAAGGAGAAGGGGTCTGAAGGATGCTGTTATTTTCTTAAGGATGCTGTTATTTTATTACATGATTTTTGTGGCCAGCAGGGAAGTGATCAATGCCACACATCCAGTCCTGGGGGCAGTTCAGGAATGGCATTTTGGGGCTGGAGTGAGTCCAGGGAAAGGAATGCAGCTGGGGAAGGGGCTGGAGCCCCCGGAGAGGCTGAGGGAGCTGGGAAAGGGCTCAGCCTGGAGAAAAGGAGGCTCAGGGGGGCCCTTGTGGCTCTGCACAACTCCCTGCCAGGAGGGGACAGCCGGGGGGGTCGGGCTCTGCTCCAGGGAACAGGGACAGGAGGAGAGGGAACGGCCTCAGGCTGGGCCAGGGCAGGCTCAGGGTGGATATTTGGGGAAATTCCTTCCTGGAATGGGCTGTCCAGGCCTGGCACAGCTGCCCAGGGATGGTGGAGTCCCCATCCCTGCAGGGATTTAAAGTCACGTGGATGTGGCACCTGGGGACGTGGGGCAGTGGTGGCCTTGGCAGTGCTGGGGAATGCTGGACTCCATGGTCTCTGAGGGCTTTTCCAACCACAGTCATTCAGTGAATCTCAGATTCTGTGATTATTCAGCCATCAAGCTCTAGCACTTTGATGCTCCTGGAGCAAACAGGAGAACTCTTCTAGGAGAATGCTCAGTGTTTTAGCACAGGCTGGTACCTTCAGCCCTCAATGTGGGACCACACTCCAGCAGCCCGTGACAGACAAGTCCTCTGTCACTCAGTTTTATGGCACAGATGTGTACAGCTGAACAACTTCTGATTGTGCCAATCTGCACTAACAGAAAACACAGAAAATGCTTATTTTTAAAAGCAATTTCTATAAAACACTGTTAGATTTTTCTACAGAACCTGGGTGCTTTCATGCACTATTACATTTTAATACAGCAGACAAAATTGGCAGAAATTACCTTGTGAAATTCTCTTTATTACATCTCTGTATCAGCCTCTGTCTGCCAGATCCTTGATGCACTTTGAAGAGTCCCTTCCTCCTGAAATAGTCCCGTGAAAGTGATGGGAGCACTCCAGTGTGCCTCTAACAGAGCAACAAACCCTGCAGAGGTGGAGCAAAGGGGGGGAACAGAGATGTGCTGAATTGCACCCCCCGGTCACACCCCTCCGTAATTATCTGTCTCCTTGGAAAGGAGACACGTGGCAGTTCTGGGATCCTGCACCTTGCCTTTTCCACAGGAATTATCATCACCTGCATGGAGGAGGGGGAGGGATGTTGCTCTCAGAAAGGAACAGTCAAATCTTCCCGCAGAGGCTCCGGCAGGGCCGGTGTTGCCCAGCAAGGGGAAATGGGAAACTTTCCTGAAGGAAAGCCTCAAAGGACAGCTGATTTCCTTAGTGCTCTGGGATCATGCTGGGAAGGAAGAGGCAGATCCTGGCCTCGGAACACCGCCCTCAACCCACGGGGGCTGGCAGCAACCCTCGGTGGCTCACTAGCCAGGGCTGCCTCCAAAGGAGCTGCCAGCCCAATCCTCTGCGGGCGGAGGGCGTCCCCCGGGAAATCTCACCTGCCCAGAGCCAGTTTATGGACTGTGGCAAACCGGGGCAGTTTGCTCCCCTAAAAGCCCCTCCTGGCCCTGTCGGGATGGTAAAGGAGAGCACTCGGCATAGAGTAAGGGTGACACACTGTGTGGACGCAGAGAAGTGCAAGTCCTCTCCTCCTGCCCAGCTTTTTTCAGAGCTTTGGTCCCGTTTTTCGAAATCTGAGTGAGGACTGAGGCAAACCCGGAGCAGTCCCAGTGGAGATCTCCTTTGGGCCCCTCCTGGAGAAAGGCTCAGGCTGCACTTCCACACCAAGCACTCCCACCTTGGATGGAGCCAGAGCAAGGGGCAATGAATCTGAGGATGTCCCCGGATTCTGGAGCAGAAGAGAAAGTTTTCTGTGACCCACTAATTGCTGCCACAAACCTCTGAGTATCGAGAGACACGCAGCACCTGAGCAAATGTGCCTTTAGCTGCAGAAAACCCCCCAGCAGCCAGTGTGGGCTCAGCACTGCCTGGGGAAATGCAGCAAGTCTGGCCTGAGGAGTTCAAGCTCAGAGAAAAAAAGATGAAGCAGCAGTTTCATGGTGTGGTTTCATTTTTAAACCAGGCTGTGAATGTAACCCTCAGCTGAAAAAAGTACAACCTAAGAAGGTGGATCTCAGCCCTCACTGCCAAACACAGCAGCAGAGACTGAGACAAATGCTTGGACAAGGAGATGATGAGAGAAGGAAGCAGAGATGAGAAATGCACAAGCCAGTCCTTGCTGATTTTTAAATCCTTGTTTTCCTACTGAATCCTTGTTATTCCACCTCTGTCATTTAGAGTAGGAAATCCCTGCAGTATTTTCATTCTTCCTGATGCCCAGAAGACAAAGAGCCTCTGTACAGAAGAGCCTTGTGGCATTGTTAGGGATACCAAGGCTTTTCTAAAATCACTGTTTGTTCTTTAAAGGCTGGGAGGTGACAGGTGCCTGGCCTGCAGAGAACACAGAGTTTGGGGGCTTTAAGAAAAAAGCAGCAGCATTTTCTTTTTACCTGTGAGCTTCACCTGTTACTGAACACCACGGGCAGGAACAAGCAGCATTCCCAGCCATGGGATACAGGTTTTACTGGACTGCAGACCCAGTCCAGCTTGCCAGGACCCGCTGGGCTCACCCCCATGCCAGGGTGCCATGGGGGGCTGCAGTGACATCCTGCTCCTGTTTAATCCCAGAGCACATTCTGGGAAATCTGGCAAACCTGGGATCCTGCCAGGCTGAGGCTCCTTGCTCAGGACACCCCCAGCAGCCAGTGGCTGTGTCACTGCAGATCTGGAGCACAACTCTGATGGGAGTGTGGATGGATCCTCAGCCCAGCTGTGCAGAGGAGGAACAGGACACTGACCCAGTGGCTTTCCCAGGGGCACACAGGTGAGCTTTGGAAGAGGAGCAGTTTGAATCCCACCCCTGCATCTGAATGCCCTGACAGGGAGATGGTTCCTCCCATCCCATGTCTGACATCCCACTGAATTTGAGTCTGCTGAGGGAGAAACCTGGGGAAGGGAAAGAAATGGGAAGAACAAGCAGCAGAATGCAGTCCCTGGGAACAGCAAGGTCTCGCCAGCTTTTTCCTTGGGAAAGAGCATCCAAGAAATGTGTGCTTTATCTCTGGAATTCATGGGCAGAGTGTGCTGAAGCAAGGGCCTGAGCAGGGCTGGGGACTCCTGGGGGACAAAGGAGGGCCTGTTGTCTCCAGCTCCACATCAGGCTGCTCCTGAGCACTATTCCTGGCCTTGCACTGACTCATTTGCTGACCTTGCTGAGAAAGGCTCTCACATCCAGCTCTGCCTGCCTGCAAAAGCCATCGTGGTCTCCTCAGACTGGATTCTATTCAAAGCATGGATGATGAGCAAATGTGAAATATTTCTGCTTTCCTTCAACACCCAAGCCCTGGGGTGAGCAGGAACTGGGCAGACAAATGAACCCTGCAATCCTCCTGTAAGCTCTCCTTGCATTTCCTTCTTAATTTTCCAATTAACTGTGTCAATGTCTTGGTTTTGCTGTGCCCTGGGGCTGCACCAAGTCCTTCCAGCAAGAGCAAACGCCACAGCCCTGAGACAGGTGCCCATTTTCCTGAAGCACTTTCTGCTTATATTCAGAGCTGCTCTTGTCAATGTGACACCTCCACTCCAGGTAACAGGGCTGGCCTTGGTGGGAGGGGGACAAAGGAGGCTGGAAAAGGTGGTGGAGCCAGGACATGTTTGAGATTTCTGCTTTGAGGCTCCAGCCTGGTGGCTGCAGCTGCTGACCCATGCGAGGACAACACTCACAGCTCAGCCCTTCTATTCCATGTGGGACACAGCCACCTTTGGAAAAAAACTGCATCATAAACAGATTCCCTCTGGCACTTTACTAATTCCAGCCTGTCCTGTCAAAGGTGAAAGGATTTTTAGAATCCACTTTATTCACTGCTAGTTATGTTTCTTCATGTAGGTTCAGAGCCAAAACTCATTAAGGGCAGTGGGAATCTCCCCATTCCCTTCTATTCACTCCCACTGGCTCCAGTTCAAGCTTTTCTTCGGTCCCTCTTGGCGTGGACAATGCAGATCAGTGATGGCAGCTCCACCAGCAGTGTCTCTGTGCCACCACGTCTGGCTTCTCAAACCTTCAGCACAATGTCCACTTGTCTTCAGCAACTGCTTCCTTTCAGATCTCGAAAATAAATAAGTCCATGGAAGAAACATTTCTTTTGGCCCTGTGCTGGCTGGGAGCTCGTTTGCAGCCATTTCATTTTGGGAGACAGTGGCCCTTTGATTCTCCCCATCCTCTCAGCACACCAGCCTGCTGCTCTGGCCTCATGGCTGCACTGAGTCATGGAGCTGGTTTACTTTGGGGCCAGTGGCTAAACCAGGGATGATCCCAATGCTCGCCCCAAGGAGACAAGGAGCATTTACTTGTGGAATCTGACAGAGCTGTGGCAGCCCAGCCCGAGCAGTGCTGGCCTTGTTCTTGTGGCATCTGCAGCAGGGAGAAAGGGCAGTGCCATGACTAATGACACATCTCTGCTGGGCTCTGCAGCTCTGCTGGATGGGGACTGGGACCTCTGGGGCTGGATGGGGACATCTGGGGCTGGATGGGGACATCTGGGGCTGAACTGGGGACATCTGGGGCTGAACTGGGGCATCTGGGGCTGGATGGGGACTGGGGCTGAACTGGGGCATCTGGGACTGGACTGGGGCATCTGGGGCTGGACTGGGACCTCTGGGGCTGGACTGGGACCTCTGGGGCTGAACTGGCCTCTCCCCACTGGCCCTGCAGGGCAGTGCTGGGGGGAACATCTCACCCTGCTCCAGATGCTGCTGTGTGGTTCCTGCAGTCAGCAAGGGCTGAGGAAACAGCCAGGAAGGCTGATCCAAACCTCGCCCCATTTTGGGTTAGGCAGCAGGAGCAGGGGCAGCATTTATAACAGTGGCTTTTAACCCCCTTCAGACCAGGCACTGGTACCTGGGAAGAGCTGAGTGACAAACTGGTGCCACTCTGGTGCCAAGTTAAAGAGTTCTCAGCACAGGACTCCAGCCTCGTGCTGTTGGCTGAATTAACCCCAGCACTTCTGGGACTGACGTGGATGGGGTTGGATTGATGCAAACCACTCGTGGTTTTGCTGCCTTGCCACTGTCAAGGCCTGGCTGTGCTTTTCCTCCCTCGAGGGCTTCCCTCCCTCCACTCCCATTATTTGGATCAGTTCTCGCTGGGACGGTGCCCTGGAGACCTGAGCAGGAGCCTCCAGTGGGAAGGGAATGCTGCAGAGCACCAGGACACAAACCATGCTTCTCATTCCCTGTCTGAGTGGTAAGAAAATCCTGCTTTATCCCCACAGAGGGAGAACGAGTAAGAAGGGAATTAGAATCCAAACTAAAATAAATAAAACGAGCACTCTTGGTCGCTGGCTGAAACCCATTTTTTCTGACACTTTGAAGTTCATACACTGGCAAAGGAAAACCCTGCACATGAAATCTGGCCTCTGACTGAGGAAGGTCAGTGCTGGGAGAAGGTCTGGATGAAGGTACCTCAAAGGGCTGGAATATTTTCCTTACCTGAACTGCTGTGTGTGGATGAACCCTGGCTCAGGAATTTTTTCCCCATTAGGTGGATATCTTTGTCTTCCTGCCATAGACTCTGGCAGAACAAAGCACATCAAACCCTGTGCCTGTCTCCTTTTGTTGATGGCTATTTATTTTCCTTACCATTGCTCTTGTTTTGTTCTCTTGGCTCAGAAGTCTGGCTGCTGCTCCAGACCAGTTAATTCTCTGTAAGAGCTGCACAGGCCCAAGGCCTACATTATATTTATAAGCTGTAAGGATCTCCCCAGGCAGACTCAGAAATAAAGGATTCGAGTCAAACAGCTACAAGGAGATGCTCCAAAACAGCCTCAGAGAGGAAACACAAAGAGATGGAGCATCAGCTGTTCCCCCATGCTGAATTTTAAAGGAGCACTCCAGCTCCTGCAGCCATGGGAGGGGAGGGGAGCGTTCTTTATCCTTTAATCTCCCGTGTTTCCAGCACAAGGAGGAAATGTCCTGCTTTCCTCTGTCTGAGCATGTGTTTGAGGAGCTTTTCACTCAGGTTGGTTGAGGGAAGGGCAGCAGGAGAGGCTGGGGCTGGATGGCCACGGATGCAGCAGGGACAGACCTCAGCTGGACAGGGAGGGAGGAACCTGTCAGGATGCCAGGCAGGGATGGAGAAAAGGTGACACCAGAGGAAAACTCCTCATTCTCGACAGTTTCTATACAAAAATAAAATTTATTGCAGTATGTTACTCTGTCTATACCTCGTTGTTGCTGGAAGTGACTGACAGGCCTCTTCCAGCTTTGAATTATTCATAAAAACCTTTTTTATTGTTGTTTTCCCTTCTTGCATAAAGCAGAAAGTTGCAGGGAGCCCTGTCAGTGACTGTGTGTGCTTCCTGTCCCTCCCTGTGACGCTGCCACCCCACAGAGGACACCAGGACGTGCCCCTGGCCCCGCTGGTCCCACACCTCCCCTGATTCTGAGCCCGAGTGCTGCTGTGAGCCTGAACAAAGCTGGGCAGGAAATGTTTTTCCCAGCTAGAGAAACATTTTGTTCCCATTCCGTGCTTGAGCCAAATGGGGTTTTCTTGAGGCCTTTTTTTCTTTTTCTAAACAAAGGAATAAGTAAGCAAACACGTCTGCAAGGAGCTGATTGAAATGGCCAAAGCTCAGCCAGTGGACTTGTTGAGGACTTTGGCAAGATGTGAAAATTGAGTTTTCTGACCCAAATCTCATGACTCAAACCCAGGCCTTGCACCCAGGACCTCACCAAGCTGCAGGCAAGGCTGGGATGGTGCTTTCTTTCCCTGGAAAGTCCATCCCTAGCAGAAGCCACTCCAGCCAGAGCACTCCCACAGAAGGTTTCTGTTTTGATAACATGCCATTTTCCAGGGAAAAATATTTTTATCTGAAAGCTCCCCACCCTGTTTGCCCACAGAGTGATGATGTTAACTTGGATCTCCGTGCCCAGGGGACTGGGGATGTGTGTGAGGGAAGTCAGCCTGCCTGGGCTGTGGGGAGAGGCACGCCCAGCCCTGCAGCCTTCCTGGGGATTAAGGCAGCAGTGCTGGCAGTGCTGCTGTCCCTGCGAGGGACGTGGGGCTGTGTGCCCTGGGAGCTGAGGGCTTTGCTTCTGTTTATGGCTCAGGCAGCACAGCCCGTGTGTAGCCAGCACCTTGCCTGTCCTGGAGGTCAGAAATGCTCCAGGGCAGCCTGGACATCAACTAAATAATAGCTGAGTGCAGGGGCAGGCAGGGTTTTACCACAGGGAACTGCGAGGCACCTTGGAAATGTCCTCTCTTCTTGCACCACCTCTTCCAGGGGGTTGCATCTGCAGGACATGGGACACTGGCCGTCCAGGAAGGGGACAGGATGGGGCTGCAGCACGCCACAGTGGCAGCCTGGGGTGTGCCAGCTCCCTGGCCCTGAAGGCTGCCACCACCCCGGCTCACAGGCACTGGAACTGGCATCACCAGCACGGAGAAATGCTTTGCAATCCCTTGGTTTGTCCTCCTCGCTTCTCTGTCCACAGGCAAAGCTCAGCTCAGCCGTGGCTGGGGGTTCCAGCCCTCTCCAACTGCTTTGGAGCCCCTTTGGAGAACAATTCCACCCTGCAGAACAGAATTTCCAGGATTCTCTGTGTGGAGCTGACAGCAAAGGCATCCCAGTGCACCCACCCCAGCACACAGGGCAGAATGACCCAGCTGAAATTTAGGATTAGGGGCTAAACTCCTCTCTTCCCTCTGTGGCTGAGGGAGGCAAACGGGCACCTGGCAGAGTCTGTGGAACAGGGCTGGGTCAGGAGAGCCTGACTGACTCTGCTGTAACTGAGCAGGGAGCCTGGGGACCAGGGTTGGACAACTCCACTGGGGATGGAGACATTTTACCTTCAAGGCTAAAACCAGCAGAGGATGCAGTTCCAGACCCGATCCACAGCCACTCCCTCTGTCCCCTTGCATGGATGAGCACCAACAGAGGAGCCAGATGAAGGGAAGGGTTTCCAGCTCTGGAATTGTCCCCTGCCAAGCTGGCAGAAGGGATTAACACGACACAGGTCATCCTGGGCCAGAAAGGATGGGAGATCCTACAAAGGGTGAGCTTTCTGGGGTCACTCAGGTCCCACAGACTCCCCTGCCTTGGTCCTACAAAGAGCATATTCCATATCCTGGAATTCCACTGCTTCCCATCCCAGTTCTCTGGGACACAGCCATAGCAACCTTCACTCCCTCGTGCTGGGATGATTTTTATTCAGTTATGGTGGCACTGCTCCAACTGCTGGGTGCCTTGCAAAGCTCAAAGCGCCTCAGGAGGAAGGGAAATGACCTTTTCTAGCCCTGCTTCTGCTCCCCTGAGCATGGTGAGGCTGATATTCCTTAATATTGGCAAAGAGCTCTGAGCTCCTTGGATGGAGTATCTGTCATGGAAAAATGAGCTGAGTTATTAGGAAGAGGTTCCAGCCCAGTTAGCAAATGGCTTTTCCCCTCTGTGTGAGCAGAACAGGCTGCTGTGCCAGGCAAGTCTGCTTTCCTTTGGAAAAGCTCTAACAGGTTGCTCCAGGCACAGGAAGGTGCTCAGGAACAAATTGTGCCCTTCTTATAACTTTTATTTTGTGTATTATGAGGGGAAAATAAAGTATTGTAAACTGAAGACTGCTTGACCAGGTTCTACTACTGAATTCCTTGTGAAACCACACACAAGAGGCATTTAATCTCAATTAAAAGATCAATTACGTTTATCAACAGATAAAAGATTATCTGGGGCATTACACAAATACAACACAATTTATTACCAGCTGGTAAGTAACCTCTAATGAATTTTTAAACACTTCCCCATAAATTACAAATAAACTACAGTCCTATAATCATGTTAGAGTTTTGATTCTCCAGTTAAGCTCCTATGGGATCGCTCTTTACTATTATCCATAGTTATTTAGGATTCCTTTACTGTAACCCATATCTGGGGAAAGTTGTATGTTCTAAAAATTAATTTTAGGCATAGAAAATACATTTGTCATCTTGACAATGATCTGGGTATTGATACGAAGATCGTGTTGAGAAAAGCATTCCCGATTTAACACTGAGCATGAGAAAGGAGGCTTCTTGTCCATAAACCTGGCAATATCTGAGGCCTGTGTTCAATTTCTTGTTGAATTTGGGACACTTCTACACCAGGTATCAGTCCTGACCTTCTGAAGTGCCCATTGGCCTTTGGATTTGTAACTCTCAGAACTGGACCTGCCTTTGCTCCAGTGCATGGCAGTGAAGAACTCAAAGCTGTCATGGGCATTAAGGATTTAGATTTTGGACTAACCTGAGGTGTGAAAAGGCCCTGAGCACAGTTCAGTGACACTAAATCCCCTGATCTCCAGCCAGTGAAAGTCTGGTGCACCTGCTGGCTCTAGCTTCTCTTTTGCAAACAAACTGAGAAAGAGGAGCAAGAAAATGCAAACCAACCCCATCACTGAGCCTCAGGGACCAGCAGTGCTTTACTGTCAGGCTCTGTAGGTCCTGTAACACCAGTGTCCCCAGTGGCTCACCTGCTGGGATTACTGGGATTACTGGGATTATTGGGAAGGACAGTCTGTGGGGGCAGCTGTGGAGCTTCCACCACTCTCTCATTATCAGTGTTTTTACATTAAAAGCCCTGTATCTGATATGTGCATTGAAATAGCACAGAAGAGCTCCCTCCTGGTCACCTCGGTGCTGGCTGCACTTCCAGAAGTGTCCCTCACATGCTCTGGGACATCTCCTGTCACCGGTCTGTGACCTTCAGAGCTGAGGCTGAGCTGGCCCAGGGGGCACCTGTGGCTGGAGGAGCAGCCCTGAACCAGGACTGGACTGTGATTTCCAGGGTGCAGGGAAAGGGAGGAACATCCCCGCGGCTGGAGTGCCCATCCCTGCTGAAATCGTGCCTGGCACGGCAAGGGCGAAGGCACAGGGCAGGCTGGAAGCCTGGATGGGTGGGTGGAGCTGTCTACGCCCCTGGAGACAACGGCCAGGTGAGAAACCCGTGAGGGATCAGGGTGGCAGCCGTGTAAATGAATAACACCACCGGGATTCCCTGAAATACCCGATGCAAAGCCGGCTTTTCCTCCGTGCCCCAGGGGCAAGGGAGGCACAGCAGAGGCTGCCCCCCAGCAGGACACAGCGAGCAGCAGAAAGAGAGCCCGAACCGCTGGACACCGGGGGAAGGGGGGCACGGAGAGCGGCTCTTGCAGGACAGAGCCTGTCCCTCAGGACGCGTCCCCTTCCCGGTGTCCCGGAGATGAGAGCGCCGCGCCCGGGGGAGATGCCACCTCTCTGCCCCTGGGGGAAGGTGCTGCCACCTGATGCTCCCGAGCTCCGGCTTCGCAGGGACAGGCGATGCCGGCAAGCAGCTGGAATTCGCTTCTTTGCCCCATCTCAGGCAGCAGCAACAGGAAATCCAGGAGCTCTGTGAAATGACAGGGAGGGAGAGAGAGAGTGAAGTCCCCTCGCCTCGGCTGGTGACGTCTCTCCTTCCTCCTTTCTTTTTTTTTTTTTTTTTTTTTTTTCCTGTCCCTATAAAGAATCTCGGGCTCGCATCAAAGTTCCCTGCGGAAGCCGAGGCGAGGCGGAGGGGTGACAGGGGACAGGCAGAGAGCAGAGCCGGGGGCTCCGGCCATGCCCCAGCCCCGCCGCCCGCCCGCTGCCCGCCCCGGGCAGGTGCCCCCGGGCAGGTAGAGCCAGGTGGGCTCCGGGCAGCTCCCTCCTCCTGTCCTGCTGGCAGATTTGTCCTTCCTGCCGGTCTCGGCGGCACCTGCGCCTCCCTGGAGAAATCCATCTCGGCGGAGGCTGTGCGGCTCAGCCACCTTATCCCAAACTCGGCGCTGCTGCGAGCGCCCGCTCGCCGAGTGCGGGAAACTTTTTGCCAAACTTTTTCTGCTGTTTTTGCTTTGCTTTTTCACCCCTTGAGTGACTCCGCGCCAGCCGGGAGGGCTGGGGAGGCTTCTGAGGCAGAGCAAGGCTCCCCCCAGACACGCCAGGGAGCGGAGAAACCGGGGGAAAGAAGGAATAAGGTGATTGCGGAAAGGGGGTGAAGGAAAAATCCAAGAACCTCGGGAAGAAGGCGAGGCAAACACAACCCGCAGCCCCAGGATGAAGCAGTGAACGGGAAGAACAATTTAACTGGAATCAACAAGTGGGAACTCCTGCGCGCCTCGTCCTCCCCTCCCTCCCCGCTCCGGCTTTCCCAAACTTCTCGCTGCGAAGGAAAACTTCTGCAGCGGACTCGGCTGGCTCGGGACACGCACCAGGACCGGCCCCGGGATGCTGCCCGGGCCCAGCGCCCTCCTGGCCGTCTGCGCCCTTCAGGGGCTGCTGCTGCTGCACGGTAAGAGCCGCCCGTGTCCCGCGGGGTGCCGGGGCGAGGACACCCCGCGTGTCGCCGCCCCCGGCCCGGCGCGCTGCCGTCCCGCGGGGGCCCTCAGGAGAGCGCTCCGTGATGCTTTTTTGCGCTTTTCCACGCTTTTTGTGCTCCCCCGCCGGCCCGGTGAGGTGTCACCCACCTGGGAGCCCCGGTGCCAGCGGGCAGGTGCCACCGCTCAGGGTTCACACCTCCATTAAAACTGATCTTTGGAAATAGAGGTAAAGAACTAAACCTCCTTGAAGGTGTCGCACATGAAGGTCAGGTTTTAAGGGGTGTTCCCCCTCGAGGTTTGGCTGCTTGATTAAAAATAGCAGCTTGTGAGTGTTCGCCAATTTGTGGCTTTTTTCCCTCAGTGTGGGAGGGTTTCTGGTTGTATTTGATCACTCGAGGCAGAGCTGAGCCTTTAAAAGGAGGAGCTGTCTGGGAGCAACTGGGCTATCCCGCTGTCCTGGGGCTCGTGCTGGAGCTGTGGGCACGGGCATCGCGGGCATTCTCTTTCATATTCCAGTTCTGATTCTTTGATATTTCAATTTTTGTTCACGTGGTGCTTCTTCACTGCCTTCCCCTTCTCAGCCAAGGTGCCAGGTTAGACCCCCTGCTCTCCAAAACTCATTTTTCTTTGCAGCAAACTCCCTCTCCCCCCGGATTTATTCCCAATTTTTGCTGCTATCAGAAGAGCCAAGAGGCAGGTTAATGAGATTTGGGAGAGCTTTTCCATCTGCCGTATGACTTTTCATTATCTCATTAAGCATGAGGATTTTGCTGGATTACTGAGCTATTCATTCATGACGCTGCAAATTGTGTAAGGGAGATGGGCTCTTGTTTATTGGGGAATTCCTTCTGACAGAAAGGACTTTTTCTTTTCCTTTGGGTAGTGGATGTATTGCACAGCACGAGGCTGCTGTTCTTCAGCATATTATAATCTTTCCATAGTTGAGTGGATAGCTTCTGGAAACACTGTGGAGCATCGCTGTCCTTGATTTTCTTGGATTCCTTCAGGGATTTAATGTATTCCTTCTGCAGAAAGGGATTGGCAGGCACAAGCCCTGGGGAATTTCACATCTTCCCCACACTTACCTGCAGAATAAATAGCTAAGCCTGAGGTTGTGCTCCAAAGGGCTTGTCCAGCTTTTCTGGGAAGAGCTGAAGCAGCAAACCTGGCAGGTGGCAAGGAGCCCCTGCAGCAGGAATCCCCAGGATCCGTGGTGTCCCCAGGGAATCTGTCCTGGGCCAGGTCAGCCAGCAGGGCCCACACCTTGGGCTGCACCTGGAGCAGCCTGGGAGGATTCCTGAGGTGTGCTCCAGCTGGCTGACACGTGCAGCAGCAGCCAGCTGCGTGCTTTGGGAGCTCTGACCTCTGAACAGTCTGGAAAAGCTGCCCGAAATCCAGCGTGGATTTCAGAGGCATAAATCACCACAGGATTTCGTGGATCAGAGAGGGATAATAACGAGGGATTGGGAGATGGGAGAAAATGTGGCATGCCCAAGTGTTCCCGAGGCTCCAGGGTGAAGTGGAGCACAGGGAGCTCAGGGGGAAAAACCTGGCTGGAGGTGCTGCCCATGTTTCAGGGCTGCTCAGGTCCTTATTCACCAGGTTCCTTTCCTAATCGTTTTGGCCCTGATAACCTTGGAATTTGGTCCAGATTCCTTTTGCCATGAGTGCCAGGCACAGAGGAGACCAAGAGGAGGCAAAGCCTGCATCCTGTGACACAGGGAGGGAGGCAGGTGGGCGAGGCTGGTGAGGGACTTGGAGTAGCACTGTGGCTGTCAGGAGCTTGGTTCATCTCTGGGAGGAGATAAAACAGCAGCACAGCCTCTGGGTGCCCCCTCGGGCTGGAAGGCAGAGGGAGACAGGGCCAGGAAGGGATGGCACAGGGCTGGGGATTTGGGCTAGCACTGGATAGTGAGGAATTCACTCCTCACCACCTTACCCTCGAAGTTCCCCTCCAGCACCCAGCTCAGTGAAGCTCTGCCCGACCTCCCAAAGCCCGGATTTATCCCTCAGGTGCAGCTAAACCTTCCCTGGGATGTCTGTGGCCACAGTTAGGCAGGGCTGTGCCCAGGAGGATGACTGATTCCAATCCAAACGATTCCATCTGCAATGCAGAGAGAAGCAAAGTCCTTCAACTGTGAGAGCTGCTCAGTACCAAGGGATCGACTCCTCAGCCACTTTTCCCTCCATGTTCATCTCCAGCAATGGAACTGATGAAATCCTGGCCATTACATTTATTCAGGTCTCCTTTGGAGAATTCCTGACTCACTTGGTGCTTTCAGCAGGGGGAAGAGACCATACAAACATCATCCCAGTGATTTCCCACCTTACTCTAAAATACAGCTCTAAATTCATCTTTAAATTTCCTCATTTGTTCCATGAGTATCATTAAATTTCCACTTTCCTTCTGCTCATTGCTCAGCTTCTTCTCAGCTCCTCAGAGCACTGGTTGGGGTTTTGCTGCTCAGAAATTACCAGTGATGTGGCAATGATGGTGCAGATGCCAACAGCTGGCACAGGTTTTAGGTATGGAGTGGGATGGTTCATAATCATCAGATTGGAAAAACAATCTGCAAAGAAATTCTTACACCTTAAATTGTGCATGAAAAATTCAGTATCTTTTACCCACTGACGTGATCACCAGAAGGTTTTTAATACCTGAGCAATCCAAGTCACTTTTTGGGTATTGGAATAAACTCAGCCATTTCCACGATTTAACACCGGAAATTATTAAAGATTGAAGAATAAAAATTAGGTCCTGCCCGATGGCTTTGAAATTAAAGCACGTTTGAAATTGATTTTTTTGTTGTTGTTTAATTTTGCAATGTCTTCCACAAATTGAATATACTGGATGGGCAATGAAGCTTGTTAACACAGAGATTTCCATTAAACCATGTATCAGTAGATAAATGCTTCAGGAGCTTGGGTTCCTCCCAGTTTTCCAGCCAGGATGGTCACAGAGTCCAGCAGGATGAGCCTGGCTGTGCCAAGGCAGAGGCACTGAGGGGTTGTTTTCCCAAAAAACCACGTGCCCTAATTGGTGTTATTCCCAAACATTTGCTTTACTGTGGGAAAACGTTATAAAAAGCAGAGGAGCCTTTTTTAGGCTGGTGATATATGAGCCTCCTGCTGAAGCTGCCACATTCGAAACCAACTGGAAATCTCTTTATACCAGTTCAGCCATTTAAGGCAAGGAAAAAAATGTAAAGTATTTCTGAATACTCCCTGAACTTCTAAAAACCAGCACTGTACCCAAAAGAACACTGAGAAAACGAGCCAGATTGTTTGTTGAAGGTTTCTGGTGTAAGAACTCACAGTATTTTCTTTAAAACTTGTACAAAATATTTGTCTGTGGGCATTGGTCTGCTCTGAGCAAGAGCAACGGGGTCCATTTGGGTCATTTCTGCCCTTTCACACATTCCCTGGATTGTTCATTTTATGACAAACTATTTGTACAAAGTGATAGCTCAACCTACTGCACTTTGAATGAATATCTCAGGCTGGGCTGAATACAGAATATTCATGTTGTTAATAAGTTTCTGCACACGAGGAGAGGGTTTCCAAGCCCCACAGGAGATTCCTCAGGTACAGCCAGGGGCAGGTGGTCTGAGCTTTTTTGGAGGTGTCTCCCAGATCAGCAGTGCAGTTTGGAGGAGGGTGAAAACCTGGTCTACCCCAACTCTGCTGAGGGATGAGACACATCTGCTCCTTCCAGAGACATTTGCAAGGTGTGATGCAGGAAGGGTCACTGGGTCACCAGAAAAAGGACAGGGAGCACAAAGAAGAGGCTCTCAGTTCTCATTGCAGGAGAGTTTTGGGGGCAGCAGCAGCCACCTGCATCTTTTAAAGCCACTCAGGAGATTTCCAGGAGGCAGCGTTGGACTCTCAGAGTGGGCACGAGGGGACCCTGAGGCACAGCCCCTCTGAGCTTCACATGCTCACTTTGGAATTTCCTCTGATCCACCTTGCCTTTTTTTCTCCAAACCAGCCTGATGTCACTGGAATGGGAATTAGGAGTGGAAGTAATTAAGGGATATTGGAGTATCTAAACAACAGCTAGGACTGAAATAAATGTGTCCCATGTGTCTGCTCTGATGGCTGGCAGGACAGGAAGGCTCTGAGTGCCCATCAGGACATTCCCACCCCTCCTTCAGGAGGAGCATCCAACTGTCCTCAGTCACAACCCCCAGGACAACTGGCTGCCCAAAAACACCTGGATAAAATGTATGTAACAGAGAACTGAGCTCCCTGTTAGGCACTTCTTTAATTTTTCTTTTTAAGGCCACAGAGGAAAGAGTAGAAGCTGCCAAAATCCACCAGTCAAGGTTTTCATCTGGAAATGGCATTTAATGGAAGGGCCTGCTCGAGGCTGCCCCGGGGAGCAGGACTGGGAGCAGAGCTTGCAATCATCAGCAGCACAGCAGGACCAGCACAGATCATGGCAATCAAGGGTTCTGCTCCAGGTGTGACCTCAGAGGCTCATCCAGAGGGGAAGGAGGAAGGATCAGGGTCAGCCTGATGTCCTGGGGCTGTGCTGAGCAAAGCTGATGGGTGCCTGTTCTGTGCAGATCCCTCCCCCTGGACACGCCTGCCGGGGCTGTGGGGATGGGAGCACACAGGGGAGCTGAGCTGCTGCCCTGTGCCCTGCTAGCAGGGGAGCACAGCTTTGCTCTCTGATGGACAGGGAGCAACCCAGGAACTGTTTCATGATGGAGAGTGAGTCTGTGGAATTTGCACAGAACGGGCACCCATCAGCTTTGCTCAGCACAGCCCCAGGAGATCAGGCTGACCCTGATCCTTCCCCACCCGAGGAAGCAGCTCCTGGATGAGCCTCTGAGGTCACACCTGGAGCAGAACCCTTGATTGCCATGATCTGTGCTGGTCCTGCTGTGCTGCTGATGATTGCAAGCTCTGCTCCCAGTCCTGCTCCCCGGGGCAGCCTCGAGCAGGCCCTTCCATTAAATGCCATTTCATGAGTCACTCCAATACCCTCGTCCCCAAGTCCCTGGATTAGTCTGACTTTGCAGCACATACTTTTTGTCCCCACTACATCCTACATCCCTCTCCTGCTCTCCCCCCCTTTCCTGGATGTCTCCTAAACTCCCCTCAGGGCTCAGGATTCCTCGAATTTTTACATTAGGAGAAGCCAAGAGGAATTTCCCAGCCCTTCCACACCAGGGGTCTGCACTGTCTCTCTTCTCTGTCCCAAAATGAATTTTGCCTTTATAATTCTTTCTGGTGCAGAGATTTCTGAAAAAACCAAAGTGGGACTGCTTGAGACCTGCATTTGAATCTCTTGTTTTCTGCCAGCTCTTCGTGTTCCTGCTGCACTGAATTTTTACAAGAAATAATTTTTGCAAGTCCCCCTGTGGAAAAGCAAGAGGGGTCACATCTCATATATGGGGTGTGTGTGACCAGGGCTTTTGTTTTTGGCTCTAAGCAGGAAAGTTTTAGCACTGAGCAACAAGGAAAGAACCTCATCTAACCCTGCAAATGATGGAAGTCTGAAAAAGCCACTTTTCCTTTGTGCCCTGCAGGGAATGGCAAAAGCACGTGGCCCTCAAAGTTCCAAAATTCAGCCAAAACCCAACTTGAGACCCAGAATGTAAAGGAAATATATGGACCAGCCTTCTATTTTCAGATCACTTGCCTTTGTCTTCTTCATTTCCACATAGTTTTCCTTAGATCTTCCTGTGTTTCTCTGAACTGTGGGAACGTGATTGCCAAGGAAGTGGAGAGGGGAGTTTTCAGCCCTGCTGGGATTGTTCTTGATTTGAGGGTCAAGGAAGCCTGACCCTGTCATTACCTGTTCCATTTTTACAGAATTGACACGGATCTAAACCACCTCAGCCAAAATGTTTGCTTCCTTAGAGCCCACAGCTCAGAAATTGCTCACCTGGAATTCTTCCTCACGGACACAGCGGGGTCAGCTCGCAGGAAAAGCACCGAGCACCGTGGGGCTGCTTTGGCCACTGCTCTGTGGCCGTGAGGAAAATGGGATTGCCCACAGGGGTGCTCCCCCCACACACACAGACACAGAAACAGCTGAGCTGGGAGGCGTTCATCCTGTTTGCTCTTCATCCAGAGCTCATCAGCTGAAATCAGGCCTGAATACACTCGTTCAGGAGTTAGAGCAATTTCCTCCCAGTGCCCAGAAGCTGCAGTGGGGATGTGAGTGTGGGGCCGCCCGGAATCTCCTCCTCAATCCCCTCACAGCTACTGAAAAGGGCTGGCTTTAGCCCTTGGTAGCAACAGGGATCACCCTGAAAGCTGCTCCTGAGCCTGGATTTCCCTGATTTTTGGGCTGGGTAGTGCAAGGGTCAGCGTTTCAGACCTTTAACGTGCAGACACCTCCTACAGAGTGTCCCCCAAGAGCTGTAAAATGTGATTTTCCCCTCTGCTTCTCCACTCACCGATGCAGCTGCCACAGGAGCAGCTCCCACAGGAGCCATCACACACATCCACACAGTAGCACTTGGAAACCCTTGGTGTGGGCAAGCCTGACTCCAGGAGCAGGAAAAGGCTTGGAAGAGCTTGCCCAGAGCCCTTTAGAGCACGCTGGGAGGAGGGAAGTAAAGCTCTGGGGAGCTTCTGCTGCAAAACTCAAAGTCTCTCTGCCTTTCCTTGCAGAAAAATAAACCCCACAGGTGCCCCACTGGGTCACTGGACATCCCCCTCCCCCTGGGAAGGGCACCCACTGCTGCCTCACTCCTCAATTAATCATGGTTTACAGAGAGAAGGAAAGGATCTCAGGAGCTTCCACTGCTTTGCTTCCTAACCCATGAGGAGTATCAGGAGAAATAGCAATGCAGAACACAGGTGTGGGGAGAAATGCTTTCCCCAGCTCTGTTTCTGAGGCAAGATCTCTTTTCCCAGCTCTTTCTGGATGTGGATGAGGCAAGGCAGTGGTGTCAGCTCTCCCTGCATGACACAGCAGCGCTGAGCTGGGCTGCTTGGAAGGGTTTGTCACAATTAAAGGATGATTCAAGTCAATGGCAACAATTATGTCAGCCTGAGGACCTTTAAAACACAATTTAAGCTATTACACAGTGTAAAGCAGAGAGAATCAGGTAACCTTTTGGCCTGCCACATTTTTTCCCTGCAGATGGATCATGTCTGGGTTATTTTCATGTTTATGCACTCGGGACAAGCTTTGCCTCTCACTCACACAGGTTTAAGGCTGTGCTTGGCTGAGGACAATAGCCTGTCTTTGAATTGTCCATTGTACGGCTGAGAACATTTATTTTCTTCTGGCTGTTTACACATTTTGTGGGGAAAAAAAGGCAGACTGAAAGCTGCTGCCTCAGTGCATGTTTTATAAAGGTACAGATCTTACTGGTCGTGCTGGAAAGTCCTGATTTGCTTCACTGTGAGAAAGCAAAATAACCTGCTTCTTTTCCAGTGGTGAAGGAAAGCCAGAGTGTGGCTGAGCCTGCAGCAACCCCCAGTTGTGTGAGGCAGCACAAGAACCCTTCCTGCTATTCCTCACTTTTGTTTTGGCTGCACAGCTGCTGTTCTGCTCAGTCCTGGAGACTCCCATGCTCTCAACAACTTCCCTTTAGTCTGGGCAGGTTTTCTGTGGAGTAAGGACAGAGCAAAATGCTCTGGCTCAGTAGGGATTCCCAGGGAGAGTGCTTAGTCCCTAAAGTCCTGGGCCAGCATGAAGGGAGCAGAGGGACTGCCTGGGGCAGAGCCTCCTGTGCCTGGGAGCTCCCTGCTCGTGGCCCATCTCTCATTTTGTGTTTCTCCCAGCTCATCCCACCCAGTGGGGCTCTTCCAAGGATAATGGCTCCGTGGGTCTCTGGGGAGGCAAGGCCACGAAGCCACTGAAGATTCTGTGCTTGTTTTTATTACTCCATCCCCTGATCTGTCAGCAAGGAGATAAAGCAAGCCTGCAGAGTGATGGATTTACAGGTTTGGAATGGCTGTGCTGTGTTCACGTTTGGAATGTTCTCTGCTGGCTTTCCCAGATAGACATGAGCTCAGTTCTCTGGGTCAGTTTGGGCAGTATCAGCCCTGCTCTGATGAGAGAAGTGCAGGGTGAAATGAAAGAGGGCAGTTCCTGGGCTGGGGGACTCCCTGGGAAGGGGAATTCAGGAAAACAGGAGGGCTTGTCAAAGGTTCCCCCATCCAGCTCCAGTTCCCATCAGGAATTCTGCCATTGTTTACAAGGCTGATTTTTCCTTATTATTCCTATGGGATTGTTCTGATCTGTTTTATCTATTCTGATCTCTTCTACAAATCAGCCTTTTTGCCTTTTTAATTGTTGTCTACTTTGTATTTGAAAAGTAATACTCAGACCCACTTGCTGAAATGCCATTATTAATTTAATTTGATAAGTCATGAAGTCATGAAGCCTTCTGGATACTGAGGTTGCTCTCTCTTGAACTTTGTGCATAACCATGGTGGTTATATTGCCATTAAAAATAAACTACCAGCCTTATTTCCTAATTTTCTGTGTGGATGTCAGAGCTGGTGCACAGTATCAGCCAGGGCAGGCTCCCCAGACAGGCACCACGACATCCCACAGGTCTACAAGCACAGGCTGATGCTCCCTAGAGAAAGGTTTTCCTTCTCCCATCCCAGGAATATGTGCCCAATTTGTTTCAAACTTCTCCAGGACAGAATCTTTGGCTTTCTGGTGGGTTTCTGGCAGAAGGACAAAAGAAGAGGAAAGGAGTTTTGTCTGGGTATAAATTTCACTTTTCATTTGCCAAATCTGTCCAGCACTCAGGAGAAAATCAGGGCAGTAGAGATGAAAATTCTGCGCTCAAAGTGAGATTAGTGGAAAAGCTGAAGCTGAGCTGGTTTTGATTTCCATGGAGGATTGTTGGCACAGCTGCTGTTCAAGGCCATTCGCCCTTCCACTGTACAGTAGTTTGTACTTTAAAATTAATGTAGGCTTTGAAATACTACCTGAATTTGTGCTCTGGCACTGAGCAGGGCAACTTTGAGCTTCTCCCTCTCTGCCTACCTGTGCCAAGTGTAATCTTTAATCCAGGGTCCAGCACTGCACACTCTGTATGAGGGAAACCACAAAGCCTTTGTCCAGTGACTCTGGGACTGCTGTTAAGGTTCTGGACATTTCTGATAGAGTGTAAACTCTTTCATTTTGCATCCTTGGAATAGCAATGACAGATAATATTGATATATCATTGATGCCATCACTGGGGTGCTTCAGGATAAGCACCAATGATGAAGGTAAAGCCTTGCAGAGCCTTTTTTTTGGGCTGCTGATTCTTTAATTCCCAGGCTGACCAATACATCTGGTGTCACCAGAAGTCTCCTTCAGTTTAGAGCTGAGCTAACCAGACTTAGAGAGGAGAGCCCAGAGCAGCCCAATTTAGTCATCTTTCCTGTTTTAAATTCTTTTGCTTATCTCAGTTCTGGCCTTGCCATCTGCTGGTAGTGAAAGCGGGGTAGTGACACTTGGGCGTGGTGGGATGTAAGGAGAGTATCTCCAACTCTGATCTTCTGCAGTGGAGATGATAAAGGAATTCTCAGGATAAAGGAACTGAGAGGAATTCTCAGCATCCACAGGGCAAAGGTCTCCCTCGTGTCTTCAGTTTAAGGGTTGGTGTCCTATAGGGTGCATTGTACTGCCAGCCTTTGAAAGGCTGCCTTGTTGTTTTGGTTCCATATTGTTCTGAGTTAAATGGTAGGAAAAGAGAAATTGCTGCCACCACAACATTCCCTTATAGGTCTATTCATTATTGATCCCCAGAGGAAGCAGAGAGTTCCCCTGGACAATGGGCAGATATACAAACGAGCATACATTAACTTTCTGTGCTCCTCTGGGCTGCGTTTCCTCTGCGTTCTCAGCAGCACCAGCTCAGGCATCAAGTGGTTTGATGTGTTCCTCTGGCCTGGCCTGCTGCCTCGTTAGACATTCCAGGTGACAGGCAGCCCCTCTGAACCACAGAACCACAGGGTCAGAGAATCAGCCACAGAACCACAGAACCACAGAGTCACAGAGCCACAGAATCACAGAGTCACAGAGTCACAGAGTCACAGAGTCAGAGAATCACAGAATTACAGAACTGCAGAACCCCAGAACCACAGAACCACAGGGTCAGAGAATCAGTCACAGAACCACAGAACCACAGGGTCACAGAGCCACAGAACCACAGAACCACAGAACTGCAGAACCCCAGAACTGCAGAACCACAGAATGACAGAATAACAGAATCACAAACCCACAGAATCACAGAACCCCAGAACTGCAGAACTGCAGAACCACAGAGTCACAGAGTCAGAGAATCACAGAATTACAGAACCATGCAGTCAGAGAATCAGTCACAGAATCACAGAACCACAGGTCACAGAATCACAGAACCACAGGGTCACAGAATCACAGAACCACAGGGTCACAGAGCCACAGAACCACAGAATCACAGAACTGCAGAACCACAGAACTGCAGAACCACAGAATGACAGAATAACAGAATCACAAACCCACAGAATCACAGAACCCCAGAACTGCAGAACTGCAGAACCACAGAGTCACAGAGTCAGAGAATCACAGAATTACAGAACCATGCAGTCAGAGAATCAGTCACAGAATCACAGAACCACAGGTCACAGAATCACAGAACCACAGGGTCACAGAATCACAGAACCACAGGGTCACAGAGCCACAGAACCACAGAATCACAGAACTGCAGAACCACAGAACTGCAGAACCACAGAATGACAGAATAACAGAATCACAAACCCACAGAATCACAGAACCCCAGAACTGCAGAACTGCAGAACCACAGAGTCACAGAGTCAGAGAATCACAGAATTACAGAACCACGCAGTCAGAGAATCAGTCACAGAATCACAGAACCACAGGTCACAGAATCACAGAACCACAAAATCACAGAACTGCAGAACCACAGAACTGCAGAACCACAGAACCACAGAACAGAATCACTAAACCACAGAATCACAGAACCACAGAACCACAGAACCACAGAGTCCCAGAATCACAGAATCACAGAACCACACAGTCAGAGAATCACAGAACCACAGAACCACCGAATGACAGAATCACAGAACCACAGAACTGCAGAGTCAGAGAATCACAAAATCACAGAACTACAGAACCACAGAACTGCAGAATCACAGAACCAGAGAATCACAGAACCACAGAACTGCAGAGTCAGAGAATCACAAAATCACAGAACTGCAGAATCACAGAACCAGAGAATCACAGAGTCACAGAATCAATCACAGATTCACAGAACCACAGAATATCCTGGGCTGGGAGGGACCCACAAGGATCACCCAGCCCAGCTCCTGTCCCTGCACAGAACACCCCAACAATCCCACCCTGTGCCTGAGAGCTTTGTCCCAACACTTCTTGACGAGAGAGGCAGGGGCCTGATGTGGAAATGCTTTGGGCAGATGTGATGGAGCATGGAGGGATGCTGTGAACTGGGAGCACTGGGAACAGAGGGGACCAGGCCAGGTCTGTGGGGTCTGGCTCTGCTGGGTGGGGGCTGCTGGCCTGGGGTTGTGCTGCAAACCAGCAGGGAGCTCTGGTGAGGTCTGAGTGCTCAGCTGTGTCCCCTGCCCTTTGACAAACACCCCGGGGGCAGCACTGGCTCCAGCTCAGGGCTGCAGCAGGGTGGGATGGAGAACAGCCAGAATCTCTGGAAGGAAAAGGCTGGTGTGATTCCAGGGTCAGTGTGGGTGCCCTGCTCAGGCCCTGCACTGAAGTTTGCAGGTGCCCCCTCAGTCTCCAGTGCATTTTGGCCTTGCATTCCTCCCTGCAGCACAGCTTTTTCCTGCTTTTGTGCCTCTGCTCTTCTGTAAATCAGGGAGATTGGTCCTTCCCTTCCTCCCTGGAGGGATGGAGCAATCAATGTTTGGAAGAGAAAAAGCAGCTCAGGAGCTGCAGTGGATTTGCTTCATCTTTCACTGCCACCACCAGAGAAAAACCCATCAGAAGCTGCAAGGACAAGGAGGCATTTCAGGTTCTGAGGACCAGGACTGGGGACTGTGCTAGGCTTGGCCTGAACTGGCAGAAATCCCTGGCAGGGACGCTCAGGGCTTGCAAGGCTGCATGTTTTTCCTGAATTTCTTCTACTGTGGTACCTCCCCCAGGCTCCTGGATGGTGAAATATCCATGGCAGCCACACCCACAGCTGCCCTGGTGCAGAGTCACCCCAGCTGCAACCACATCCCAAGGAGCCTCTCGGTTTTCACTCTTCTGGCGCGGAGGAATTTGCAAAGCTAATTTCCAGCCCTGATCTGATGGATTCCCCTGCTGAGAGGCTCTTACAGTGAGAGGATTCCAGGCTGAGGGTTTGTTCTCATCTGCCCCAGGTGTGAGGTGCCCCTTGGAGAGCTGCTTAATGAGCCTGGAGTGCCACCAGGGCTGTCAGGAGCTCAGGAGGAGTTTCCTCTCCTCCTTGCAGCCCTCAAACAGCCCCTTGCTGCTTTCAGCAGTAGAAATGTGGTGATTACAGGCATCGGACTGCTCAAGGGAATATTGGATTGTTGAAGCTGAGAATCCAAAGGAGAAATCCCCTTCTAGCAGCTCAGTTGTTCTGCAGTCTGCACACTTTTGGGGAGCAGCAGAAAATTGTAGCTGAGCAGCATCCAGCCAGGGCTCAAAATCCAGCCTGAGCTCCTCTTTGCCCCTTGCAGTCTGTTATTTTTGTAGTAGTAGTAGTAATAATNATTATACATAATTATATATAATTGTAATATATATTTATATTATACAATTATATCATGTAATTATATGATTATGATGATGATGATGATTATTGTTGTTATTATTATTGCTGCTGCAGTGTTGACACTGTCCTTTCTCAGCCATGGATGTTTCCCCACAACAGCTGCACCTACCCAAACCTTAACTAAGGCTTAAATACCTTAAGTAGCAGCTCATTTTTGGGCCCAACCCCCTGGATTTGCACCCTCAGAGGGTGGGCACAGCCATGCAGAAAATAGAAGATGAGTAACACACAGATACAAACAAGACACCCATTTACCAAAGCTCTGTACCAAAGCTTTAGTGCTTATCTTAATATTTGTCAATATTTTGTCATGAGGAAGGGTAGGAAAAAAGAAAAAAAGAGACACGTTCCTCTTTGGAAAGTGTTTTGTTTTTCCCAAGCAGCAGAACTTTAGGTATTTACTTTAAGAAGCCATTTCTGTGTGCAGTGGGTATGAAAAATCTTGGGAGGACAGGACAAAGGGAGCCCAGGAGGGGTCAGTGCTGGAGCTGGGCTCTGTGGAGGGTCAGGACTGGGACTGGGGCAGTGCCAGGGATGGATGGGTTCATCCATGATGGTTGTCAGGGATTCCTCACTCATCCTGCAGCCCAGAGAAGCTCCTGAACCCTCAGCCCTCCTTCAGCCACTGCTTTGGTTGTACATGACCAATATTCTGTCTCTTTTCTCTTTCCATGTGAAAGTGATCAAATTAATGGAGAGTCAGAAAGTTGCATCCATTGGTAGAATTGCAACTGCTTCATCTCCTACCAAGCAATTTCTCTCACTGAAAAGGGAACACCAAAAACGAGTGGTCACTGGAATATGCTATCCTGGCCTTTTAATGAAGATGAAAATACATAGGAAAAGCAAAATTCCTGGGCATTATCAGCCTCCATGGCTGTTATTCTCTTTGCCACTGGGGCAATCCATGTGCTGCAGTGCTGAGGGACAGTATCTTTGTGCTCAGGAGCAGCATATTCCCAAGCATGTTGTCTTTGGCACGGCCAGTATTTTATCTGCCAGAGCCAATATTAATGAAAAATTCCTGAAAAACTCCACATTTCAACACGGCAACACTCTGCTGGGAATAACAATCTCTCGTGACCTCGTTCAAAAGCAGATACCGGGCAGGATACAAAACAGGGAGGTGTTTCTGACCCCCCCACCTCGAATTTGGGGATTTTGGGCTGAGTTTGTGGTGCTTGCCTGCCTTTAGGAGTGATCTCAGCACTGTCAGGTTGTGAACTCCCTGTGGGACCTGCACCTAAAATCAGGATTGTGCTGTTGGAGCCACGGGGCTGGTGACACTGGGAACTCCTTGTGTGGCACAACAGTCCCAGCTCTTCCAAACACCATAAATTTACAGCAATTTGTAGAGAAATGTCTGCACAGGAGGGGTGTCTCCTTCTGGCACAGCACTGGCACTGTCCCTGCTGGGGTCCCCTTGACACGGGGCAGGAAAGTCTGTGATCCATCCCATCAAACATCAGCCTGGATGGTCTGTCACACACGGCTTCACCTCCTCGTTGCAGCAGACTGGAAAACCAAGGTCAGGCAAATAAAGCTGGGGAAAAAAAGCCCAAGTCCTGAGTAAAGCGGCCTTAAATCACTGCCACCAACTGCAAAGTGACAGAGCAGGGAAATGGAAGCGACTAATTCACCTTGATTTGCATGAATTGGCTTCTCACAGGTGGGTTTCCCTTAGGATTTCTGGGCCAGCCCGTCCTCCCTGCCCTGGCAGAGCTCCTTGGCCAGGTGGGCAGGACAGGCCAGCCAGGGCTGTGGGACAGGAGGTCCCAGCTCAGCCCTGCTCAGGACCCCTTGCAGCAAAGCCCAGGGGCCTGCTGGGCTTGTTCGGGGACTGTGGGTCGCTCAGCAAGTGGAGAGAGAGATGAGGGAGCTTGTCAAAAAGCAAGGAAAGCCCCACGGATCCGGCCTCTCCACGCCCTGCCTGACCATGGATCCACAGCGCTGCAGCCACAACGCCGAGGGCAAAGGAAAACCAAGACCTGCAGCTGGCAGGCCTCCAGACCCAGCGTATTCCACAGGCACCAGCCGTGCCAAGAGCCCGTGCAGCCGTGATTTATCCCCCTGCAGGCAGGGCGGGCGGCGCTGCCATCGCCGGCCCGCGCCCGGGGGCAGGCACTGACAGCACACAGATAAGAGCAGCTGTAACTCGCTGCTCAGCTCCAGCACGCAGACACATCCCCGGGTGAACGCTCAGCTCGCACCCCTGCAAGGCTCCCTCTTGCCAAAATCCCCCTCCCTGGGAGATTTGTTCCGGCGGCAGCGGCTCAGTGAGAGCACAGGACGCTCCTCCCGTGCGCGGAACATCTGTGCCCTGCTCCGAGCTGCTGCCTTCATTTCGGCTGGGAAGGATGCGAAGGGAGGGACAGGCTCTTGCCAATCACAGACTTGCCCAAATATTTATCTCTGCTAAAAACAGTTGAGTTGCTGGATGCAGCCCAAGGTTGGTTCTGATGGGGGACATCAAACACAATGCACATGAATCAGGGCCGGCACATCTGGCACTGCCTGCGTGCTGCAGGAATATAAATAAAGAGCCAGCAAACTCCAGCTGCTGAGTTATTTGTCCTGCAACAAGGCTGCAGCTTCCTAACATCACCAGCAGTGCCAGGAGGGTGCCAGGGATCACCTGGGGCTGCTCTGTGGTCCCTGTGGCACTTGGACTCCTTTTAGCATGAGGGGGCTCTAGACTGAAGGATCACCACTTTTTTTGAGAAGGATTTAAAAGAGTGATGGAAAGACTGGTGGGGCAAAGCAGGGCAGAGCTGCCAGTATTCAGATTTCTCTGATATTTTATTTCTGGAAGTATCTGATGCAAATGTTCTTTTCCTGGAAAGATTCCTCCCCCTGCCTGCTTCCCCCTCCTCCCTCAGAACGCTGGTGCCAATATTTCTGTTGCAACTTCCTTGCTCCCAGGGGTTTCCTGCTGGAGATTTCTCTCCCCCCTGGCCTGGAGCTGGTGGTCCCTGCATTGTTCTGTGGAAGGAGGGAATGGCCCCAGCAGTGCCTGGGATGCTGGCAGGTATCCCTGAGGGACTCCAGCTCTGTCCTGCCAGCACAGAGGTGCTCTGGGAGGATGGCTCAGCTGTTCCTGGGAGTCTCTGATCCTCTTTTCCCAAGTGGAAAAGAGTGTGGCAGGTGCAGGGAATGGCTGGATCTGTGTCAGGGAGACATCTCAGCACACGCTGCCACTCCTTCCCATCCTCTGAGCCAAGGGAGCCCTGCCCTGAGGACTGTGTCCAGCAGCACCTCTCACTCCATCCCTCTGCTACATGGATAAGTGCAACCTTTAGGCAGGCAAAATTTGGCATGAAGGCACGGACAGAAACCTTGGAGCTGAGGGTACAAATCTGCAGTGCTCAAAGGGTCATTTTGATCACTTCCAAAGAAAATCATCCTGCAGAGCAGCCCTGGAGAGAGGCTTATCACTTTAACTTCCCTGATTAGCCCAGGACACCAATTTTAGGCACTGTAAAAACAGAGGAGGTCAAATTTACTATGGAGGGCAAGGACCAGTGACTCAATTTTCCTTATTCTTTATAGTCGCTTTTCACCTTGAAGAACAAAAGGTCCCAGAGTCAGAGAACGTTTGTTCTTGAGTCTTGCCAAAGCCTTTTCTTTTTTAATAAACCATCATTAAAATCTGGGCCCTTTGCCTTGACAGAAGAAAAGAATATATTTGTGTACACTTAAGTGACAGGAAAGAGCCCTGTGAGGCAGGCCTGGTCACAGATAAAGGAATTCCGGACATTATTCCTTGTGCTCCAAGGGGTTGTGACATGGGATTTCCTCTCCAAGTGGTAAATAGCCCTGCAGTTGTACAGCAGGGTGGGGCCACCCCTGGTTTCTTTAAAGCCAGGAGAGATGAAAGCACTTTGGGAGAAGAAAGAGGGGTTGGGTGCATGTGCACAATGAATCCCTGGGAATGGCTGGGGGGGAATCCACCTGCTCCAAGCTCTGCCCCCAAAAACTTCCCAGGGCTTCGAGGTGCTGCCAGCTGGGCTCTGCTTTGGGAAGAGCAGCTCATGGCACAGCAAAATAGATGTAACTCCAAGGAGAGGCCCCAAATCTCAGCACCTTGCACGTTCCCCCTGGATCTGCGGGAGATAGGTGGAATTTGTGGGGAAACGGGTTGGTTTTGGGATGACTCTGCATCCTTCCTGCCTTCTCTGAAAGGCAGACAGCTCCCACTGCACGCCGTGGGACACAGACTGCCTGTGCTGGGCTGGAATGGGATCAGAGAGGGCAGGGAGGGCGGGATCCCACAGCTGGGAGCTCCTTGAGGAGCCTCGCCGGGATCTGGAACACGAACGCGGCCGTCGAGGACTTTGTAACTGAAAGGACCTTTCTGCCTTGTGCTGAGTCATGCCCAGGAGTGGGGTGAGCATCTTTGTAAGGAAACAGAAGAGCTGGAGCTGCAGATTTTATCCTGTTCTCATTCGAAATTGAAAACCATTCAGCTTTGGGTTAATCCTTTGCATGGAGGGCTCACCAAAGTGCCCTGAGTTGGGTGAAGACACAGGGAGAGGAACATAACTCCCTTGATGAGGGAGACAAGAACTTCGAGCTGATTTTATATTCAGATTTCCTTTCCTTCCTATTCCTGTGGCTGTCCTGGAGGGTCAGCAGATCCTGCACATCCTAAACCTCCCACTACAGCCAGGCTTAATGAGAAAGGGAAAGATATGTACATTACAGCTCTCCAAATCCTCAGGATTCAGGTCTTCAGCAATAAACATTCATTCAGGGAATCAGCAGTGGAACAGATAAATTAGCATTTTACAGGAGTTTGCAGATGGCAGGTTCCTACATGAGCTTTTCATTGCCTTCTGCTTGAGTGTAGATATCTGAATTATTTTCCCTTTCAACTACAGTGGGACCTCGTGTCAGTACAGGGAGGCATGTCATCAAACTGGGAAACCCCACCTGGAAAATGGGAATGTCAATGAGACTGAACTGCTGCTTCCAGCTCAAGATCAGTTTGGATGTGCTATGAAGGATCTGGTTCCACTGGTGAATAGAGCACCAGGGAAGGGCTGGAGAGGTTGAAATGGTGGCTGTGTTCAGCCCCCACTGCATCTCACTGGCTTAAGAGATTGTGTCAAGGGGGTTGAAGGCCCTACAGAACACAAGGAGGACTCTAATCAAGTTCAGAACTGGAGAATTCCAAGGAAAAATGACAAATTTTCCTTCTTTCTCTGTGCCTCCTTACCAACCACCCACATTTTTCTGGAAACCAGGGAAAAGAGAAAGTTGCCCTGTTGGCTGCAGGAATAAAACACCACAGCTAAAATTCCTCTATGGCTGCTCTGAGGAACAGCAAAGACAACGAGAGATGAATCATACAGAGAATTACTCATTTCCAAACAGCAAACAGGTCATGCTCAGCATTGTTAACTCAGGGTTGTCTCTGCTGTGGGTGTTTGGGGAGAGCAGGGGAAAATCTGTCCTTGCTCAGGAGTAAAATGATGGGAATCAGGCTGGAATTGCACCCAAACATTGGCACTTGTGCCACGGGGGTGTGGGGCACTCACACGTCAGGATCAGAAAGAATTCCTGCTTTTCTGACATCCTGGTATAATCCATTAAATCTCATCAGATAAACTGTATTTTCATGGCCAAAAGCCAAACAAACAACACTGAAAAACAAGCAAACAGAACCCTTTTTAGAAAGATGTCTGAAAAGCTAAATAGGTCTAATACTTAGGTTAGGGACTCGGAGTTTTAAAATAGCTCAACTGAATTAAGAATACAAAAAGTGATCTGCTGTCCTTCCTTCTGTGGTGATGTGAGCACGGGAGAGTTTCTGTTTCATCTCAGGGGAAATTGTTCTTTAACTTCAGTGCCATTGTGGGGGAAACATCCCTTCATTTCAGTGCCACCACAGAGGAAACTGTCCCCTAATTTCAGTGCCATTGCAGGGGAAACCTTCTTTAATTTCAGTGCCACTGTGGGGGAAACTTCCTTTAATTTCAGATCCATTTCCCCATGTCAGGATCTCTTCCTGCTGCCTCTGCCTGGCCTCAGAGGACTCTTCCCACTGCACAGATGTTCCTATCAGCACAGCAGCTCCTGTGAACAAGCTTTGCAGGATTGGGGCTTGATCTACAGCTCTTTTGACTCTCCAGCAGTGTTTTTCTCCTCCCAAAGCTGCTTCCATGCTTTGACCTTGCTCTAGAGCCCAAAAGAAATGCCTCAGAATTTTCCTAAAGGCTCTCTTGATTCCGATGGCTCCTGTTTGAACCACTGCTATGCAGTTAATGCTGCGCAGTCGTTTCTACCCTGAGACCTTCCAGCCAAGGGTTTTACAATTTGGCAGCTGAGGTCTCAGCCTGAAAATTCATCCCTGTTTTTTTACTCTCCCCCAAGAGCCTGTTTTCAATTGATATAAACATTTTGATAGCTTAAGAGTGCAACAAAATGCTGAGCCTCCCTTTCCAGCTGGAGCCCAAGAGGGTTCCTTTGACTCCAAGTGTTGCTTGTTGTTGGCTGCTCCAGTGACTGGTCTTGGCTTGGCTTGGCCAGGCAGATCCAGGCACCTCTGTAACCTCCTGGCACATCCAGGGAAAATTCAAACCCATTCCTCTGTGCTTTTCTAGCAATTCTGTCTGCCTGCTGTAGGTGTTCTTCCCCCTCCTGCCCTGCCACAGCTCACAAACAGCCCCGTGCTCAGCAAGGGGCACCAGGAACCTGTTGGTTTCCTTCAGCCCCTGCAGAAACCCCTCAGAGCCCCAGTTCACCTCTGCCAGGCCAAAATTCATGTGCAGCACCAAAAGTTTCAGTGATTAACAAGAGGGAGCAGAACTCTGAAAGAGGAACCCCAGCAAATGCTGGCTCTACCTTGATAAGCTGTTTGTTTATTCTGCAGGGTCTCAGATCTGGATTTCATTTCTGGGATTAGTTCTCTGAACTCGTAGTGCAGCAAATCAAGGCTGTATGTGTGGAATCGGGATGGAAGGAACCTTTTTAATTTAATTGCCTGCACGGATTTGCATTATTCTTTCATCTCCCACCTTAGTGCTTTTCTCCTTCTGAATTCAAATGGTGACATTTTTCTTTCTTGGTGACATTTTTCTTTCTTGGTGACATCCAGTTTTCATTTTGCTTTCATTCAGTGCTCACTGAACTTCCATCATGCTCTTTTTTCTTAGTCATTTCCATATAGTTCTGTATTCCTTACCAGGGCTTTGGATCCTCTGCAAGGGACAGTCAGGAGAGAGCTCCAAACCCTCCTCATTTAATTACTTTTAGAGTCATATTTGTTGATTTTGTTAACTACCCAGCACCCAAATTAATTTTACTGTTCAAAGGGCAACTGCACATTTTGTCTGTCTGTAGGAACTGCAAGAAACTTTTGGGATGAAGAGGTGGGATTTTTAGGAAAAGCAAACAGTGGCATGGTTGTTTCTGCTCTGAAATCCATATTAAAAACAGAACCAGTTTGGAGTTTTATAAGAAACAAAAAACCAAAGGCTTTTCATTAGAAAATTACACCGTGGCAAACGCCTGCGTGGAAAGTGGCTGGACTAGAAGCAGTTCTCCAGGAAAGGTTCTCCAGCCAGGATGGTGTTCCCAGTCACATCCCAACGATGCCATGACCTTGTTGTTGGGGTGGAAGTGTAGGATGCTGGAGACACCACGTTCCTTGGTGGAATCAAGGCTCTGGATCTGTCTCCCACTACCGGGGGCTGCCCTAAATATCCGGCTATTTTTAGACGAGTCTTTTTCTGTCGCTGCTTTCCATAATAAGAAAAACCTTTGAAGGATTTGTGTTTTTATCCCTATGCACAAGAGGAATTAAAATAAATAAATAGGCCTTAAATATTTAGACATGAAGAGAGAAGAATTTCCTGCCCAGCTTTGGCCGAGTGGTGTAGGTGGCTTTAATGTGACCCGGGGCTGCTCCCGGTACCTGGCAATGTTTGCTTTGCTTGGAAGCAGCTGCAGCAAAGCACCTTTAAAATCAGGATCCCACAAAGCAAATCTGCTGTTTCCAGGTCACCGTGCAACCCCCTTCCCCGGGCCACAGGTTTTCCAGGTGAGGAACTGATGTGCTGCAACTCAACCAACCTGTTAGAGAGGGAATGGCTCCAGTCACGGCAGAGGAGTCCTGGAAGTGCCTGGGTACCCCCAAATCCACCCAAAAGGCAGGGTCTGGCACTAAAAACACAGCCTGGCTCTGGGCATCACACCTGGGCTATGACCCACCTGCTGCCCCTGCCCTGGGCTGCTCCCAGACACCAAAAACTGCTTTAGCTCTGAACCTTTGCGGGTCGAGTGAGCTCATCTGGGAACCTGCAGGGGACAGGAGAAGGGATTTTGTCAACAGGCAGCCATGCTATGCAGACTTGATAAATATGTGCAGTGCTAATTCGAAGCAGATTCCTGCTTTGCCACGAGCAGAATTCCTCCAAAGCCTGCCATCAAAAACATTATGTCACAGCTGTGGAGAAGCCTCACAAACAGGGGAGCAGTTGGGGTCACGTCAGGGTAAGAGTGCGGTGGAGGCTGAGGAAGTCATTGAAGCCCTGCTCTGTGGCCTGATGGAGTTTGTCATTAAGAAGGATTTTACCAAATGATTTGCAGCCAGTTCCCTGGGCCCAGTTGGTACTTTCCAGTTTAATGCAAACCAGTGAGGAAACCAGACCTAGTTAGGCCAAGCTGCCCAGGGAGGCTGCAGGGTAACAAAACCTCGCCTGGGGCTGTGGAAATGCAACTGAAACTGGGCTTGGGTTTAAGGAGATGGTTAGGTTCCCTCTCCCCATCTCAGCAAACAGCTTTTATCTCGTCTCCCAAAATAGCAACCTGCTATCCTTCAAAACAAACCAGGAAAAAAGGGAAAACCTCCTGAGACAGGCACACAAAGCCGACAGAAGTGGAACACGGAGCTGATCGAAAACAGATTCCGGCGTCAAGTCCAAAGTCAGCTTCAGCCCATTGCTCCTTAATGGGTAGAGCTCAGAAACTAAGAAAACAAAGTAATTACCCACCAAGCAGATTTTACTGACACTGAGCATTCACATGTTCCTGACACGTCCAACCCCTGTATTTGTTCAAATCCATCTCTGTTTAGTGTGGCACATCAATTGACTTGACCTCAGGAGGCTCTGGCTCATTTGCTTCTGGATTTATAGCTCAAGGAAAAATGGTCCAACAATGCTAACAGGGGTGGGCTTTTGTTCTGCTTCACCCTGCCCATCCACCTTCCCCACTCTGATTGCAGCTCCATCCCTCTCGTGGCCTTCCCTTGGCCTGCTCCTTCTGCAGGTCAGTGATTCATCACACAGGAGGACACAGATGTTCTTTACAAAGAAGCCTTTCCATGCAGGCTCTTTTTTTCCTTAGAAAAGAGGGCTGGGATGAGGAAAGAGATGGAGAGGAGGAATAAAGGGCTGAGAATGGGGATTGCCCAGTTTCCACCAGAGTTTGTGTGGTGCTGCCTATGCGACACAGCAGCGTCTCCATGGAGCAGAGATCAGTGCTGGACTCACACCAGCAAGGCTCCAAGCAGGAAACCTCAGGGAATGTGGCCTGAGGAAAGCTGGGGTCTCTCTGAGCAGCTTTCCCATAATTTCCTGGTGTTCCCTGGGCAGTCATGTTCCTTGATGGCAAGTCAGATTTGGCCCTGGAGCACGGTCAGAGGTTGCTTTGCAATCCACCCTCTTGTCAATCAGCAGAACCTGACCCAAATTCCTCTGTCTGCTCTTGCCTTTCTTGGAAAACATCCCCAGTCCTCTCTGAGGTCTGGTCTGGGGACACTTCAGAGTCCAAAGCTGAGATATCCACGCTGCCTTTGAGGGATCTCCAAAGAAGTTTGGAAAGGGAAGGGTCCTGTACCTCAAGGCAGGCCCTGCTTGGCCACTCAGCAGGACATCAGATAATTCCCAAATGTGGCAGCTGGAGCTCTCAGAGATTTTTCCATGTGGAGCACCAGCAAATGTTCTCTGAAGGACATCTCCCAGGACTTTATCTCCTCTAATTCTAAATATCCCTAAAGATAGGGCTGGCATCTCTGCTTCCTTTGGGAGGTGAATTACACAGGATGATGGAACAACCTTGGGAAGGTTTTCTTTCCTCTCCCCAGACTCTTGCCAACAGAAAGAGCAGATAAATAACTGCCCTTGGTATCAGACCTACCCTGATTCCAACCTCTCCTGATAACCACTCCCATTTCCAAGTTTTATTATTGTAGCACTTAAAGGCCCACTTATGGTCCATTCCTGATAATTCCCATCTGTTGGGCTTAAATTTTATTTTTCCAGCTCGTATAAAGCGCTTTCTATCCAGGGTTTGAGAATAAGGTACAGGTACTTAGAGGGGTTTCCAACACTCTCATGTGCAAGTGGATGATGGAACAAGAAGAAAATTTGGGAATCATGGATTTAGTCTGCAGATGGTGGAGGAGGGACATGAGTGAGCATCCTCCTGATCTGATACATCCAGGCAGAGGCTGAGCGCTGGCAAAAAAAAACAAAAAATGCTTTCAAAGAAACACACATTTTGCTAAACCACAGTGTCAGGGATTTTGTAACTTCTCTCTCTTCTTCTCTAGCCATTTTAATGTCTCTCCAGGGGATCCATGTTACAGTTTTCCAAAGCCTTGGGCTTAGGATGAATTACCATCATATTTTATTATCAAAGGAGAAGCTGACACACAGGACAATGATTTAGTTGACTGGGTATTTGGAAATAGTGTTTCACTTGCTGCTATTGCCTCATGTTACATGGAAAATTGCTCTGGAAATGAATGTCCCCAGAACTGAAGTAGCCAGGCCAGGTGAAGTTCAAAGTTAGCACCCCTCAAGTGGGACTTCATTTGGAGTTCATGCTGGGCAGTGCTTTAATCTGTGTGCTGTGGCCCAGTGAAACTTCATTTACCAACCTCTCTAACCTGAGAAAAGTTCATTTGCATCTGTTTACTGTGAATTTATAGGAGTGTTACTTTTCAAGCCCCAAAGCTGTGGTTCTAAACCGAGTCTGGCTGCCTGAAATTACTGTTGGAAGTTGTTTCCTGATTAAAGATGTCAGGGACAAGGTCAGCTCTCTACCACCAGGGCAGATTCTCCACACGTGTGAAACCAACTATTGTACTGAACTCTGGCAAAAATTTCAGCTCCCCACTGACAGCAGCTTGCATGGAAACCTCAGGGAAATCCCTCCTTAATATTTCCTGGTGCCAGTTTCAATCCTGACCTCTGCTGGCAGCCGGGCTCAGTTAGGAACTGATGCCTGCCTGGGTTATTGCATTGCCCCTAAACACTGAAATAAGGCAGTTTCTTATCTATAGAGATAAAACCTGCCTCAAATCACTCTCCTGCCTGACCCACCCACAGCTTCATCACTCCTGGTGCACCTTGACCCTTCTTTGGGAAGTGCCACCACAGTAAAGGAACCATCACAGACATTTCCAGTCTGCCAAAATCTGGGCAGGGATGTGATTAATAAGGAAAAGATTAATATTAACTTATCATAGCCACGCAGAAAAGGAAAGGGTTGGTTTTTTTAAATCTGATTTCTTGTCACTTCAAAAGGAAATTATGAAGAAGGTATAAAGGTGTATAGAAAACCTGTTGGAAACTTCTCTACTACTGCTCTAACTTTAGAGAAGTCCATTCTTCTCAACAAAACATCCACCCTGAAGTGTAGGCATCTTACCAAAGTGTAGGCAAGCCCTTTATTCCAGGTTAAAAAGTCCAGTGTAAAGAGTAAAACTGGGTAGGAACAGGAGGGAAATCACTGGTGCATCAGTAGAGATTTACTGCTTGTTTTTGCATGGGAGGACCTGGCTCATCTCAGGATGGATTTCAAGAGTGACTGATCCTCTCTGTGCACATGAGTAGGTTGGGGAATAGTTCTTGGAACTGAGTCAGCCCAACAATTGCTTTCATTATTTGCAGCTGTACAAAACAAATAAGTTTGAGAGAAATTTCGAGAGGTGCCAAATCCAATCCCATTGATGTGTGAGTAAGCACAGTGTTTAGTGCTGCACACATGAAGCCCATGAATTACTGCTGTTGACTCCTCAGCCTCACCTGTCACCTTTGATAAATGAGCAGATCTGATGATACTCCTCAAAATAATAAAGTAATTAAACTAGAAGTGTTTTAAAGTGTTCCTTCCTTAGCATCCACAGCTTTGTAAGTAACTACTCACCACATACAAATGACCTGCAGAGAGGGAATCTGATTAGATTAAAGGCAGCTCAGTGCAGGGTTTGGACAAGCTGGAACCACAGCTTGGTCCAGGTCTGGTGTCTGTAGCTGTGAGGAACAGTTGGGCTGCCAAGCCATAAAAATCTCCAGCTCTATCCAGCCATACTCAAACCACCAGGAGCTCACCTGGGGGAACAATTCCAAGTTGGCACAGGGACACAGGGAAGCCTGGAAAGAGCCCAGAGGAGGCAGAGATAGAACACAGAGATGTTCCATCCTGAGATGGAAGGGACCCACAAGGATCATCCAGTCCATCCCTGCACAGACCCCCCAACAATCCCACCCTGATTGACCAAACTCTCCTGGAGCTTTGGCAGCCTCGGGGCTGTGCCCATTCCCTGGGGAGCCTGGGCAGTGCCAGCACCCTCTGGGGGAGAACCTTTCCTGATCTCCAACCTAAAGCTGCCCTGGCACAGCTCCAGCCCTTCCCTGGGTGCTGTCCCTGTCACAGTGAGCAGAAGTTGGTGCTGTCCCTCCACTCCCCCTTCTGAGCAAGCCTTCCACCTTCCCGTTTTCCCACCCAGTGCTCTGGAGAAATTCTGGCTAGGTTCACTTCCAGAGAAATGCTGGATTAGCACTCAGGAAGTGCTGCCTGAGTCCCCTGGGAGGAGGTGAAGGGCTGGGATGGGCAGTGGGAGCACGGGGTGACCCAAAGCCAGCACAGAGAGCTGTGTCTGGCTCTGGCCAGGGCTGCTCCCCGGGATGGGTCATCCCACAGCCCTCCGGGTGCCCTCATTCCTCCTGACTCCCAGCTCTGCCTGAGGAATGTGCCCTGTGCTGGGGATGGCCAGAGAGGAGGAAGGAAAGCTATGTCTGGAGCGCTGATGAAGTAATCCTGTCTGGGAATCATTGGAAACACTCGGATCTGCAGCCCTCCAGCTTTTCTCAGGAGACCATGCTGGGGGGAGAGGCAAAGACAGCTTCATACCTCACATTTTTGGATTTTTTTTTTCCTCCTAGAGTCCTTAGGGCTCCTTTTTTGTGCATCTTGTTCCCACTGGGTCTGCATATTTCCTAATCATGGAGATGTGCCAGGTCTTCTCTTTCCCAGAGGAATCACCATAATTTGGATCAAGAAATAACAACATTCCCAGCCTTTTTTCCATCAACATGAGATTACCACATTTCCTAAATACTTCAAATTGTGCTTGAGTGCCTGGCAGATGATTGCAGATGTTGCCACCTCCTTTCCCAGATTTCATGTTTATTTTCCATGTAGATCTGAGTTCCTGGCTTATCAGCTGGTCCCAAAGCAAGGACATGTCCCCTCAGTCCCCAGCTCACCAGCAGCACGGGCTGGTGACATCCCTGGCACTCCTTGGGACTCTCTGTGGTGTCAGAGGGAAAACAATGGCCCTGATTAATGAGCTGCCACTGCCCAAGACCAAATAATTTTGACCTGGAGCTGCTTTCTGTGACCCCTGCCCATAAATCTGCAGCTGATGCAGTGATCCAGATCACAGACAGCCAGGGAAGGCCGTGGCATTGTAATTCCAGGGGCTGCCTTGGAGCAGGTGCAGGTGAACCCCAAAGGTGATGTTTGGACTGCAGAAAAGCCAAGGAAAGGTCACAGGGTTTGTGTGTCAGCACCCAGAGCAATCAGGTGGCCTTGCTGAAGGGTTTTGCTGATTGCAGGAGGAAACCAGGGTGAGCCTGTGCCACCTCAGCAGGAAATGCTGACACATCTGCAGCTGAGGAAAAGCCTTGTAGGAACAAATCCCAAAAGCTGGGCCAAAGCCTTATCTTATCTCCAAACACTTTCTCCACTTAGCAGTTGTTTTTACTGTGCTGTTGTTGACGTCTCCCTGCTCCAGACTAATGATTTAATTCTTCGTTGTTGTCACTTTGGATCATTTACACTCCAACTGCAGCCTCTGGCTGAGCCACACACAACTCCCATTTGCAGCAGGCAGAGAGGAACGGGTGGGAAGTGCTCCCCTCTCTCATGACTCAGCTGAGCAAATCCTGCCTTCCCTGGCTGGGAAAATCAATGGAAACAGGAATCCTGTGGCTTTGCCAGAGGTACTCTTGGGTTAACACTTGCATTTGAATACCCTGAAGGAATCTTTGCCGTCTCTCCTGATGAGTTTGTGATTGCTAATTTAATTTTGGATGAACTTCTTCAGCTTCTGTAGGAAGGGAAGCTCTGGCTCTGGCCTGGAGGTTCTCAGCTCTGTGCCCACCCACAGCAGAGACACCCTGGGGGATTCCTGGTTATTTTGAGGTGGAAAACCACAGGAAGAGAGGCTTCTAGTAACCATTCCCCTCAAACAAACAAAGGAAATAGAAAATCTTTAAAAGCTGATGAACTGTTTTCCTTAAAAATAGTTCAGCTGGAATAGCAGTCAAGGGAGAGAGTCCTGGCCAGAGGTGGTGAGAGATTGAACCCCTTCTCACCTCCTCCTCTAGGAAAAGTGGTTTAGCACAGTGGAGATGCACAGGGAAAGATGAAGGGTTTAAATCTTCACAGACAAATTATTATCCTCAATAGCCACATGGAGAATTGAGAGAGCAAATAACCTGACCCAAAGCAGCTCCCTGAGCACAGGAAATGGGAGAGAGGCACTCAAACCTCATTAAGTCTAGAGAAGTTTTCCCCAAGCAGTTCTGACCCACACATTCCCCACCTGCAGCCCATCATGGGGGCCTTTGCCCTCTGTATTGACTCAGTTCCCATCAGTGCCTCCATACAGAACTCACCAGCCAGCAGAAAAGACAAAAATTGACAGTTTTTTCTCTGACTTACAGCCAAGACCTTCCCCTCAAGAGCCTCCCTTCCCCTCTGCTGAGACAGTCAATGGTAGCAATAACATTTCATTTAGAAGATCTTGCATTGTGTATAGAGAGCACAAAACATTTCATTAATGTCTAGGAGAATAAAAAATCCTATGTCCAAATTCACAACAAAAAGAGGGGTAGAGATGGGCCTCTTTAGTTATTTGCTACTATCTTTTTAAACCTTTAAAAATAATAGAAAATCACTTGAGTGTAACAAGTGAAAGCTGATTTCAGGAGCTGAAGACTTAATAAAAACACCAAATATTGCAAGGCTTGTGATCCAATAATGCCGGCAGTGCTGTGGTGCCTTCTCTTTTCATGGGGGTAACCTTGAAATAAATCCTAAGATGATTACAGGCCATTGGTTTAAACACACATGGCTTTTCAGTGAATCCCTGAGCTCTCCAATTCCAGCAAAAATAGATTTCCTTGGGGATAGAAGCATGAAAATACCCTTTGAAAGGGGCACCTGCTCATTTCGAGGTGTGCTCACGCTGTGCAGGTGACGAGGTGCCCAGGCAGCTCGGAGGGGAGAGCACTGTCATTTACTGGGTGTCATTTCTGCAGCAGGGACAGAGTTGTTGGGAGGGTCTGCCTTGCCCAGGTTTTCCTGGGAGGAGGGGAGGGCACAGCTCTGCCTCTGCACACCCCAGTCACTGGTGACCAGGGCAGGGTGTGGTGTCCGGACAGCCCTGGTGATTCCAGAGGCTTCCTGGAGCTTCTGGTGCAGGCTCTGCCAGGCAAGCACAGCTCACAGGAGCATCCTCAGCACTGACAAAACAGATTTTAAATGCTGTGTATCCGTCACCCTCCTTCCCTGACTCTGACTTCCAGTCCCTTCCAGGGGGCCCTGAGGTGCCCCGGGGCCCAGCTCTCTGCACAGGAGTGACTTCACACACACCAATAGTCCCTGGAGCTCCCCCATGTGCAAGGAGCTGTTTGTGTGCCCACACCCTGGTGCAATCCCTGCTCTAACCTGCCTCCCTTCGCTGCCAGCACAGCACTCTGTTCTGCCCAGCAATTATTTCCTTGTCATCTGAAGCAGAGGCTGTGTGGGCTCTGTTCCCCCAGCTCTCCCTGCGGCCAGAAGGGATCCCTGGATCCTTAATCAGGGATCACATTGCCTGAGCTGTCACTGAGCCACACCCAGGCACAGCCAGGCTCACAACCATCTGTGAGGGCTCTGCCAGGGAGAGCTGCAGTGCCCAGAGGATGCCTGGAGGAAGGTTGTTACAATTAGGAACAGAGATTAAAAATACTTTTTATCCACGCTCACTGCTGGGCCCAGTATGGAGCATCAGGCTGTGCGTGGGAGGGATCTCCCTGTGCCAAGTGAGATGGAGTTGGAAACCATCTGACAGAGAGGTGAGGGGGGTCACCCATTACCCTCTGCCTGGGGAGCCTCCCATGTTTAATGTTGGCTGTGCTGCAAAATCAGATTATCCCAGGAAAAGCAGTTTTCAATATCTTTTTCTCCCCTGGATAATGTAGCAGTCAACCTTTCACATTTCGCTCCCGAGGATTTGTGGTTGTGCTGCGTTTGCGGTTCTCACCGCCGAGAGCAGAATGTTCAAGTCTGACCTGGAGGTAGGAATGAACGCCCCGAGTCAGAAATGGTGCACTGAGGCTCTGGGCAGAGCCTGTCCTCACCTGGGCTCTTTCCAGGGGCATCTTTAGGCTGGAGCTGCTGCTCTTGTCTTGCTGGAGCCAACCTGTGTTGGCAGCAGCCAAGGCAGGGCGGGGATGTGAGGAACACCTGAGCAGAGGTGTCCCTTCCTGGAGGAGCCTGTCCTGCCCCGTGGCTCACAGAGGGGCTGTGCTGCTGAGACCTCTTTGCAGCTCTGCAGGAGGCAATGAGCTCTCTGCCAGACCTGCAGGATTGTCACTCCAGCATCTCATCCCAAACCATGCCAGGGGATCTAGGGGAGGATGCTGCACCAGGAGCTCACCAGGAGCAGGTCAGGCCACAGGGGATGGCAGGGACAGCTGTGGCACCCAGGACTTTTCTTGTGGCTCTCACAAGGAGCTTTGCCATGGTCATGACACAGTAATGACAGCTTGCTTTTAATTTTATGTCCCTTGTAGCCTTAGAGCAGGACCAAAATTATTTAACAGGGAGGAGAGGACAATGTTCTCTTAGGCCTGGGCATTGGAATTTGAGCAGTGAAATCAGAGCACGTTAGCTCCAGCAGGTCTCCCACCCCACCCTGGGCAGGTTGTGGGTCCTGGGTTTAGGGACAAAGGTTGGGGAGCAGGGCTGTGGAAAAGAGGGGGTGCACTGCCAGGAACGTGCCTGATTCTCCCTTGCAGCATCCTAACACCTTCATAAAGGCATGAATCTCCTCAAACACACACAACAAATATCAGAGTGGAGCAGATCTTTCCTCCTCATCCAACACACCCTGGAGCTGTCCCCAGCTTTGCCTCCAAAATGTCAAGTCTAGCTCTAAAGGGACCAGGGGAGGTTAGGAATATTGTGAGGTCTCACTCTGCCAGTTTGGCATTAGATGTCCTGCCCTAGCACAGCCTGACCTTGCCCCCATGACTCTCTCTGTTTTGTCCTCAAAATGTTCTTTTCCCTGCCCTCTCAGCTGTGGTGTGGCAGAAGGGGCACAGGCTGTGTTTGTATAAACCCTCTGTCACCTGCCAGCAGAGACCAGATGTGTGTGGCACAGGAATTCTCCTCCTGTTCTCTGTGGGGTAGAAAAGCACTGAAATTCCACTTTGCTTATTCTGTTCTTCAGCTCCCGAAGCCAAAATAAACTCTGGACAAGAAGTAACTCAGAAGCAAAACCAGAATAATTGAAAAATACTTTTCTTTCTTTGAGCAAGAGCGGTGTCAAATGTTGTAAAAGCCCGAAGCCTCTGCAGTCAGAACAGAGCTCAGGCTCTGACCCCAGACCCTCTGACAGTGCCACGCCTGCTCATGAGAGCTACACTCCAGAGGCACCAGCTGAGCCCCCCCTAAGCCCTAAGAACAACAGAAGGCACAAGAGGAGAGAAATAATCTTGTTTCAAACCCTAGGATTTTCTAAGTCCTGGCTGAAGTCACAGCATCAACAGCCCAGAGCAGATCCTGGGAGGAGCAGTGTCCTGGGAGAGCTATGGGGACCCAAACCCCCCTCAGCTGGCAAATTAATGGCATTTGACAGACAAATTTGAAGCTGTTGGCCATATCCTGGAGCGTTTTTGCAAAGCTCAGCACAGTCAGTGTGAGGGAGCTGTGAAATACCTCAGCACCACGAAAGAACCTGTGCCAAGGCTCAGCCCATTCCCAGTGGGCACTGGCTCTGCCTGGAAACCAGAGGGGACTCGGAGCCAAGAGCAAGGATGGGCTTGCCTGGCAGTGTCTCCTCCTGCAGAGTTTGGGGCTTTTTCTGTTGGTTCTCAGCTCAGTGTGATGCTGCTCCCTGCGTGTGCCATCCTGAGGGTGTTGAGGAATAGCAGTTCTTCCCAAATAAATGGGAACTGCGGGGCTGGAGCCCCCAGCTGCTCTGCTTCCCTGGCATTCCATGGAATGGCAGCTTGGAGGTGCTAAATAATGTCCCACAGAGCCACTGGAGGGAGTTTGGGTTGGTCAGACTCCAACTTCTTATTCTGCAAAGGACCTTGGAGATGGAGCAGCAGTGCCAGAGCACGGGGAGAGGGCTGGATCTGTCTCTGGTGGCCAGCACTGGTTCAAAGTCTCAGCCAGAGTCTGTAGGAAAGGTCAGGGGCTCCAAGGGCAGTCCAGCACCGTGGTGTCTGGGCAGGATCCCCTCTGGAAGGACTCTGTGGTGCCAGGAGATTACTTGGCCTCCACTGAGTTCCTGATGGGAGCTCCAAGAGCTCCTGGAAGAAGCCAGAGACTCCAAAGTGGGAGTGAGTCACTCCCCACACTGATGCCAGGCAAAGAGCAATTTACTGAAACCAAGCGGCACAGAGATGAGAGCAGAGAGGTGGGGGCAGGAAAATCACTGCTTCATGCAGTTGAAAAGTTAAAGCCTAGTGTTTCTCTTTCTGCCAGATATGTTATCTCCCTGTCTGCTGCAAATAATGCCTGTGCTGGGAGCCCAGTGAGGATTTCTGGCTTATCGAGTTCGAGGCACAGGAGAAGAGAGAAATTTGAAGAGCAGGAGGGGAAAGAAAACACGGCTTTAATGTCAGAGCTTTGGAAGTGGAGATCCTTATCAGAGCCTGGTTTCTCCCCTCCTTGATTATGTTACTTTGAATTTGGACAAAGCAACCAGCCTGGCCAACCCCCACTTCTGGTTCTTAGTTTCACTTTCTGAACATTGTCTCACTGGAGATGAACACTCAGATTCACTCAGATGGGGACAGTTCCACAGGCAGGAGACATTTCCTGGGCCAGGAGATGATGAGAGAGACCTTTGTCACTGCTGTCATTAATGCCCCTGGTCATCAGAGACCTGACAAAATCACAGATTTCCCTGGGTGCACTACCCCACCACAGTGCCCACCGAGCCTGGGGTTCAGCTCAGATGCAGGATTTGGGAATGGTCATTTGGGAAGCAGCAGTTTCACTTTGCCTTTAATATCACAGGTGCTTCACAGAGCTGCTCCCCAGAATTACTGTTTTCTCTTCTCCCATTAATTAAAATGTAAGGTATGAGCTCACCCATCAAATTATTTCCCAAGGACCTGACTCCTTCCACTTTTATATGTGTGCAAAATCCTTTGGACACAGATCTGTTCTCCTAAATCTGCAATAATTCAGTAATAAAGCTCAAAACACTACTGGCACAAATGCAGGTGCTCGGTGTCAGAAAAGAGAGAGGAATAAAGGAAACAAAACCAAGCTGAGGGCATCTCCTGACCAAGGATAAATGCAGCACTTTGTGGGCCCCCAAATTAGGAACTATTTACAAAACAAAGAGTTTGCCTCGAGTGCATTGTGCTGCTCTGACGCCACTGAATAGCCCGTCTAAACTAATGATGGTTTCTTCTTTTTTTGGGTCAGGTCTCGCTGAGGAAGAGCTTCTTCAGAAACCAAGGCTGAGCACTTCCAAGGACCAAATCGTCATCTCACCAGGAGACACCCTAAAAATAAAATGCTGGTAAGGATTGCTCCAAAAAATGCTGGATTTTTGTCCTTGTGTTGATTGGTTTGGCCCAGCACAGCTCCAGGACAGAGCAGAGCCTGAGCTTGGCCAGCTGGGAGCTGGGGCTGTGTGGAAGGAGTTGGATGGGCTGTGACAGAGCAGGGAGGAGAATCTGGGGTCAGCTTGGCCAAAATCTTTGTGTTGTGTTGTTGAGGGGCCCAAGCAAAGCCCTGAGTCAGCACAGGGGAGAGCTCATGGGAGCGGGACGTGCCGTGCTTGAGGGCATGGCTGGAAATCCTCTCTGAAACAGGGGCAGATTCAGCTCCTCTGCAGCTAAAATCACTCCTTTGTTCCCTGTGCATGAGGAAACAACAAACAAGATCACCAGGAACTGCCACCTAGCCCATCACAGACACTTAAATAAGCAGCAGCCACTGTGTGTACATTCGAAGACCCAGCCTGTTTAAATCAAATTTAACCAGGACCTGTGAAAAACCAAAGTGCTGTGCTGTAAATCAGGGCAGCGCCTTGGTCCTGGCACAGTGTGTGCCACCAGCCATGCAAGGACCAGCAGGGTTCTGGTGAGGGATGAGGGATGAGAGGGAGAGGATGCTCTGGGAATGGGGATACAGCTGACACACGAGGAAGGAGCAAGCCCAGAGCACTCTGCTGTGCCAGAACATGCAGCAGCTGCTGGGTCCCACAAAAGGCCTCAGACTGAGATGGATGGAGGTGTTACTTGTTCTGAGTGGGATTTTTACACTTCACTACTGCCAGAGATTGTTTCTCAGGTTTTTCTCTGAGAGTGTTGTAGGAAAAAAGGCTCAAAGTAACACAAACTCTCACAGTTTCTCTCTCTCTCTCACACATACATGGATTTTACACCTTCGTGCAAGGTTCCCTTGGCTGGAGCCACTACCTGGATGGTTTCCTGCAACTGAAGTTACTGAAAACAGTAAAAAAACAGTGGGAAGGTGAATCTAAGCTTTAGGTTACGCTGACACGTCTCCTCTGATTTTTGTCCCAGACTATTTAATTCTTTGTTATAGTGAAAGGTGAATGGGCTCAGACTGTATAAATTTGGGTGTCTTCTGGAGTGCAAGGCAGCTTTTTTCCAAATACCTCCAGCTTGCCATGTGGCTTACGAGGTCAGAACAACCTTCCCATGGTATTTTTAGCTTGGCAAACAGCAAACATGATAGCAATAAAGTCTGAGCAGTCCTTTAATATCTTGATGGTGCTCTCCATAAAACCTGTGTGGACTCGAAGTCCCTGAGGTGCCCCAGGCCAATTAAATCAACATTTCCCAGCAGTTCTCCATCCCCCACCTTTTTAATCTGGAGGAGCACCCTACTTTTCTCGTGTCACCAGATGAATAAATAATTGAAGGAGTTATGAGCACTTCAGTCTCATGTTGCTTTATGGATGCAAAGCAAGAAATCCCCATGACAGGTCTGAGAAACACAAAAGGATGTGAGCATGGGACGTAACCTGGGACCAGGGCCTGGAGCACTTCAGCTCCTCGGCTCAGGTGATTCAGAACCTGGGAAGAGAAGGAAAGTGTGGTTTCTGAATGCAAGATTCCCTGGATCAGCCCCTCAGGGGATGCCTGCCCTCCTGCCTCCTCTGCCACCCTCACGGGTTAGCTCCAGGCCCAGGGGACTCTGGAATTCTTTGTGCTTCCAGAGGCTGTGTGGGGCACAGCATGGGGTAGCAGCCCCAGCAGGTCTGTGGGAATGCCCATTCTTGTTCAACTCTGGGCTTTTGCAGTTCTTGGCCAAGATTTCCTGGTTTGTGGTAGTGGGGCCAAAGCTGCTGCTGCCACTCACTCCCCTCTGGCAGATGTGTGAAAATCCCAAAGCAACAGCCAAAGGCTTCACCTTCCACCAGGATAATGTATGTAGGGGGGAAAAGATTGAAGGAAGCACAGGTGTGAAATCTCAGTGCTGCCCTGCAGAGCCACCAGAGCAGAACTGGATGGACACCAGAGAGGTGTGGGTGACGAGGGGCAGGGACACGGTGACGTGCTGGGAGCTGTGTCTCCATGTGAACTGGCTCTGTTCCCTATTCCGGGCCAGCAATCCCATCCTGGAGTCACCAATGACGTTGGTAGGGTGGGGACAGAGCTCTGGGTGCTCGGAAGGACAACGGGAAGCTGCTCTGACGTGGGGTGGGGCTGTCCAAGCCACCAGAGCATCCAAGAACGAGGGCGAGGCTGCCCAGCAGAGAGGATATTCCCACTTTTCCCAGTGCTCTCCTTCAGCCCTATGCTGGGAATAGCCTCAGAGCCCAGCTCCACGTCCGCCTCCTCTCCAGGAAGGCGACAGAGGGACGGGCAGGAACAAGGGCCAAGAGGATGTTTGTGGAAATGTCACTGGATGTCCTGGCAAATGTGCTCTGACTGCACCTATTGCACCCCTGCAGGCCACTGGCGCTCCCGAGTTCTTGGCTAACTGGGAATTTCACCCAGATACTCACTTTGGCATTGCCATCTCAGTCCTGGGTCAGTGTGTCTAGACTGGATTTCCCCCTGGCAGCACCGAGCTGGGGAAGTCCAGAGGTTCTCACTCCTTCCTCAGCCCAGCGAATGCCAGTGGGAATTCTCTGAGTGAGAAGGGAGAGCCAATCCCCCTGTGCTCGGGAAGAGTGGCTCCTCTGCAAACACACACACAGCTCCCTCTCCCCAACACCAACTTCTTCCCCACAGGAGGTTAACCCTCAGCCTGCCAGTTTCCACACTGAAAACCAGTTTGCTACAAAAAACACCATCATCTTCATCTCCTAGGCCTGTGTGGTAGCTCTGGTCCATACCCAGAGCCCTCAGAGGGAGCTCCAGGAGCTCCTGCTGCCATGGCCTGATGCTTCCAGTGCATCCAGCTGTGACTTAGATCAGCTGGGAGCTCTGGGTCCTGCAGCAGGTGACACCCAGGCCCTGCTTTTTGGCCTGAACTCCATGGAATTGCATTTTTCATGAGCTGTGCTTGGAGATCCGGCAGCAGAGGGGTCAGGTGGGGGGAATGTGCATCCTCTGCCCTCCTGGCTTGATGTTCTGGCTGCTGTCACAAGGGGAACTGGAAAAAATGTGTCCTGAGCAGATATTCCCAGATTTGTAACCTGATTGGTTTCAGGCCCTTCACCAAAATCAAGACCGAGACACTGCTGGTTAAGCAAAAAAGGTGATGAAAAATTACATAAATATCCTCCTCTCTCCATGCAGCCTCAGTGCAAGAAAATATACATTAATTTAGCCGTTAAAATATGCAAAATCCTCCGCCTTGAACAAACATATAATTTTATCTGATGCTTTGTAATGTTTGAAGTGATTAAAATACAGTGTTATAAAAACAAACTTGTGTTCAGGCAGTGTGTTAGAAGAGAAATTAAGCTTTTCTCCAGGAGCTTGCTGCAGTTCCCACGGAGTATTTCAGGAATGTCTGGGGAACAGTGTGGGGTGATGCAGCTCAGTTTCTGATGGGTGGAAGTGCAAACACTCAGCGACCTTTACAATTTTTTGGGGAATGACAAGGGTAGGAGCACTGGGAAGGATTGGCCAGAAAGAAGCCCCAGTTTTGCCTGAATCCTGTGTAATTCGGGTGTGTTGTGCTGGCAGGGGAGCCCCGTCTGTGAGCTGGCAGCTGAGGGAGGACAACCCCCGGGTGCACGTGAGCGGCTGCCGCGATGTCCCCGGGCTGAGCTGCAGCCAGCTCGTCCTCAGGAGAGCCACGGCCAACGACACTGGCTACCTCAGCTGTGCCCTCACCAGCACCCCCGAGCACCAGGGGCTCGTGGCCAGGATCTATGTCTTTGTCCAAGGTAAGAATTCCACTTTCTAAATTGTGTTGGGCTGTGGGAGCTGCGTGAGGCAGAACCAGCAGTGTGGGGGCTTCCACCTCTGCACTGGCCCGGGAGGAAGCAGCAGCTCTGACACTGAACAGACCAAATGTACCTGGGTTTTCATGGCAGCTGAATTCTCAGGGACATGGATGTGAGAACCAGACTTACCCATGCTGTTCAGTTCCAGGACTGAAAGCTGGATTGTCCCATCAGTTTAGTGTCCCAGCTAACAGATACTTCCTTAAACATCCTTTCCTTTTAAGACTCAGTTCTTCAATCCTAAAGGGTTTTGCTGTCACAGTGCTTTTCCAAAGATTCATCCTGAATGCCCAAGCCTTCTCTCTTTCCCTTCCTCCCCAGGCATGGACCTTCCCAACAGGATTCTTTGTAATTCCTCCCCTCCTACACATTTGTCCTTACATCTGTGAGACATGCCTAGCAGAGCTGGGTGACTGCACTGGATATATTTTACTGGAAAAAACGTCCCATTGCTCATTTTTGTTCCCTTTGAGCTGCCTCTCCCCCATGTTTCAGAATTATTGAGTTCAGATCCAGGAATAAATGGAAGCAAGAACTTCAGAGGAGCGTGGTCCTCTGTGATTAAGTGAATGCAACCTATTGAACAACCATTCCAATAATGGGAATATTTGTTAGAATATTCCCCCCAAATGCTGGGGTTTTTTCAAATCTACTTGACAAATGCATTACTAAACACTGAATCATCTTGGATCTTCCAAGCTGAGATTGCGACTCCTCAGATGAAGGAGCTGACTTTTAGTGCCTTGAATAGGAGATGGTGGATGGTGCTGGATAGGCTCAGCCTTCTCTTCCCCACAAATACTCATGTGGATGAATTAATTTCATTTTCCTAGTAAAAGCTAAAATGTGGGTTTTGAATCCTCTTATACAAATGAGTTTGTCTTATGGTATTTGAAGAGTGCTGCAAACCTACAGCTGCAGAAAACACAAATCTTTGCTGTCAGCTCTGACTCAGGGTCTCAGGGTGTTACCAATGATAGTGAACCAACACAAGGAGTGATTTCCATCTCCCAGGGGACTCTGATATGCCCACACAGCTAAATTCAGCTTTTGCACCTCCAGGTGAACACACCTGCTTGATTCATGTGGGTGACACCTTCCTGCCTGTTGAAAAACAGTCCTTTTTTACCCTTATCCTGCTTTCCCAGCAAGTTTTCCTCTAATTGGAAAGTGGCTTTTTGCCGTTACTTCTTAGTTCCTGAAGTCATTTTTTTCTCCCTTTCTATTTCCTTTCTCTGTTTTTTTTCTTGGTGCTCTGGTTGCTTTATCCACCCTGGTTCTTGTGCTGAGCTGTTTCCTTTTCCCATTACACCCAGCTCAGATGCCCCAGGTCCAACATTGTTAACCCAGCCTGTCCCACACTCCAGGAAACTCAATTCTCTGTCCAGATTCAGTGCCCTGGCTGCCTACCCAGCCTTTCATTACTCTGTGGCAGGAGCACGTGCAGGAAACACTGTGGATCTTTTGGGACTGCCTGAGCACTTTCCTGAAGAAAATATCCCAAGTTATGAAATGCCTTGCTGGGGATGCTCTTGGAAGAGAGCTGATCTAAAAAAAATGGCAGGATGTCCTCCTGCTTGCCAAGGTTCTCCTGACAAACAGCACAAAATCACCCTCTCAGGTGCACTTTAATTGTGTCCCACGTCCTCCCTGCTCTAAAAGCTCTTACTCAGACTCCTGTGCTTGAAAAGCCATGGAAGGAAAAGTGGGTGGAAAATCCTCTGGCTTGTCCTGTGCACCCCAAAGCATCCCAGCAGCTCAGTCCAGAAGCTGCAGGTTCCTGCTGGGATGTGGCCTGCCAGGCTGAGGAAGCTGCTTGTCCCCGTGAAATGGAGCTATTTATACCTCAGCATGGATCTGTCCTCAGGGCACGCTCTTCCTGCCATTCAGTTCCTGTGGATATTTGTTGGAAGCCAGCAGGCTGTCCTGGGGACGAGGAAACTGCTCTGCACTTAAACAAGGAGTTCAGAGCACACCTATGGCTTTTGTCAATATTTAAACATGCCTTTTGAAGGGAAGTGCTGTGACGGTGTCTGGGCAGCACTGAGAAACCCATCAGCTGTCTCCAAGTGAGGGAACTCACAGATCCCTGGCAGTGCCAGACAGGGGTGAGGCCCAAAGCCCATCTCTGTGGATGTTTTGTGGAGAGAGCAAGTGCTCAGTGGGGTGTTTGTGAGGCTGAGCCAGGTGGAGGCAGAAAATGTAGAGCCAGCCCCTGAAGGCTGGAGATTCCTCTGAGGTTACAAGCCATTATTGCCAAAAAAGGAGTGGGAATGGTATTTTTCCCTTCATTCCTGGCCGGCTGCTTGACACCGAAATGAGAACATGATTGTATCGGAAGCCCTGTTATTGGCCATTATTTCCTGTGCTGGCTCCTGTTTTTCCAGCCTCCCTGGAGGGGTTTGTGAGCTCTGGCAGGACCTGGCACTCTCAGCTCTCCCTGTGGGGTGGTGGAGCCATGACCCTGCACATCCCTGGGGTCAGGAGGGGCAGCTGCCACCCTCAGGTGTGCTGGGGCACTGAGGGAGGCACAGCTCAGGAGCTCCATCCTGAATTAATTGTTCCCGAGGCCTTTTCTGTCCCCCGCTGCAGCTGCAAGTCCCAAGGATCATCACTGAAAAGGAAGGCAACCCCTTCTCCTGTTGCCCATCTTCCTGTTGGAAATACAGAGCAGCCCAGGGCTGGAACAGAAATAGTTGGGAGTCCTTAACTGTGTTAATTCCATCGCAGCTCTGAGGGATAATCTCTGCAGGGAAAGGCAGGGTCTGGTCCCACACTGCAGTGGCAGCTCCACGGAAAATGCTGCCACAGCCACGCAGACACAGCATCTGCTTCCATCTGCCTTCTGCAGTTACCCCTCCTGACCAAGGTGGTATAAATAATTTTAGTTACAAATTACCCATCACAATCGAATTGGTCAGTCAATAAGGCAGTTTACTGTTGCTGATAAGGAACGAGCAGGCAGCGCTGGGGACGCAGGGGAGTCGCCTCTCTGCCACACACCCGTCTCTCCTTTGGTTTCTGCCTTTCTACAGGCAGCTCTTTGGGGGTCTGAGTCCAAATAAGCAGCAGTTTCTTCATACTCAAAAGTGGATCCAATAAAAGCCAGTCATTTTCTAAGACAGTTACATAGGGACAGAAATACACAATAGTAACTTGCAGTAAGAGTCAGCAACTTAGGGTAAAAGGGTTTTAAAGATACATCATGAAATCACTGATAGCAGTAACAAGCTTGTCTTTACAAACAGCTGTGAGTCTGCTTGTGATAGACAAGATCAGCACTGAGAGACAATGGGTGGGCTTCCACTGATTGATGAAAGGGATTTGCCTTTACAAAACAAACCGTGGGGGGATACACGAGACCAGGCACTGAAAAATGAAAGACACAATAGGGAAAAACCCAAACTTCCACAAGAATATTCCATGGTTTGTTCTTATAATGACACAAATCACTAAATTACATATTACAAAGGGACACCTCCCTGTGAGGAATATCCTCATTTATTGCAGCCTTTGGGATCCCTGTGCCAAGGGACAGGGCAGGCTGTGTGAAAATACAGACAGTCCTCTTGACAGTGGTCCCCTCAGTGTGTTATCCACTTTATTCTTATATTGAATCCAAAACTGTTCCAGCTAGAAAAAACTATCTCTATCCCAGACAAGACCAGGTCAGCATCCACCCCTTATTCCATATCTTTTCCATCATGCCAGGCCCCATATCCCACATTTTCCAATAGCCCATTGCCTTTCCTGTCTCACATATACACACAGATACCATTCCCAGCACATATCAAATTTAACATGGCTTAGAGAAGGAGGAAAAAAAGGACAAATCAAGCAAAGATTCATTCCACCTTCCCAAAGGGCTACCCCAGGCTCCAGTCTAGACAGCAGTCAGGACTTGCAGCTCTCAGCTATTTGAAATACTGTCAGTGTCAGCAAAGTCCTGGGGGTGTGAGCTGGAGAAGCTCCTGGCTCAAATCCTGCCTCAGCTCCAAGTTCCCCCAGCAGCCCCTGTGTCACAGTCAAGGATCTGCTGCACAATTTGTACCCCCAGTCAGTGATCAGAGCAAGGAACGAGCCCACCCAGTCCTGCTGCCTCCACCTTGTGTGACTTCAGTGCTGAGGTCACTGGAGCTGGGCATATCTTGCCAAGGAGTGTCTGAAAAAGTTCCTCCAGGTTTCCAAGCTGGGATTCCTGCCCACCCCCAATGGCATTTGCTTTGCCACAACTGTAGGGCTAAAAGAGGCACCTCCTCAACGTATGGGGCCAGCAACATCCTTCAGCATCTTTTATGCAAAGCAGGGCTGTTATTCTATTTCTTGAAATAATTCTGGCCATGATAGAGCTGCTTCTCAAGTAACTGCTTCAGAAACACCAGTCCCACCTCCTCTGAGTGCAAGAGGCACAAAATTCTGTGTGTGAGCCCAGTGCTGGCTGCCCACGCAGGGCTGAGCAGAACAGGGTGGATTCCCCAGTTCCTGCTTGTTCCAGTGGGGCTCACTTTGAACACACAAACATTTTAACAATTAAACAGTGAACATTTTAACAGTGTGTCCCCACCCAGAGCCATCAGCTGCTGGTGTTTCACCACCTCAGTGTTAGTGTGAGTGAGGAACACAGGACTGAGGGAGTCATTTGCTTCCACCTGTTTGGTTCTTAGCACTGGTGTTCACAGGAGCACAGGAAGTCCAGAAGATATCCCCACAGAAAATTTCAGTTCTGGCTCCTTTTAAAGCTCATGTGGGTACCATGAAGGCACCAGCCTCAGTGCAGTCTTGCCAGGAGTCCAGAGCACGAGGACTGGAAATCAAATTTGAAGCTCGACAGACATTCTTATGGGAGCACAAGTCCTGCTGAGGCCATTCCAGAGGGAAAAGGGGGATGCATCCAAGCACAACTTGTCCTGCTGGAGCATCTCGCTGCTTGTCAGCTCCAGGGAGGGCAGGAGCTCTGCCTTGCTTCTACAAAGAGTGAGGAGAGGTGGTCCAAGTTCTGCACCAGGGTGGAATTCACATCAGCCACAGCCCAGGGGTGAGCAGCCCCATCGACCTCATCCCTTTCCCACCACAAGAAATCTGAAGAGGCTGGAAGTGCATGGAAGTGCCCCTCAGATGAGATCATATTTTGGTTCTGATGTTCTTTGAAGCTGATTCCTGCCTCCTTAATCCTCTTGACAGTTCGCAGAGATAATCTAAAAGTGAGAAGCAGAACTGCAGGGCCGGGGTGACAGCTTTGAGCTTTGGCTCGCTTTTCCCAAGATCTTACCAGTGGGAACAGAGCTGGAGCTGCATTTCTTTTGTCTTTGAGGCTGCAGACTTGCTGCCAGACCTGGGCCAGCTGAGATAGGCAGCTGCTGAGCTGTGTGCCCTGCAGATAAAGTGGCTGTGCCTGTCCCACAGCAGTGCTGGGAGGGCTGGCTGCACATCCAACTGCTGTGCCCTGGGCAGGACCCCCGAGGATTGAGGGCTGCATCCAAGGGAAAAGCAAGATGCTTTTAGCTCTCAATCAAGGCATTCAGTATCTTCAAACCCCATCCTGAAGGGTCTCACTTTAAAGCAGAGGAGTCCCGTAGGATGCAATGAGTGAGCAGCAGAAGTTCCTGGCACTGGCAGTGACAGCTCCTGACAGCCCAGCAGGAAGAGAGGATCCCTCCTCCTGGATCAGGAATTTCGAAATGAAAGCCCAAAGGCCAGCATCACACACACTTTCCCCACTGCTTCCTTCCTGGTTTTTATCCACTCAGTAGCTGCTAATTGCTAAGCCTTCCCAAGGGTGGGAGACCTGCTCTTAGTGGGACTTCAGGTAAAGCTGGGGAATATTTTCTACAAAGTCAAACCTGCCTAAAATCTGGTGGGGGAGTCAGAATTTATAAATTCTTCTGCTGCTTGAAACATAATTCCACACAAAGCAATGGAGGCTTCTTTTTCTGTGGTGTTTTGTTGGGATTTTTAAAAAATAAATCTTTCCATTTTGCCTTTATTTTTTGCTTGGCAGCGAGAAGCATTTTGCTTGCACGATTTTTGAAGTTAACACTTTTTAGAGTAATATTTTTTTCTCTACAAATATTCCTTTGTTCATAACAGTAATCTCCAGGGGAAGAATGCATTTCATTTGACCAAAACAGAATGCTTCATGTTGACTCAGAATGGCTTCTGGGGGTTCTGCAATCACTTTTGTTTTGCCTAAAGAGAAAATACTCTGCTTTCTGTTTAATCTAAACATTCCACCACCAATTCTTTTCATTGGCCTGCCAAACTGAAAGGTCTTTTATTTTCAAAGATCCAGCTTCAAAACAAGTGCCTTTATAGGAGTTACTCCTGTACCTAGAGGCAGCTTTGATGGGTCACCAGGGGGAATTCAGCAGGCCAGGCTGTTTCCTTGTGAAGCTTTCCAAAATGCTCTGCCCAAAGTGTCACTGCACTCCTAATGCTGCTATTACTGTAAAGAACAGGTTATAAACCTCCTCTCGGTGCTTTTTGACCTTGATGAAGACAAACTTCATGGGGATTATGTCAAAACATGAACTTAAAGAACCTGTGAAACTCTGCCCAGGCTCCCCAGCTTAGGTATGGCTGAGTGAAGAAAATAAATAGCGAGGGGAGGGAATTATCTTTATCTGGAACAAAGCGAGAGGCAAAATGAGAATGTTCAGGAATTTCACGGACATGAAGAGCCGTGAATGGCTGTCCTCAAAAGCCATTTAGCGCTCATCATCCTCGTGGGCTGGCAGCACCTGAGGGAGAGGCGATGTCAGCGCCGGGGCTTGGGCTGAGACAAATACCACCAGACAAATCGCTGTCACGGTGCAGGAGACACGGGCAGCAATGAAAAAACCCCAAATCCTGCACAAAATCCTCCCTGTGTGTGTCAGGAGGAGGTCTCAGAGGCACAGGCAGGGAAGTGAAGAGCTGTAGGAGGGGTTGAATCTACAACATGCTGAGTGCAGCGCTGAGGGGTTTGAATCCCCCGGCTTCAGGCCTGTGGAGGCGTGAGGGGACAGCTGAGATGGGACAGCTGAGATTGCCCAGCTGAGCTGAAAGACCCTCCCAAAGCTCATCTCAGCAGCAATTCATCTCCTCCTGGACACTACGAGCATCTAAACACGAAGGGCTTCAGTTCCTGAAAGAAAACAATGTTCTTGTGGACACCTGACCTTTGAGTCGCTTTTGTGCGCTCCGCGCTCGCTGTCCCCGGGGCTGGGCCGTGCCTTCCCTCCCCATCCCGCTGCCACGGCTTCTTGGCTGTGCTGTTTGTGTTCCTTCCCGAGCCCTGCCGGCTAAACAGCAACAGCCTGGCCTGCCTGAGCTTCCTGCAAACTTCCACTGACCTGGGGAGCCAGACAGGCAGTCTGAGACCCAGGGCAAGCGGCCTTTCCCTCGCCTCCGAGCTGGGGCTGCCGCTGATAAGTCCCCAGCGTGCTTCAGCTCTTGTCTTTCTTCACGTGTAACGAGCTTTGCAGCCCGCAGTAAATCATGCTTTTTAATTATCCTCTGGGAATTGCTGGGTGTTTCTGGGTGAGATTCATAGGGCATTTCACCTTCCCAGCTCGGGGGGAACAGATGTGCCAAGCTACAGGGACATGCTCTGTTTTCATCAAGGGTTTCTTTGCTGGGGAATTTCCCCTCAGAGCTCAGTGCCGGTGACTGTGGAGAGGACAACACCTGCATTTCCCATGCCACAGCTCTCCAGACTGCAACACTTGAGTGCAATTGATTTACACCACCTGGAACTGCAGATCTTCCTCCAGGCTGAGGTTATCATTTTTAAAGAAAAGTGACCCTGTCCCTTTTGTTTCAAGAAGTTCTGTCTCTGAGAGACTTTTTTACAAGGAGTTAACTGATTGTTGGTGGACTGGAGGTGGTGAGCAGGGCTGTAAAGCTGGCAGTGACACTCCTGGTGTTCCAGCAGATCATTTTTCCACGCCACCGTCAGTCTGAACTACTGAGGGGTTTCAAGAAGGATCTGTTTTTTTGTCTGCACAAACCATAACAAAGGTATCAGCTGGCAGTTGATTAGCTCAGAATTTATCCTTTGCCATTCTGTTAAGCCCCAAAGCTGAGCCACTTTGTATTTGCTTATCTGCTAAGTGAGCAGTCCAGCTGCCTGGAAAGTGCTGGAAAGCCTCTCCTTCCCAATGGCACTGCCTTGCTCCTGCTTAGGAGGGGGTTTGGAGCAGCTAGAGCAGGAGCAGGACACAAACGGGTTGAGCTCTTCTCCATGTCCTGGGGCTCTTTAGTGCTTGATGACTGAGATACTTGAGGCTGTCCCATCCCTGGAAGTGTCCAAGGCCAGGTTGGATGGAGCTTGGAGCAAGCTGGGATGGTGGGAGGTGTCCTTGCCCATGGCAGGGGTGGAACTGGATGGGCTTTAAGGTTCCAACCCAAACCATTCTGGGATTCTGTGACATTGTTTTTTCCTTTTGCACAGAGTTCCACAGTTAGGGAGGGAAACAAAGCCTCCCTGGCCTCAGGGACAGACCCAGGTGCTTGACCTTCCCCTGCAGCTGCCTGGCCCTGTCACTGTCCCCTGATGGCCAAAGTGCAGCCCTCACCTCCTGGATGGGCTCTCACGTCAAACCCGGAGCAGGGCAGCCCTATAAGCTGCTGCCAAGCAGCACCCTCACTCCAGGAGCTGAAATCACACAATATTCCAGGCTGGAAGGAACCCCCAAGGATCATGAGTCCAGCTCTTAAGTGAATGGCCCAAACAGGGATCAAAACCACAACTTTGGCTTTATTAGCACCCTGCTCTGACCAACTGGGCTAATCCCAGTGGCTCCCACAGGTATCCACCCACAGGTATCCCCACCTGTTTAAGAGCTCTGATATTGCAGATGGAAACAGGGAGGAAAAAGCCCTTTCATAGGCAGAGAACTCTCCAGGCTTGGGTATAAACTGGACAAAGCACTGAGATAACACAAAGCACTGAGATAACACAAAGCACTGAGATAACACAAATCACAGCCATCTGCTCTAGGACACCCCACTGGCTTAGCAAAGAGGAGGACCCATAAAATAGAAAACCTTTTTCTCTTTTTTTTTTTAAAACACTGTGGGAATGATGCCTAGGAGACTCAACACCCATGGGTGATCAACAATCACAGCAGCTGAAGCCATCCTTCCTTTTCCCAATCTTTATCACCCAGAAACTGCCTCTTGCTGCTGTTAGGTGCACGGTGATTTTAAGATACCATCAAGATTTCAAAGAGTGATGGTAGAAGGCCAGATTTATCTAGTTTGGCTTCCAATTCACATTGTAGCTTATCTGGGATAGTTTATCTACAGCCCCTGGTTGGACATGTGGCAATTCAGGAGCAGGCTGCTATTAAAAATCAGTTAGGACTGAAATACAGCTTCTGCCACACACCCTGTAAATCCCTGCTTCCCTTCCCATTAGGTGAATCAGTAGCACCGTAACTGTCCTATTTGCAGCTCAAAAGAGGTAGATTAATTTTAGGTCTCTTGTGAATCTGAAAATTTGGTAGAGATGAGTCTTGGAGTTTGGGAAACATGGTGGAAAATGGGGTTAAATAATTATATTTTTTCCTGAACAGGAAATATTTTTGAGACACTTTATTATTTTTTGTCTAAGATGCATCATTTGTTGCACAGTTCAATACGTTCCTGCATTTTAAGATTATTTCATATTTGCTTAGCTGCCTTCTTTTGATTTATGTTACTTCTCAAACAAACAGTGCTATTCTGAAATTCTTTCTAAAAATACTGGCAGAAATAGTTTTAAATTCAGCGCTTCCATCTTTTCAGTCAAAATTTGATCCTGAATTGTGAATAGTTTGGTATCAGGAAGCTAATTCTTTTCCCCAGCAAATTTCCTCTTGGCCTGTATCTTTATCCATCCATCCTATACCCTTTTCCATCCATTCTATACCCTTGTCCATCCTCTGTCACATGGCACATTCCTTGTTCTTTCCTTTTCTCCACAGGACAAGAAATAATTGTGATTACATTTTCCCTGACACTTTTTTGCACTTTGTTGCAAATACACAAAAATCTACTTTCTCTGCTTTTTCCTATCACAAATAACCCAAGGATCTTCTTTTAATTATCCAGTGTCTTCTTTTAAGTAGAATAAAAATAAAAATATTGTCACATTTGATACCTCCCAGTGTGGCTCAACTGGAGAGCAAGACTGCAGAGGGATTAAGCTGCAGGGATAAACACTAAACACATTTTCATAATGTGACTCAACAGGAGAATTTAGCATTTTTGGGAAAGTGCACGAGACATTGGAATGAGTATAAATATTTCCTATTTGTTTTGGGGCTTGGACCAAGCTACAAAGTTATGGTTCAAAGATCAGGTTTCTCAGCTCAAGGCTTGATTAGAACCAGGGCCTGCCTGACCAGAAAGTTCAGATGTGTATCTGGAACTTCCTAAATGTGGGCAGATTACAGATCTAATGTTTTAATTCTAATTAATCGGTCTCACATAACGTTTCCTGCAATGGCCTTATGCCAAAGCACAGCCAGAATAAACCAATGGTGTGGAAGAAAAGCTGGCATTAAAAGACAGCACTAGAAATTAGAGAAATCATCCAGATTTGGGGTCTTTATCTGCCTTGTGTCCCGTGCTTGTGCTCAGCTTCTCGTCCCAGGTCCACACACAAATCCCACACATCTGGTCCTTGCACAGTGCCCCGAGTGCCTTTTGTGAAACACCACCATCACCTCACTCGTGGCCTTTCTGTCACACACACAGCTCCAACCAACACTTGCTCTCCTCCTGGTGAAGCCCATGGTTCTTTTTGTCTGCTAAGGACAAAATTCCCAGTTCTCAGGGCTAAAATGAAGCTCCAAACCCCACAAAAGGCAGCAGGACCACTCTGCTGGGTCCATCCCTGCCTTGGTGTGGTTGGGAGTGAAACTGGGGTGGGTTGTGGAGCAAAGGAGCTCCAGCTCTACACCCAGCTCATTCTCTGAGGGTTAATTCCAGCTGACAACACGTGGGTAGTTCCATGACATTCCTTAAGCAAAGGCTGTCATCAGTCAAGAAATGCATGTTCATATCCCAAGATGAAGGACAGGAGGGCTCCCAAGGCCCAGAAGTATCTTGGCATCCTGAGCTGGTAATCCATGAAGTTCTCATGTGTCTGCACAGAAATGTGCCATTCTGGGCAATTTCTGGATGAACGTGGGGCTAAATCCAAGGAATTGGTCATTGGCTCTAATCCCTGTGTGACAGTGGCAGGATGTCACTGGATGTCCTGACTCCAAGGGAGCCTTTCTGGGCAGTTCAGTGCTCACACTGCTGTGCCCTTCCAGTGACTGAGCAGTTTTCCAAATCCATGTTCTTTTCCCTGCAGACTACAGGAATCCATTTGTGGAGATGCACCCGGAACACCCCGACATCATCTACATCGTGGATGATAAGAAAACAGTGGTGATCCCCTGCCGGGTCACCTCGCCAGACATCAGACCCAAGCTCACCCAGGTAAGAGATGGCTTCGGAGAAGCTCGGTTCAAGGTCTGGGCTGCCAACAAAGTGAGGAAAAACACAAACTTAGATGTATAAAGCTGGGTAAATTCCATTAAAAAATAGCAAAGACACTGAGAATCTAGAAACATGAACCTGTTCTTGCAGTGTGTTACTGTTGAACTGGGTAAAAAGATTTTTTTGGGGATTAGGCTGAGTTTATCACATTCTTTTTTATGTTGTGGCTTGGTGTTCCTCCATAAATTGGCAGAGGTAGATGACAAAGCACTATTTTCCTTCAAAATTCTTTGTGTAACACCTGGCTCTCTTGGAAAGTTTCTCTCTGTATACCTTGAACCTCCTTAGAGCAATTGCCCATTTTTGCTTCATTTCATCAATTCAAACCAAGTTGCAGCTTTGGGATTAGATGGCTCCAGCATCCATCCCTTTGGCAGCAGTTACACCTGAATGTCAAGGTTACAGCACTGTCTGTGCAGGCCAAGGCTGTTTGGGATAATAAAAATGGAAATTTAAGGTCTGGGCCCTGTTCAGTCGATGGAGTCACTCATTTAAAGGGCTTCAGAACTGCTCTCCAGAGGAGCCTGTCATGGAGTGAGGAACAGGACAGAGGTCTCCTGGCTCCAGTCCTGCATTTTACGTCAGGAATTCTGTGCCTTTCCATTCTGTGCCAGTCTGACAGCTCAGGAAATCCTGAAGGGAACAGGAGCTCATCCTGTGCCCCTTCTCCAGCCTGTTCTGGAGGGGTTGTGAGGGATGAGGCTGTTCTGGATATGGCAGAGAGGGGTCTGAGCACCTCTGCTCCTCGTGGCAGTTCCATGCCTTAGATATCCCCTTCTCCTGGCAGGCAGCACATGGAATCACGGGGGACTGGGACAGGGCTCCAGCTCCTGCTGGCACCCATGGCACGTTCCCAGCAGAGGTGCAGAGGGACAGCAGGAGCCTTACTGCTTTGGAGATCTCTATTTTTAAATTTCATCAGCAGGGATTAAAGTGGGGAAAGAGGCTCCTCTCCAGTTATCATTTTAGGCTGGATAAGTGTTACCACCTTCCCTCCTTGGCTGTAAAAATGAAACATCCCTGTCTGATTTGAGCCTGCTTCACCAAATTCATGGCTGGAGCAGTGCTGCAGACCCTGGCACCATCAGGGTGGCCTTGGAATTCCCATCTCCACATTTATTCCCTTATTGATGGGCAGCCCTGCTCTTCCTGCTTCCCAGCTAAATTCCCAGTCATTTCTCCAAACACAAACTGCAGCCTGGCTGCTGGAATGAAATCTCCACCGAGATCTCTCCCACAGAAAGCTGTCCCCAGAAGGTTTCCCCCTCCAAGGCTGAGCAGCTGGGGCTCAGGGCAGGGAGGCAGAGGTTGGGCACAGCTCCCAAAGGAGCTGCTGGGACGTGGCACCTCGGGAAGCTCCGGGATCCAGCCAGAGATGGCACCGCTGCCTTGGCCCTGGCTGGGAATCCCACCGATGCCTTGGACTGGCTGCCTAGAGCAGAGGCTAGACAGACTGAGAGAATAAAGTGGGTATTTATTAAAGGCCTTCAGGAGGTTCACCTTGGGCAGTCAGAAGCCTCTCAGTGGGGCTACGCCCACAACGGTCATGAGTTTTTCAGACAATTACAAGTTTGGTCCATTTACATATCAGGAGTTAATCCTCCAATTACAGCCTCAGGCAATGAATTCATATCCCCCCAGTTTGCTCCCCCCAAATCACTTGTTGATACTTTTCAGGGGCCTGAGGCAGTAGAGTGTCCTTGAATCTCAGGCCTAGAGGAATTGTTTTGTCTGACCAAAATGTGAAGACAGTTCACTGACGCTCTATATGGAGTTCAGAGTTACACACTAATGCAGTACAGGATTTGAAAAACATAAAAGCTAAAATCCTAAGGCATCACCACCGCGCCGAGGTGGCGGCTCCCGCGCTGGGAGGAAGCGGGGCAGGAGAGGGGTGGAGGTGGGCGTGGGGGAGGAGAGGTGAGCGAGGCCATCAGACAAATTTAGAACATCCTCTCCTTCCAAATTTAATCTCCAGGAGACAACTGGAGAGGGAGGACAACACTTCAAAGGGAGGAAAGCCACTGTGATTTCCTTCGAACAGCATTGACGCTTTTTTGTTTGATTGTTTAAATAGGTATTTGTGAATATTTTACGAAGACGTTTAATCTGTGTGTGGTGTTGAAAAGGGCCTCCTGAGCAGGGTTATTTTTTCTTCCCCCTTCCCCCAGGCATCAGGGAGAAAAGCTGCCAAACCCTGAAGTTCAGCTTTATCACGTTTTATTATTCTTGTGGAAAATGGACTCTTTGCCACCGTAAATTAAGTTCCTTATGTTACCATTATACTTTTAAATCATTGCACTCTCTTTAAACATGCTCAGAGAAAGGTACCTCTTGCTCATACTAAACAGATCCCAGCTATCTCAATATATCATCTTTGTTATTAACAAACTCATGCTAAGACACACAACTCAGGCTTTTAATTTTGCTTAACGTGATTTTAATTCAGGGCAAAAAGAGCTTTTTCAGTCATGTCAGATCTGTTTAGTCACTGATCTGGTTCAGTGTGCATTTGCCACTTCCAGCTTTGACCTTCATGAGTGCTAAAGCATGATTAAGCCTCAGGTTTCAGACCTCTTTCTGTAATTTTCCCTATTTGTCCTCACAGTTCTAAACAGAGATGCCACAGCTTGATTATTTCAAAAGCATTTACAAGAAATCCTTGTTTCCTACTGCTGTCAGAAGAAATGCTGCTCCAAAGGACAGCGACTGTCTGGCTGTCCCCTCTTCCCCATGCAGCATCACCAACTCCTCAGCCAGAATTCCTCTGGGTTTGGTCCATGCTGGAATTGTAACAATTGACCCAAACCAAGGCCAGCCTGGTCACTTGTGTGTCCAGAGCCCCAAGCTGCAAGCTGTGTGGAACAGGAGGATTGTTTCAACTGAATCCACTTTAAGCTGCCCTGCCAAACCAGAGTCCTGAGTGCTGGGAGACAAACAGGAGCTGCACACAACAGGAACAGGAGCAAAACTGTTCCATCAGGGGTGAAATTCCTGCTTTCAGTCCCTTGGTTAGCTCCCAAAGCTAAAGCAGGGTCTGTCTGAAAAGGAAAACCTCCCCTTGTCTCACCTTTGAGCAGCCAGGATATGAGGAGGAGGAGGGAGAAGCAAAGTAAATTATCATGAGGTAACTGCAGGCACACTGAGGTTTGCCCAAATCTTTCATTTTTTGGGCAGAAGTGATCTGAACACTCCCAAAGAGCATCCTCAGTCCTAAAGAGCCTCTCTGTGTCCTGCTGGGAAAGCCAGAGCTACCTGTGCTTCCATTCCCCCACCTGCAAACACCTGAAATGGGGCATTTCAGGGAGCTCTTTTAATTTCATGTAGTTCTTTTGTACATTATAATCCAGGATTTTCAACATTTTTGGAAAGTAAATTACATTCCCCCTAGCAAATAGAGGATTGCCCCGTGTGTTCATAATAACAATAAACTGATTATTCCCCCCAACAAAAGCCAAGCTGCTTGACACTGGTATTGTCCAAGAGTAGACAGAGGAGGGTTCATTCTCATTAAATGAATTTTTGCTCTAGTTTATTTTCCATATTTACCTTTTCTATTCTCACTTCTTCCTCATGAGCAGAATTGAGAGTGTTTTTTCAAGAATCTCAGAACATTACAAGTATTTATGAATTTAGGACAAAAAGTGCCTTAGTCCCCTTATTTCTGTGATTTACACTCCTAAGCCACCCAGGCTGCTTCCATGGAAATCCATGGGATGCTCTGAGAGTGTCTCCCCCATTTCTGTGGGATAGAGAGAATCTGGGGAGTGCCCACAGACCAGAGCTTGTAAGAGATAACCACAGTCAGGTGAGTCAGTGAATAATCCTGATTTTGGGAGAGTCTAACTTCACACATATTTTTAAAGTACAATGAGGAAAATGTGTGGTAGCTCCCTGTGGCACTGGGAGGAAACACCACCAAAAAGATCACCCCACAAAATTCATGTAAGATGGGCCAGAGAAGGGATGAGGGAAATGAGTCCAACACATGAGATCTGAGAGGACTGGGACTCCTGAATTGGATGCCCAAGTGCTGAGTTTCAGAGACACTCCTGCTTTTCTGTTTGCTCAGGCTGCTGCTGCACATCTGTGTGCACAGAGACCCCCAAGCCCTGGGGAAGGTCAAAGCCCTGCCCTGCCCTGGGGCAGAGCAGCCCTGGCTCCCAGGGGAAGGGGATTCTCACTGCTTGTCTGTTCCCTTGCAGTACCCTTCTTCTGCAGAGATCAACTTCAAGGGGATGCTGTGGGACCCCAAGAGAGGCTTTGTCATCCCCTCCCGCTCCTTTGTGCCCTCTGGGATCCTCACGTGCTCGGCCCACGTCAACGGCAGCGTCTTCAACTCCTACTACATGGCCCAGAGACTGGGTGAGTGTGCCTGGAGCACCACAGAGCCCGTGCCACTGGGAGCTCCTGGTGTCACTCCTTGCTTAGCCTCAGNGGGCTGGGGAAGAGCCCTGCCCTGCCCTGGGGCAGAGCAGCCCTGGCTCCCAGGGGAAGGGGATTCTCACTGCTTGTCTGTTCCCTTGCAGTACCCTTCTTCTGCAGAGATCAACTTCAAGGGGATGCTGTGGGACCCCAAGAGAGGCTTTGTCATCCCCTCCCGCTCCTTTGTGCCCTCTGGGATCCTCACGTGCTCGGCCCACGTCAACGGCAGCGTCTTCAACTCCTACTACATGGCCCAGAGACTGGGTGAGTGTGCCTGGAGCACCACAGAGCCCGTGCCACTGGGAGCTCCTGGTGTCACTCCTTGCTTAGCCTCAGTTCTGTTTGATAGATCTCCCTGGGCTGCATCTGTAGCAAGTCCAAGCTGGAATGCTAAAAGTAAACTCGTTCTTCCTTTTTTCCCCCTATTCAATAGAACTTGGATTGGAGCCACTCCTGGTTTTGAAAAATGACCAAGTGCTGAGGTGGTACGAAACAGGAGTGTTTTATTCAAACCCCACCAAGGCTCTGTTTGCTTGGATTGAGCTGTATTTACATTAAAACAACTGCTGGTTCAGGACAAAGCAAACAGCAGCTTTCTTTTTGCTTCTGGTCATTAACCACGTGTGATCATCATATAAAAATCTCACTACACTGCTAATTCACATCTTTGCTTTTTATAGATTTTCTCTTGGTGATTTACTACCCCATTTCCCTTGGATTTACAGCTGAGCTTCAGCTCATAATTAAAATCTGGATCTGAAGCAACTAAACATTAAATTTTTGAGTGCTGGGCATTTATATGAAACCAATTAGAATTTATTTTTCTTTTGTTTTCCATGTGTGTTCTTTATCTCCTCATATATCTTCTATTTACTTGGACTTCATTCCCATTAGTTCAGGCATCCTTCTATACAATCAGCACTCAGCTTTGAGCAACAAGCTTGTAAATTTGTGTGGCAGCCAAATAAAAGTCCTGTAAATCTCTCTCTTTCTCCTTTTTTTCCTTGTTGGAGTAATTTTTTATTAAAATCATGAATGCAAATCTACAAAACCTCTTAGGCCATCCCTCTGCAGCTCAGAAGGACCCAGGAAATCCCTTTCTGTCATGTGTTACTGTCAGTGGTCAGGTGTGGTTTTGGCACTGGGCACCAAAAACTGATGGAACTTCAGAGCTGGTGTATTTAAGGCATTGATTAATCCATTTGGGGATTTGGGGATCCCATTCAAGGATTTGGGGATCCCATTTGGAGATTTGGAGATCCCATTCAGGGATTTGGGGATCCCATTTGGAGATTTGGGGATCCCATTCAGGGATTTGGGGATCCCATTTGGAGATTTGGGGATCCCATTCAAGGATTTGGGGATCCCATTCAGGGATTTGGGGATCCCATTCAGGAAGGAAAGGGCAGGAGAAACATGTCTCATGTCCAACAAAAGTGGATCCTCTCGTTCTGAGGCCCTCAAGAGGAGGAGTCAGCTTTGGAAACTCTTTTCTGTGGAGCTGATGAGAGGCCTGGAGCCAGGGCACATGGAAGAGCAGCCATTCCTGCCTGTGCCCATGGGATCAGGGGTCCATTGGTGGATCCCAGACTGATGCAGGGAGTGCTGCTGGTCACAGCTTTGCCTCTTCCATTGCAGAGGGCAGAATACAGAACCTGGCTCTGAAGGCAAGTGCCAAGAAGCTGCTGGTTGGAGAAACTCTCAAGCTGGAGTGCAAAGCAGAGACCTTCATCAACGGGCGCATCGAGTTCATCTGGACGTGTCCCCGTGGCACAGTGAGTGCATGGAATTCCTGAATCCCCCTCTTCCCAAAATTCACAGGGTTGAGAAAACCTAATTATTACTTATTCTGAAATTATCCAACCATTTATAAGCCTGTCATTGATTGAACTTTGTATTTGGATGAATCTAAAACTTCTCTGCCCTACTTGAACCTGCAGATTAAACTGCAAACCTCACTAAATAAACCCTGGCAAGAAATGCCAGGAGTGTTTCCTTCTTTTTGGGAAGAAAAACTCCTTCACTCCTTCTGGCCTGGCTGTCTCACAGTGACAAGTCTCAAATGCAGGTTGTAAGCTGTCAATCTTCCCATCTATTTTGGTATTTATGAAGTAGGAAAAAGCAAAGGAAAACACAGCTGAACCTGTGGAAATCGTCCCCAAAGAGTGAAATGTAAATTCTGAGTCTTGAGCTTTCTGTGGATACAATGCAAAAGTACCAAATTTGAAGTAGAAATAAGTAAGAAACTGAACATTTGGGGTACCAAACCCTCTCACTTCTCCTAAAAAAAAAACCAAAACAAACAGAGGGAGATCATTTCCCAAATCAGTTCATTTGTCTGAGGTTCTATTCTTGGGTCTGTTTGGTGCTGAGAATGAAAAGAATTGGTGTTTTTTTCTTTTTAGTTCAGCAAAATACACATTGTAAAGAAGCATCTAAGCCTTTTGGGAAGGTGTAAAATGTGATTCCTAAAAACTGATTAATTTTTATTTGTTTCCTTAAAAAAAAAGAATGTCTGAGTTTGTTTTGGTGAGGAAACTACAGAAAATATAACATAGAATTTATAGAGGTCCAAGCACTACAGTTTTACTGAATGAATTTGGTTTCTTGAACCCCATATGGTGGAAAAGATTTGTTTTCCTATGAACTCTCCTTATATTTCCAACATTATAAATGTAAAACTTCTTGGCCAAATCTCTGGGATCAAAAATCCTAACAAAAGTGATAATGCTTTCTAAAATTCCCCAGGAATTTGCATTGGCACTTGGCTGTCATAATATATTACATTTCTGTCATAATATATTTCTTTTTGAAAGCAGGAGGTTTTTAATACAGAAAAAATACTGACTGTGACCAAAATAAATTCAAAAACCCTCAAACCCAAACCCTCAGAGCACAGCTCTGACCCTGCAGCAGTTTTACCCTGAGATCCTTGGGATCTGGTCTGGAGAAGGGCTGGGATGCATCCCCTTGTTTACCTGCCCAGAATTCAGTACCAAGTGCCACATTTCCACTCTGCTTCTCTCTCTTATTAGACTTGATAATGAAACTTCACACAAGAGCTCTTCCTGCTGATCTGCCTTTTATATTATTTATTTCAGTGATGGGGAGCTGTGATGGTTTTTATACAAATCACTGCTTTCCTTTACTGGCAGCCCTTGAAAGGGTGAACACAATAATCCAGTTTACACTGCTTTTTGACCCTCTTTTTGTGACTGCCAGCACCCTCACCCCAGGAGAACGATGGACCAGAGTGATGTCGTGTACAAAGCTGGCAGCAGCCTGATAATTGAAAATGTCACCATGGAAGATGGGGGCCTGTACATCTGCAGGACATTCAATGCCACCAGGCTGGAGGCCAATGTCACTGTCACCGTGTATGGTGAGTGCTGCAGCCAAACCAGCACGGACCAGGAACCAGGAGTGTTCACTTAGAGGATAATGCCAGGCTGAAAATCTCTTCATTGAAATGGCAGTAGGGAGAAAGTCAACCATTAATCATCTGTAACCTCTAATTAGTCAAGGAGAGTCAGCTCCCATGTCTTCAAACAAATTCAAGAGGTGCATTTAGATGGGATATTAGGAAGGAGTTCCTGGCTGGGAGGGGGGGCAGGCCCTGGCACAGGTGCCCAGAGCAGCTGGGGCTGCCCCTGGATCCCTGGCAGTACCCAAGGCCAGGCTGGACACTGGGGCTGGAGCAGCCTGGGACAGTGGGAGGTGTCCCTGCCATGGCAGGGGTGGCACTGGGTGGGCTTTAAGGTCACTCTCAACCCAAACCATTCAGGGATTCTGTGATGTCTGAGGGAGCTGAACTGTTTGAAAAAGTTGGCACCAAGTGTGCTTGCTGAGGCCCTGGAAAATCCACATGGACGAGAGGTGCCCCAGGCACTTCCCACACCAATCCAGGGGCAGTGCAAGTGCATATCCTCTGCTTTCCATGTGAATTCCTTCATGTGGGAACAGCCCTTTGTGGCTGAGGCTGGCCTGCACAGGGGAGCTGAGGGAACAGCCTGATCCATTTGGTTCTGTGCAGGTCTATACTGGAAAAAATCCCTTGTGGGAACAGAGCAATCACAGGTGTGAGCTCTGTTCTGTGGCAGAGCTGCCATTCCAAGTCTCCCTGCTCATTTCTCTTCCCAGAGAAGCCCTACATCACGGTGTCACACAAGAAAGGGCCTTACTACGAGATTGCCTCAGGACACAAGTCCCTGAAACTGGCTGCCAAGGTGGACGCCTTTCCTCGGCCCACTGTCACCTGGTGAGTGCCCCCAGCAACAGCAGGAATGCCTGAGCTGCTTTAGGAATCCTGTCTGGAACAGATCACCACCATTCCTCACCACAGGTCAGGGATGGGAGCTGGGAATGCTCAGGGCTGTGGGCTGAGCCTGCTGAGGAGCTGTGGCTCTGCTCTGGGCTCCTGAGCTCTGGGAGGCTGGGCCAGCCACCCCTCATTGCCAGGCTGTGTTCCTCTCCTAGCCATGCAAGAAAGGTCCCTGCAGGAAAAATGTGTGCTCACTTTCCCTGGACACAGAATGGTCTGGGAGATCCAAGGAGAAAGGTCTTGGGGAAGGGTTTCCTGCTTACCCCCAGCAGTGGTGGTCAGTCTGCAGGGGGGCAGAGGATTACAGGAAGAGGACATACTTTTAACATAAGAAATGGTTTCTCTCCAGAACTTTTAAATAATTTCCTCCAATCCTGTGCCAGCAGATCCTTGCAGTGAATCCTCCTCAGCAAACTAAAGGCTCCACCAGGAGTGCAATGGATCTGCTAAACAGGAGGGGCAACCAACAGCAACTCCAGGAGACATTTGAGTCTCTCTTTACCCTTTCATCACTTGTCCTCTCTCCTGCTCTGTCTTTAACGACCCCATCCAATGCCTTTTACACTTTAACTGCATTAAATCCCATGGGACAGCTGGCAGGGGCGTGCCTGTCCTGGCAGAGAAGGTGGCATTTCCCTGGAGCACCTGTCCTCGGCCAGCAGCAAAAGGTTGCTCAGGGCTGGCCTTGCTGCATTTTATTAACAGTGAAATAACATGAAATCCTCTAATTTTAGTGGAAACAGTGCCAGGAGGTGCTTTTAATTGCTGCTGTTATTTAGGGATGGGGATGTTTTGGGAGCTGAAGTGGGGACCAACCCCTTCTCCCTGCCAAGTCTTTGTTCCTGGGCTCAGCGTGGAGCTCTTTGGTGGCTGCCTGGGACCACCAGAGCTGCCTTCCCTTGGAGCCCCAGCTGTTGATGTTGGAGGTCTCTCAGGATGGTTGTTTTTATGACTGCAAAGGAAGTTTCCAGCATCCTCAGGCAGTGGGAGATGCCCCAGCCTAAGCCTAAAGCTCCGTGTGTGGCAAAGCCTGGCCTATTTCCTAACCATAAACCTGTGAGTGGGGTGAGCAGTGAAGAGGAGCCTCTCCTGCAGATGCTGCTCTCCTGCCCTGAGGGAATATTCCAGGCTGGGAATTCCTCACTGACCTCCCTATGGACCAACCTTCTCCAGGTCCCAGAGTTAACTTTTTCAGAAGCAGTAAAAGCTCACAGGGGCATCCTGAGAGACAATTCTGCTGAATTAATCTCTTCCTTTGAAACTGGCGACACACGTTTTGCTATTCCATGGTTTCCCACACTTGGTGTTGCCCACCCAGCTTCATTTGGGGCCATTTAGATCATAGCTGAGCATGGGAGAGGCACTGTTCATTCAGATAAAATAAAACACCTTTTTCCTGTGTGGAATGAATCCATCCCACAGCACTGGAGATGCAAATCAGTTCTGGTGTGGAAGGACAACAGGAATAAATATCCAATCCAAGCAGTGATTCTAGACCTGCATTTCCCTTGCTGGGATGACCCTTTATGCCCCTAATGTGGGTGACAGGGTTTCTGAGGGTTGCCAGGGACATGACGAGCCTTGATGGAACTTCCCAAACAGGTACAAGGATGGCAAACTGATCAAGGACAACCACACCTGCTACGAGCCAGATCCACTGAAATACAGACTGGGAATACGAGATGTGAGACCAAAACATGCTGGGAACTACACCATGGTCCTGAGCAGCCCCAAATACGGCCTCTACAAGAACCTCACCATGCAGCTGGTGGTGACAGGTAAGGACTTGTGTCTAATTCCTCCTCCTGGGTTAGTTATCCTATTTGTGTGATCCTACTGCACCAGTCAGCAGGAATGGGTGGCACTTCCCAGGGTTTAGCACTGCCCAGAGATCACCACCTCCCTCAGGAACCACTGAACCCCTCATCTCAGCTTCTCTGAGGAGCTGGTGTGACCCTGGGTCATTGAAGTCCCTTCCCCTGGGACACTGCACCTCCCACAGCCACAGCACCAAGTGGCTCCACACAGGGAGGTGGAAATGCCTGGAAAGGGCACAAACTTCACATTTTTATAGGAGCTTGGGAGGATATCGAGTAGAGAGGTCTGAGAACTGGGGGCACAGTTTCCCAAGGGAAGGGCTGGAAGTTTTATCCCTTGGGATTTAAAAGCAGCTTGGGCAAAGCACTGGAGAACATCTGCTGGGACAGGAAGGGTCCCAGTGGGGCTGACGGAAGGAACTGGAGGAGCTGCCCTGGCTTTTATGTCTGTCCATCATCCTGCTCCAGATCCCTTTTCTAAATCTGTATTTTCTGTTCTGTCACTTCTCTGCTGGCAGCATTTGAGGGACAGGTTCTTTTTCAGGGGAATTTGGAGAAAACTGTGGTGTGCACTGAAGCAGGTTCACTTGCCACAGAGGGAAAATAGATACTGGAATGCCATTTATTATCCTCCCTGGCTGGATAATGCAGGACAGAGCCACACAGCCTCTTTTAATCCATTGAATTTGGCAACAGAGATTGAATTATGAGGCCAAGTAGGAGTTCAGCAAAAGTTAGCTCTGCTTTCTCTTTGTAGTTTCCACTTGGGCAGTGAGTAGTTACTGAGACAGGTTTGCTCTCTTTTCTGTGGTGAATTCTTCTCTCCTTACACCTAGAACTATTCTCAATTGTCCAATTTTTACATACTTATGTATTGTTGCTTCCAGCAGTTGTGGTTTTCTCATTTCACCTTTCAGAAAGGAATAATGCCTAAAAACCAGAGAACTTGTCACTTAGGTACATCTGACCTATTAAAAATGTTAAATAAGATATGATAGCTTAAAAACCTGAAATAAGACATAACTTAATGTGTGATTTAGGAGAGGAGGGAGCCAAGAACATGCTCATGGTCAGGTCCTGCAGCTCAGCTGAGCAGGAGGAACGTGTTAAGCTGCATAATTTGTCCACTTGAGATTGTTTTTCCACACAATGGTTTTGCCTCTTCAGAGAACGGAAACGTTCAAAGGAAGAGAAAATTAAGAATGATAATAAACTATCTTGTCAAGGTAAATATTGGTGTTTGCGTGCAGAAGGGAGCGTTTCCTTGAGGAGCCACAGTTCCCCAAACAGGCAACCAAAAACAAACAGAGCCTTTTTCTATCAGCAAGAGGCTATTTCAGGATTAAACCACACCAGCACAAGCTTTTCATGTCCATGGTGTGTCCAAGCTTGGGGCATCCTGTCCCTCACACAGTGCTGCTCATCCTTAGCCTTTCCAGGGGTCAGCCCAGCAAAGGTTTCATCAGCAATAATTATTTAATTGCAACCCCCCCATTTCTCAAAGTCCAGCAGCTGCAGGGGGGTCCCCAACTGTCCCGTGGTGATGCACAGGAAAAACACAGAGCAAGTGTCCCTTTTCTGGTGACAGGAAGTCAGGGAATGAGAGCAGAACAGGGAAGGACCTGCCCAGGGGTGCCGTGGGTGGAAGCTGAGGCTGCAGACAGGGAGGGTTTGCCTGGCTGCAGCAGGGCTGGCACCCAGCACCCAGGGAACCCTGCCATCCCTGCAGCACCCAGGGAACCCTGCCATCCCTGCAGCACCCAGGGAGCCCTGCCATCCCTGCAGCACCCAGGGAATCCTCCCATCCCTGCAGCACCCAGGGAACCCTGCCATCCCTGCAGCACCCAGGGAATCCTCCCATCCTTGCAGCACCCAGGGAACCCTGCCATCCCTGCCAGCCTCTTCCCTGCAGCACCACCCTGATGTGCTCTGTGTGAAGCACTCAGCCCAGGAGAGACTTGTTTCACTGAGATTCATGTGGGTAGAGCCCAAAAAGGGCAAATTGGTCTCTTGAAGTTTCTCCAAGCTGCCATTTCTCTTGTGCTTCCCATCAGAGGGCAGGGACAGCTTTTTCAGGAGCTGCTTTTTCAGAACTGGGCTTTCCTTTCAAGTACACTCTGAAGCTCCAAACTGAAAGCAGACTGGAATTTTTCCCTTAACTCTTCACAAATAACCTGGCATTTTATCTCCAGCCATCATGACTGATATCTGGGTATCACACCTGAATAGATTAAATTGCTCAGAGTTTCAGCAGACTCTGAGACAAGAGAAGGAGACCAAAAGACACTTTGTAGCCCCTTTCTGCAGGGATTACCTGGAAGAAACCACCTCTGAGCTGGAGGTGTGATTAATGTCTCTGCTCAGAACCAGAGGCAGCCTGCAATTACTGAAGCTGGGATTTGAACACAGGGATTAGTGGAGCTGATGGAAAAATCCTCTTGGGCTTCAAGTGGACACAGTGGTTGGAGTATCAGTTTTGCATCGTGTCTAAAAGGTGAAGCCTGCACCTGAAAAATCTCCTGCTGAGTAATAACCACGTACCCTGAGAGTGGAGAGCAATTTCTGTTTGAATAACAGCCTTGCTCCCCAAATCCAGGGCCAGCCTTTCATTTCAGAGGTGAATCTAAGGAAGGGAGTGAGTTCTGATCCACACTGTTAAAGAGCAGAGGGAGAATTATGTAACCAGACTTTGGAATGAGGAGATAAATGCCATTTGAATGTTTTCTGTTGCTGCATGGGGACACTGCAGTGCAGAAATGATCAGTAATCACACAGCCCCCTCTTCTGAGAGTCTCTTCACAACAATCCATCATTAGTGTCCCACAGGTACTCAGCTGGCACTCAGCGTGCTGTGACAAAGCCATCAGCTGCATATTTGGGCTGGGTGCAGAGGAAGTTCGAAGTTAAAATGGTTGTGAATTGTTTTTCACAAACAAAGTATAAACAGCAGCAGGGCTTGACCCTGAAATTGCTCTGTATTAATTTTGGCATGGTGTTTTATTCACTAATAATAGCAGCAGAGGAGAACCCTTTAAGCAGGATGAGAACAAGATCAGAAGTCCCCTGCCTGAGCCCTGTGGGCAGTGTCTCTCCTGACCTGCACTGCTGCAGCTTTGCTTGGAGTCACATCCTGGGTATTTCATTGGGAGAAATCCCAGAGTTCTGCCCCACTGTGGGCACAGGGTGTTTCACTCCATGGCAGTGAGTCAAACATTAGGAGCTATTTCCCCCAAAGTTCGATTTGGCCACAAAACTGAGGAGTACCTGCAGAGGGATCAAGTGGAGAGGGAGCAAAATGGGCAAATAACTGCAGAGCTGCAGGGTGGGAACTGAGAGAATAAGGTCCAGCAAGGAGCTGCCTGGCCTGGAGGAGAATCGTGCTGCTATTCCAAAAATGCCCCTGTAAGAAGTGGCTTAGCTGTGCCTCTGGTCACCCCTGCTCCCACTGCAGCTGGAATTTATTCTTGCAGGAGCACATATCTCCATGTGGAGTCACCTTGGCTCAGTGTAGGACTCAGGTCCCCAGGAGGTAGCTGATTGCATTTTCAAAACACTCCTTCTTTACATATTTACACATCAAACACTGTCCAAGAAGCGGTGGGTTGCTGTGGTTTTGTTTTGTTTGATTAAATTCTTCTTGAGAAAAGCTTCAAGAAAATAATGTCCTGAAGAATTTGGGAGGGAGGGAGCAGGGAGAAGGAACAATTGTAGCAAACAGCTGGTGGCTGAAAATCTGAGCCAGCCAAGAAGGAGAAATGTGGGAGAACAGAGTTATTCCAGGCTGGAGTGCAAAGCAGTCTCAGAACAAAACATAAACAACGCCCTCAAATCTATTTCTGGGCAAGCAGACTGTGTTTCATCCTCACCCTTGTCCAACTCATCTGCGTCCATCAGGGCTCCTGCTGAGCCCTTTTGGAGCAGCCAGCGTGCTCTGGCCACCACCTAGGGAGTGAGGAGAGTACTGAAGCACGAGTTAATTCAAAGGTGGGATGAATAAGCTCCTTCACCACTTTGCCTTTCTTCTTTGTCCCAAAGTTTCTCTCCTGTGCTCCCTCAAGGCTCTTCCAGCAAATATTGCTTTGGGTTCCAGCTGCTCCAGCCAACTGGAGTTGCATTCCCTCGTAGAGTCCTTGATCCCCCCGAGCTTGTGTTGTATGTGTAAGAAAAGCAGGATTAAGGGCTGGAAATACCCTCCACAGCAGGCAGCAGAAACTCAGGCTCCTGTGAATTCCCCCTCTGCTGGGAAGGACTGGAATGAAAGGGGTGCATGGTACTGGTCACACCTCCATTTGTTACCAGGCAGCAGCAGCTCCACAGCACTGAATGATGCACATTGCCCTACTGTGTAGTTAAGTCAGCTCTTCATATTTTGGTTTAAAAATCAAAGACAATTCTGTGCCTGATCTTCCTTGGCTTGCAAGGGATGAGTGGACATCAAAGGAGTCCCCAGTGATCTCCACAAAAGCCGAGAAGTATGTGGTGATCCATGAGAACAAAACCCCATCACCTCCCCCAGAGGCAGAGCAGGGAGAGGGGAAGGAGCCCTGGGGATGAGGTTAATGCAGCTGGGCTATGCCAGGGCAGAGGAAAATTGCTTTTAGGGTGGGGGATCTCAGCTACAGCCAGCACAGGACACAGGGGACATCCCACATCCCTTGTGTGGAAGGGTCACTGAAATCCCTGAGCTGAACACTGAGAAAGAATTTCTTTGGATTCTTGGTGAAATCCAGCTGATGTTCAGGCTGAAGGACTGAGCCACACAAATGCTGTCCCTTCCCTGGGGTCCTTCCAGGGCTGGGTTTCCTTTGTGGAGCACATCCAGCTCCTGCCCAGCTCCTTGGAGGATCAGCCACTCAGGAGAAGTCAAAACAGAAAACTGAATTTTCCGCCTCCTGGGCCAGCCGAGCTAAACCAGAAATCCCAAAATGAAACCCATCCAGCCACTGTTCCAATGTGTTTCAAAATCCAAGGCTTTGTTCTCCTCCTGGGTTCTGCATCTGTAGCCCATGGATGCAGGACACAGTGCTCCAGTCCATGCTTCACTCATCAGGCACAGGCAGGAGAGAAACAACTTTTTCTGGGGGATTTATGAAAGAAAAATGCAGCAGCACAAGGAGGCTCTAGCAGCCCTTCTCTGCACATCTATGAACAAATCCTGAAGTTTTCTCCCTGACATCATCCAAACCCTGCACACTTGCAGCTCCCAGGAGAGCCCCTGATGAAAGTCAGATGAGCTATTTTCATTTTGCTGCAAGTGGCCAAAGCAGTTTTAGGTAGAGGAAGGTGGGGGCCTGCTGGAGTTTGCCAGAAGGATCTGAAGCATTCAAGTCATGTCTTTGCAGCAGCAATCTCGGTCTGACAGCCCCTAAAACCAGAGTGAGGGGGGAAGTGGCAGCTTGTGCTTCCCATGCTGTCCCTCAGCCAACCTGCAGGTACATGAACTGATTTTTGGAAAGCAGGCAAAGGAGACAGAGAGAAAAATCCTGGAAAACTGCCTGCTCTGATTAAAATGAGCAGCTCTTCATTATCTATTTCATTCTGAACTCTGTAAAAAATAAGATGTGGAGAGACAGATGAGAGAAACCCCTTTTTTTGCCCCAAAGCTGCATTGAGGGTGAATGACAGTGCTGGGAGAGCACTGGAAAAGAGATTTCTTCCTGCTCCAGGAAGAGAGAGCCATCCAGAAGTGACACAGGTGAGAAAAACCCAAACCAAGCTGCACTGCCATTTTAACACCAAAATTCCCTGTGGGGCAGGTGAAGTTCCCTGTGACTTTTCTGATTATCTGTTCCTCCAGGATCCAAGTGCCTGCTTCTCTCCCAGCCCTGGCATTCCCAGCCCATTCCAGAGGGTCACAATGGAGATCAGGCAGGGGCCCAGTCCTGCCCCTAATTCTACTCCTGGCTGTGGTATTGACTCACAGAGAGATTTTGGGCATTTTGAGATTTTGTTTTCAGCTATATCCTCACAGGTACCATGGGGCCAGGGCCGTGCACCCACCTGAGAGCAGCTCTGGGTGCAGGGCATGGGAAAAACAACAAAACAGCAACAATCAGCCCCAGAAAAACTCCCAGCCAAAATCAGCCAGGCTCCAACACAATGCAGTGGTCAGTCTGAAACCAAAGCTGTGTTTTCAGGTCATTTCACTCAGTGTTTTTCTTTCTTTCCTTTTAATAAAAAGGAAAGGAAAAAAATGTTAAATGAACCCAGACAACTTTGTCATTTTGGGTTTTACTTTGGGGGAAATTTCACTCTTTCCCAGTCCAAGGCTAGCACTAGGAAGTTCCCTCTCTACCTTACAGAATATTCACTTGTATTTCCATTAAGTACTGTACAAACATCAGATAGAAGGCTCCCAAGTGCAAATATTTTTTGGGTTTTGGGGAACAGAAAAGATAAATAGAAAACAAGTTGCAACTCCATCAAGGGTTTTAATGAAGCCCCACGTCCAGCAAAGTACCTAAGGTTGAGATTAATGCTTCACTGGCCTCTCTATGTTATTTTAATGATGTGCTTAATGTGAAAAGGTTTTCTGAAGCAGTTTAAATGGTAGTGGGGAAGGTGCATAAACAGCAGTTCAGTCAGAGGGCACTGAAAGGAAAGCAAAGTTTCTCTAGAAAATGCAGAGAAACTTTCTCTGTGGTGTCCTCTATATTTGGATGCTCCTTTGGGTGACAGGTGTACCTGCAAGGAATTTAGGGAGAGGGGTTCATGTCCTAATCCTTGTACACATTATCTGCTCCTAATGCCACAAACTGGAGATAACAGCAGCGAGGAAGGTGAGATTTGCATAATGCTGATCAATTTGAAACCTACAGTAAGCAGAAGTGCTTTTTGATTGCATTTCCCAGTGCAGCAGCAGCCAGGTCTTTAGTTATTCAGGTCAGCTCTCACAGCAGCAATTGCACCTCTGCAAGGAGAGCTGGGGATACAGTCACACTTGGAGCCAGAGAGGAGGAAAAGCCATTTATTTGGATACATTGAAAGCCATCTGCACAGCCCACCTTCCCCACGCAGCCAGGGAGCAGAAAGCTTTTAAGGTTTGTTTGGCTTCTGCTTGAGAGAGCTCAGCCTGGGGAGGGCCACGGCCAAGGGCTGGGAGAGGCTGGGGCAGCAGGTCCTGGGGAGGAGGGCTGGGAAGCCGCAGTGGCATAGACAGGGAAGGAAGGAAGGGGATGGAAAGAGCTGCCCTGGCAGTGCTGGCAGAGGGGTTTGTACCCCCAGCCTTGCCCACCAGGCACGAGCAGGGGTGAGGGCTTGTGCATAATCCCTGTGCTGCTCAGTGAGTGAATGTGAGAGAGAGCAAAGCTCTGCCTGGAGGGGAGAGAGAGAAACTCTGCCAGGTGCACCCTCAGCAATGCCAGGCTTTGGGCTCCAAACCCCTCCGCAGGCTGAAGTGGGAGCCTGGCCACAGGGGACACTGTGCAGGTGCCAGCCCTGAGGAACCAGCCAGTCCGAGCCAATCCTAAAGGTCAGTCCCACCACAGAAACCAGTGCTCTTCACAACTGTTATCACAGATAAGATCATGACTGCAGAATTCTGAAAATATGGTTTGAGATTGGCAAGAATGCAGGTACACCACAACAGGGATTTTAACATTCCTTTTATACACTCTACATTACTACAAACCACCAAAGACAGAATGAAAATTTCCAGTAAAGAACTTTTAAACTATTAAAAGCAGGTTTCCATCACCCATGGAAGCAACTGCTGTAAATAGGATTTGGCCCAGCAAGGGACAGGGCAAAGCTTCAGCTGCTTGCAGGGGCACGGTCAGAGGTGAAATGGCCATGGCAGTGGGCAGGGGGTTGGAAAGGTTTCATCCCAGGAAATATCCCCTGTAGGAGGACCCCACTTTCACCCCCTGAACCCTCAGTGCTCCAGGGCCAGCACCCTGCAGGGACAGGGGAGCACTGGGGCATGGGGAAGGGCCCTGTCCTCATCCTGTACAGGTGATCAGGGTCACCTGCAGGGCCTGTCCCTGTTCTGTACCCTGAGCAGGGTCACCTGCAGGGCCTGTCCCTGTTCTGTACAGGTGATCAGGGTCACCTGCAGGCCCTGTCCCTGTTCTGTACCCCTGAGCAGGGGCACCTGCAGGGCCTGTCCCTGTTCTGTACCCCTGAGCAGGGTCACCTGCAGGGTGACACCACCTCCACCACCACCTCTGCAGGGGAAAGGCACAGACACTTGGAAAAGTTCTTCAGTCTCTGAATTTGTGCCCACAATCAGGCAGCACCCCACCCTGTGTTAAGTGAAAGAACAGATGGGGAGGTGTTTCCTCTCACACTAAGAAAAAATAATTGCTTGATCATAAGTAATGATTATTTCAATTGATGAATCATTTGGACTCATTTTAGGTCTCAAGTCATATTTAATAGTGCCGTAATTGTGGCATGAATAATTCACTCCTCACTCATGTATGTTCTTGTTGGAGTTGGAGCAAGTTAAATTATTATTTCTTTTTTAGAAGGACAATTTAAATGACAGTCAACCAAGAATACAGAGAAATGTCCTGATATTAAATGACTGTGACCAGTCCTTGTCTCCCCATGCTCTGTCTCACACACAAACACCAGTCCCCCTGCCCAAGTGTGTAAAGCTTTGTTTTTACAGCCCAAAAAACACTTGAGTAACCTTTCACATAACACTTGTGTGACCTTCCACACTGAACTTCCAGTCTTTCTCCAAGTGAAATCACGCTTGTGAGGTCAGTCCAGACATGGCAAGCATGGGATTTGAGACTGAAAAGAGAAGTGTCTGAGATAATAAAAAATGTGCTTCCCCCTCTGGGGAGAATTTACAGAATTATTTTTATGATCAGAAATAATTTATTGATGGGAAATGAGATGCTAGCTAAGGAAATTCACTGTTAGTCCCAATAGTTTGGCCTGTGAGTTGCTCAGGAATCTCCAAGCACGTGGAATCCTATGGCTCAGCTCAATGAGAGCCACACCAAACAGGGGCCAGCATTTGGGTTTCTCAGGGGAAATGTTAATCAGGGCCTGCTGAGGGTCCTTTAAACAGCCAGTGTTTTATGACAGGATGGGGTATGGCTGAACCTACTCCAGTCAGTGCTTCCACGGGGTGGAGAAGGAAATACTGATGTGTTTTCAGGCACTGGTGAGGTCAGATCTTTCAGAGCCTGACCATGAGAAATGCCAAGTAAGAGTCCCAACAAGACATGGGATCAGCCTGGTCAGTCCTCTCCTAAGAAGGCTGGAAGGCAAAAAAAGACTATTAAGAAAAAGAGAGAGAGGACTCAAGATTGATGAGGTGGGCAATAGCTCATATTTACATATCTGGGGCCTCCCTGACAGCAGAAAAAATAAGTTAGCCCAAAAAATAGAAATCTAATCTACATTCACTTCCCAGCTTGTCAGAAGGCCCCGGTGCAGAGCAGCCTCTCTTGGCTGCACAGGGGTGTCCCACAGAGGGACCCCACCAATAAATCTGTTTGATTTCCTGTTATGAGAAGCAGACAAAGAGATACGGCCAGGGATGGGCAGAGCTGTCTGCACAAGGGAAGAGCCTGTGCCTTCACCCCAAACTCAAACCCACCCTGTCTGAGGTTAGCTAAAGTTCAGCTCACTTTGGGGATTTTTTCCCGTTCTTTCTCCTTTTCGTGCCTTCCCGTGGGAGCTGGAAGGAGACAGGACAAAGCATTTCTTTCCTGCTGGCAACGAGCAGCCCTCAAAGTGTCACAAAAAGTTTGTTCTTGAGAGATTTCCAGTCCGAGGGTGTGATCTTGCAGCCCCTCCAGATGTGAGTAATGCCGTGACATTTCTCATGGCATTCACCGTGGTTGGTGAGAATTTCTTGGCATTTCTCTCCAAGTGTTTTCCCCACACCACTCCTTCCTCACTCTCTTCTCCCCTCCATCCAGTGCACGTTACACACACACAGAAAAAGAAAGATTTCAGGTGAAAAAGATGTTTTTTCCCAGAGTCCTGAGGACCTGGTGACTGCAGCTGCCTGATAAGGTTCCTCTCAGGAGGGCACATCACCCCTCCAGTTCCATTTTGCCCACAGTCCAGGACTGATCCTGATCCTGCAGCCCTGACCAAGAGATGTTCCACGGCATGGATTTTCCAGAAGTCAGCAGGTTCCCCACAACACCTGAAAGGGATTAGGATGAATGTGGTAGCATTGCAATGTGTTTTGTGAAATACCACAACCAACACCCCTGTTTCTGTGAAGGAATATTTTCAGCACTGCTGGGAATTCCCCACAACATCAGGAGCCTCACTGGATCATCACTTCTCCCAGCAAAATGTTTCAAAACCTTTTATGGATGTAAATTTGCTCATTTGCATTTTCGTGTTTTTTTTTTTCTTTAGAGAGACCCAAGATCTATGAAAAGGAAACAGATTTTGATAAGGTTGTGAAGGTGGAATTGAGAAGCAAACACAGAATCCAGTGCACGGCAAGCGGGAATCCCGAGCCAAGGATCGAGTGGAAGTGGCAGCCCTGCAGCCTCACAGACACCCTGTAAGTGATGTCCCTGTGGATCAACATGTTCCTGAATTGTTGGGTATTTCCAGTCAGGTTTTCTTTCCACTCCATCCTAATTATCTGAGCTACAATCACAAGCAGAGTGAAGATCTCCAGGGTTCTGAGCCCAGCTGGCGTCTGGTTGTGTTTGTGCACCTTGTGTACTACCTGAATTGTGTTAAATAAGTTTAAAGTGACTAAAGATCATTGAATTTTCCTTTACCTTGACCAGCAATGCCCCTCTGACTTTCCTTAGCCCTGCTGAATGCTGTGAACATTTGACAAAGGAAAACCAGCAGGATTTGTGGGCAGAGCTAACACACCTTTTGCCCTGCAAGAGCTTTTTCTGGGCAAACCTGCTGAAGGCTTGGCTTCCTTAAGTCCATATGGGATTCATGGCACTTCCCAAGGGCTGCCTTCACTCGTGCACGCTGGGCTCAGGCTCCTGTGGCAGCCTCGGTGTCCCTGAAGCTGGAGAGGGAATTGTGTCTTACTGGGGACCCTTCTGTGCTGCAGGCTGAGGTGTGAACACGCAGCAGTCCCTGGGTCAGAGCTGGCAGGGAGGAAGGAGGCCAGGGAAAAGCAGGATGCCTTTGGAGATTTGCCTAAGGAGACATTCCCTTTGCTCCCTGTTCCCTGAGCAGAGCAGTCTGCAGAGAGAGCCCTGGTTGCTTCCCTGGTAGCCCCTGGGCACGTGCAGGAGCCAGGTCCTGCACAATCCTGACCACTTCAGCTCCTCCCTGCAGTGAGAGGGATGAAATCAGGTTTTCCACCCATTAAGAAAATGAAGACAGATCTAGAAAGCAAGGGAGGAAATTGCTGCATAGTGCCTTATTTTCTCACTCACTTACTGCTGTGAATGGCAAGCCATGAGACAGGGGAAAATCTGGGAGAAGTCCTTTCCCAGGTTTTCTGTGGAGCACAGGGATGTTGGGTGATGCAGCCTCAGCTTGGGAGTGGCCTGTGTGCCTGCCCCAGGGAGGGATCCCGCAGCCACACTGCTCCTGTGGGAATAAACTCAGCGATTTGATGGCTTTGGTGGCACTGCAGGGCAGCAGGAGGCACAGGGCTCTGCCTGGGAGGGGTTCAACGAGAGCAGAGTGGAAACACCACATGGAAACAGGTTCTGCATCCTCCAGGGAAGCCACAGAGGTGACCCGAAATCTTTTCCAGACCTCTCTGTCTAGGAGGAGAGAATTGGCCATGAGTGCTGAATTCAGCCAGATCCAAACCAGTGACCTGGTGGCAAAGGACCTCACATAACCCTTGTTGCAGCTTTCTGGCTCTCTGATCTTATCAATTTAAATACAATTGCAGAGTGGCTCTACCTCTGCTGGCCCCAGGGGCAGCCTTATCTTGCTCCAGCAGAAGCTGGAGGAGGATTCCTGTGGGAAATGACACAGCCCCCATTTCCTTCTGTTGTCTGACTTCCTCTCTCTGTCTTTCTCTCCCCCCACTCTGCCTCAGCAGTGCCCTTCGAGTCCCTTAGCACCAGCATTGTTCCTTAGAGCTGGGATGTGATTTTACTTCCTCTGAGCTTTTCCCCTTCATCCTCAGGGCAGGACTGTGCCCTGCAGGAAGTCCCTCAAGATCTTCTAATGAGGCCCCTCTGAGAGCTGCAAACCCTCCCCTGACCCAGGGTGTTGCCCCAGTGCTTTGTGTGGCTTTGGCAAAGGCACGGCTGATTTATGGAGGAGTTTTCTGCAGCATCAGCCCTTGGTCAGCACCTCTAAAAGTCCATATTCATTTTACCTCCTGAAACCCTGTGGTGGGCTCAAAGCCTTTGCATTTCTAGGAATGAGAAGAGCTGTGTCTCTGCTTAGTTTGACCAAGTTGAGGAAGACAGGAAGGTTTTTTTCCCTGGATGGTGCAGCTGGGCCTTCCCACGTGACATGTTACACACTCTCTCCTTGCCCATATTCCAAAATGAAGATTGATAAGTGTCTTCTGTGGAATGTGCAGCTTTAAAGGGGCCTTCTGCTGTTCTATCCCAGTATTTATCCATTCTACTCCCTCAGCCCACACTTCCTGTTGGAAGCTGAGCACAGAGAGACTCACCAACATCCACCTCCCCGCAGTTTGGAGTGACTGGCATTTTGAATTTGGAAATATAACTTATATAACCAGATAAAACTCACATGATTTAATTAACTGTCCAGTATCTTCCATTTCTAATCTTTGCAAAGTTGGAGGGTTCATTGCTGGTCATGTGCTGATTTTGTTTGCCTCTGTCAAGGTGCTTTGCCAATAATTTTGAAATGTTGCAAAGAAGGAATGGAGGAATTTTACAAAGAAGTAACAGACTCCAGCAGCAACAGTTCTTAGGAGTACTTAAGACCTAAGATTATTTTCTAAGAGTGACATTTTCTCACTCCAATACACCTCCCTGCTTACCTTGAACACCATCTCTGCTTTTCCACCTCCAGGTGCAATCCCAAGGGGCCAAAAGTTGTGGTTTGGGAGAACACGGCCACAGGAAACAAGATCAGGAGCATTGAGAACACCCCCATGAGGCAGGGGGATAAACTAAAGGTATGTGTGGGACGGCCTGGGGATGATGTCAGGGGATGCTCACCCCCAGCTCATGGTTCCCAAGCTGCTGAGGGTTCTTTGCATGCTTGGAATTCCCCAGCAGTGGGATCATCCCAGATCTCTGCTGTTTACAAGTGCTGGGCTTTGGGAATGATGTCACACACCCTGTTTAAACTCTCCCAAGACTCCTGGGTCAAAACCTTCTGTGTCTCCCTCAGTCTTGAGAAAGTGTGGGAGTGGTTCAGTTCGAGGGGTGCTGTGATGTGAACGCTGATAAGGACACTGAGTTCATGAAACACTTGGAGAGCTCTTTGTCCTGCCCCCCTTTGTCCTGCCCCCTTTGTCCTGCCCCCTTTGTCCTGCCCTGTTTTCTCTCCTCCCAGCAGCAGGAGCTGACCAGGTGTGTGCTCACAGTGCCACAGGTAGCTGCTCTGATTTCCAGATGTGCAGGTCTCAGGTTGAAACCACTTCCCTGGAACAATGAAGGAGGGAGATCCTTCCTTGGACGCTTCCCTGCCTGCTCCCCCTTCCGACAGCTCTGGGATCACCCTGCCTGTGTGAACTGCAGAGATCCCACCAGGATTTACCTGTTCAGCATCCCCCAGGTGCCTGTGGTGCCTCTGGCTGAGGTTCCACACGTCCAGGCTGGGAGCCTGCAGTGGATCCAGGGCCTGCTGGCTCTGCTGGGCTCTGGCTGGGATTGCCTGTTGGACTGGCAGGGGGTGCTGGCTGCAGGAGCAGCTTTGCAGCTCCAGGATTCGAGGTGGATGTTCCAGATGGTTCAGTGTCTGATCCTGCAGGGTGCTGGGTGCTGCCCTTCAAATCCTGCTTCACCTTTGAGCAGGGGAGAACCCCTGAGTTACTCCCGTGCTTCAAGTTAAGCACAAAGCTAAAGTGCTCTTCTGGACTGGGTCCAGACTAAATCAGCATCTGGCAGGATCAGTGCCTCAGCCATCTGCTCTTTCTCAGGGAGACTTTCCAGTTCTAAACATAATCCAAACCAGAGCTCTGAAAACATGGAGCTTGGGCTGGGAAGGAGAAAATCACTGTTTGCCTCTCATTCCTGACTTTTCCCATTGCTGGGAGATATTTATAAATTGCATTTATTTAGATAGCATAGTTCCCCTTAAGCTCTGGTTTTAATGTATTCTTTAAGAATTTTACATCTTAGGTAAAAGCAGCCCCCTAAAGTGCTAATTATTTATAAAAATGGAGGTTGGTGACATTTACCTTCAAAGTTTCTTCTTTTTCTAAGACTTTTTGGTTGCTGCATGGGCTGACAAGAGCTTTGAGACTCTCAGAGCTACTGTTTGTCTCCATATATATATAACATATAACATATAACATATAACATATAACATATAACATATAATATATAATACACATTATATATATAGATAAAATCAGCTTTTTCATATTTCATTATTAAAGTTAGGGGCTACATAATTTTACAATTTATATTATACTCATTCTTTTTCTCCCTGGCTAAAAACACAGTCTGAGGTGCTTCCTATTAATTCTTATGTCCTGATTAAGATTTATTCAAATTACTATAACTAAATTATAGGAATCTCAGGTTTCACTCCCTGCTTACATTGCAGACAGTTCCTCTCCTTCCCCCTTTCTGAAGTTCAAGACTCTGTGTTAATTGGAGTCTTTATATTATAGAATATCATTTTTCTAAAATGTCACTGAGGAAAATGTCTTCAGATTTTTCCTTGAGTTTTATCAGTCGTTCTTCCCACCAGGAATGGAACAGACAGGAAACAGCCCAACCCATTCCCACCATGTCCCAGCAAGTAATTCACCTGCAGTGACCAAGGAGATGAAAAAATAAAGATGCTGGAGTCTGAGCTTTCAGGAGCTGTTAGGAACCTGGGGTTAGCTGAGGTTGGGGGATTTTCCTGTGGGATTTGAGCCTGTCTCATGGGCACTGGAGTCTTGGGCAGAAGGTGGAATTCATCTGGGTGATTTGTCAGCACCCAAGAGTTCACCCTTGGGAGCTGTGGCAATAAAAGCTGGCCCAGCCACATGTGGAAACTTGCATTAACTGTTTAGAACTGCTAAAAATATGGGAATAACTCCCCTGGAATCACCAGATCCAGAAATTTGCCCCAAAAAATCTGGCAGGGCAGCAAGCACAGTTTTTTCCAGCAAACCCCTGGTGCTTTTTGATCACATGAAGCTCTTCAGACATCTCCTGACAGAAGTGCCATGTAAAATTGAGCTCTCCTGTCATCATCCTCATCATGATTATTCCATGAGTATTCCACAGATAGAGAAGTGAATTTCACCTCCTCCTGCCTTCCTAAGCCTGAGTCTCACTCCTGAGGAAAAGCACGAGGTTATGGTTCAGGTAGTGATGCACTTCAGTGAAGTTTTGGTCAAACAGTGGTTGAGACAGTTGCACTGTGATAGTTTCATTTTCCCTGGGGTTTTGAGTCCATGTTGAACTTCTCATTTTGGGATTTAAAGCACTGCATGGCTCCTCTGAATCTGCTTTTTCACACCAGGTGTAACACCCGTGACTGCAGGAATTGCCTGACTTTTCAAGTCACAAGGAGCTAGGTTGCTATTTTATTTTCTTTCCTGTTAGCAAAATAACAAACTGGCCTGAGCTTGGGACCAGCAGAAGGGAATAGCAAGACTCATGCATAATTCAGTCCTCACTGGGGGGGTTCTTTTCATCTCTTTTCTCCCTTTCATGTCTGTATGAGAGTGGCCAGGCCACGTGGGTGTTTCTGCTGGTGAAATCCTCAACCACTCAAGAAAACTGACCCAAAAATGCCAAGTTTAGACCTCCTGAAGGAACAAAAAGTCTCCATTAGAGCAGTGGGATGTGTGTGGTGAGAAGTGTGTGAGCAGCTCAGCCAGGCTGTTCAAATCTGTCACTTCAAGGAGCTTCTCCAGCCCTGTCATGCCAGGCTGTGCCAGGGAAGGGGACAGGCACAGGGAGGGGTTGGGACACAGCAGCCACTCCCTGGGCATCAGCCCAGGTGTGTCAGGCCCTGCCCAGGCACAGGAGCACGTGGCACTGTCCTTGGTGGGTCTGGTGAGAGCCTGGCCAGCAGCAGGGACATCAGAACTGGCCTTTGTCTTCCCTGACCTCCTAAATTCACAACCACTCAAGAAAACTGACCCAAAAATGCCAAGTTTAGACCTCCCAAAGGAAGAAAAAGAACAAAAAATCTGCAGTCACTGGAGGAAGGGGCAGGGGGTGGTGATTGCTCAGGAGCAGCCAGGATTTACCCACCTGCTCCAGGGGCTGGAGGGTGATCAGTCCCTCCAACCCTCAGCTCCTCTAGAGGCACCCCAAACCTCCAGGTAGCCCAGTCCCCAGCCCAGCCCAGCAGCTTTCCTGAGCACCCAGTGCTGCCACCAGCTCTGCTCACGCTGAGGAAGGCACTGGTTGCTCCCCTTTCCCAGGGACAGATCAGCCCCTGCCAGAGATGGGAGCAAAGCTGGAAGTTCTCAGCTGGCTCCCAGGCTTCTCCTCACTCATGCTCAGTCCATCCTTTAGCATGTTTTGAGTGAATGAACCCCAGTGCTGGATCAGGACTGTCAGCCTATGCAGACAAGTGTTGTGGTGTGCCACTCAAGTGGATGGATTAGGAGTGAGTTGAATGCTTTCTGTGCAGGGTCCCTGCTGAAGTTCCTATAATTCCATCCCCCTGGAGCCACCTCCAGCCCAGCTCTGCCAGAGTCAGACAGCTGAGAAGTTTTCCACCCACATTTTCCACTCCTCATCCTCGCCCACAGAGAGCTAACGAAGTGAAAGAAGAAGGATTGTTAACTAAAGCTCCCGGGGGGGAGGGATTACACAGAGGAAAGAGAAAGCAAGGAATAACAAGAGATATTAATTCATGCTGGCTCCAGCTTAAAAAAGGTCTCGTTGCTCTGTCCTTACTACAAGATGTCTTAAAACACTCACAGTGCACGGCTGGGGAATGTTATTTGGCTGCTTCTAAAATAACTTATTTTTATCAGTTCGGGAACATTACATATGGACTTTATTGAACTATTCCATCAGGAGTTTTCCCAGCAGCAAGCTCTATCTACTTGTCAGAGCTGTTCTTCAAAAATCAGTCATTTTATTCCTTTGCTTATTGAGTTTTAAACTTAGTTTATTCTTTCCTAGTAATTATTTATTAGCTAATAATCCCTTCCTTGGGCTCGCAGTATTGGGTGGCCTTTAGGTTAAGTAATAGGAAATGGAGTCCTTAATTCCAAATCCAACCCAGGCAATCCAGCCTGGGATGTCTTTGGTATGCAGTGAACTCCCAGGATCCCATCCAGCTCCCACTAGGAAGATGTCTAGACACGACCTGCCAATAATTTGTTATTAATTAGCCTCGTGCCAGCGCTGCCTGCACAGGAGCTGAGGGTGGGACAGCCCCTGTGGCTGCAGCACGTTGGCAGCTGGGGACAGGGACAGGGAAACTGGAAACTGCACATTTCCAGGCTGTGAATAGTTCATTGGTGGCATTTTCAGTGCAGAGACACAAAGTTTTAAGGCAATTGCAGGTTTCACATCAATCAGCATTCAGCTCAGCAGAGAGTGCTGCACTCTGGGTTTTCTGAGAAGCAGCTGGGGGTGAGCCCTGCCTTAATCATGAAATCACAGAGGGGTTTGAGGTGTGAGGGACTCAGAGCCCCTCCAGTGCCACCCCTGCCATGGCAGGGACACCTCCCACTGTCCCAGGCTGCTCCCAGCCCCAGTGTCCAGCCTGGCCTTGGGCACTGCCAGGGATCCAGGGACAGCTGCTCTGGGCACCTGTGCCAGGGCCTGCCCACCCTCCCAGGGAACAATTCCTAATTCCCAATATCCCATCTAGCCCTGCCCTCTGGCAGTGGGAGCCATTCCCTGTGTCCTGTCCCTCCAGCCCCTGTCCCCAGTCCCTCTCCAGCTCTCCTGGTTTTTTTTTGTTTTCCCACTGCCCTGCCAGACTTTTCCTGAGTTATGGAGCTGGAGATGTCAGCATCTGTCTGTGTGTGTGCTCATGAGCATTTACCTCTCGGCCACCAAGCAGCTTGAGGCATTGCATCAGTGTTTAGAAGAGCCACAGTGTCACCCCTAACACTTTGGACATGTCCCAAAATGGATATTTTATGATTTTGCCTGGCTCTACAGCGTTGTCCTCCACTTCCCAGCTAGAGCTGTCACTTAGGAAGACTAATTGCTGTTAAAATCTGTCCAAATGTATCCCCTTCTGTCCTCAGCACGTACATTTGAATTGGCTTTTGCTCTTCCCAAACATGACATCCTCAGATCCAGCAGCCATGAGGAGAAAGATGTTGGTCCTGATTCAGCAGGAATTCCAAAGTGCTGCTCAGGGCTCTGAACATGTGGCACTGGGCCACTGCTCCAGGACCAGCACCAGGAGGAGGAGCAGGCTGCTTTTATAGCCAGGCTGATTTTACAGCCAAGGCAGAGCTATTTTCACATCATAAATCACTCAGGACTGCACAGTTCTTTCTGTGGTGGACACCAGAGGGAGCTGGGTTTGCTGCTCTCCTTTTTCACCCCTAAATTTGGGGGTTCCCCATTCTTGTATTTGGTGCCCGTGAAAAGTAAAGACTTTTCCACTCAGCCTTTATTCTGCTGCAAGTGCTTACCATTAGAATGTCAAATGCACATGGGATCAAAACCTTTGGAACTCATTTCCCTGCAGGATTTAAAGTGCCAGATCTCAGCAAATCTGAAATAACTCAGAAAATTCATCCCACACAGCTCTAGACACACTCATGGGGCAGCTTTAGGAGGGGTAAAGGAATGTCTTGTGTGAGTTTAGTTTAGGATATTAAAAAGAAAGTCCAGAGATGCTTCTGTGCACTTCAAAGAGCTCTCTGGAGATAAGGACAAAGGGCCAGAGGGTGTTACAAGTTTTGATTCTCAAAGGCCTTAGAGAGGATGGCAAAGAAAGCAATATTTGTTCCAAATGTGGGGGCTCAGAGCTCCTCAGGTGAATGGCTGCAGGGGGAGCAGAGGAATCCTGCAAGAACATCTCTGTCTTGGTGGCTCAGGCCCTGTTTTCCTGCTCACACTCCAAAGGAATACAAGGAATAATTAAAGGTCTGGTCTGTGGATATTCCTGTGTGAGGCTGCACCATGGCAGGGACAGGGCAGTGCCACGTGGCTGGGCCTCACCATGGGAGCCTTGGGAGGTTTAAGGAGCACAAGTTCTAAAGGACATGTTTGAGTTCAGCCCCAGGAGTAACAGAACCCCTCCTTTCCTGATATGGTGAAGCTCAGGACAAGTGCTCCTTCCTTCTCCACGATCCTCCCTTTCAGCATTTGCCAGGTGTCACAGCTTCTCCCTTCCTCACTGACTGGGTCCTGTACAGCTCCAAGGAAGGGTTTTGGAATCAAGGGGCTCCCAGCCCAACGGGGCCACGTCATTCCCTCCCTTCTCTGAGGGGAAAAGCAAAATCCTGCAATACCCTTTGCACCACATCCATAGGAATTACCTGCTTCCCATGCAAATGTGGATATTCCCCACATAACCCATAGCTGAAAAGCAGGGAAGGGAATAGATGGATGTGGGACTGTGTTTGCATGGACCCTCCAGGCCCTTCAGCTTTTTGCTTGATGTTGTCACACAAAGACCTTGGCAGTTTCTCAAAAGAGGACCCCGTTTTTCATGGGTAAGACAGGGAAGAAAAGGAAGGGTAAGGTTTAGGAATGAGGAGGGAGGAGAATTAGCTGGGCTGAGATGACGAGAGACAAAAACCAAGTAGCAGCACTTGTCTGGGACTTTCACCCATTATTAACTAGAAACAACTTTCTTAACAGCTTTTCTACCCTAACACACACTCTGCCAGGGCTGCCCCACCCTCAGAGCCATTCCTTGCTTTCTCTTTGTGGGCAGATCGTGAGCACCCTCACCATGGAGAACAGCAGTGCCTCAGGAATCTATTACTGCGTGGCTTCCAACAAGGTGGGCGAGGAGGAGCGGAGCATCGAGTTCTACGTGTCAGGTGAGCACCACAGACACCTCCCCAAAGGCACATCTGCTGCTCTCATTTCCCTGCGAGTCTCACGGGGCTGCTGAGTGCTGGTTCAGACTCCTGGCCATCCCTGGGGGTTGTGTTTTGGAGCACTCCCAGGCTCCTCACCCCAAACAAGGCAGGGTCCAGCTCGCTTGGACGTGTCCAGCATCAGCCCCGATGGCCCTCTGCCCTCTCCAGCTGCAGCCCCAAGTCCCTGTCTCTGTGCCTTAAAGCAGCACTGGTGACATTTGGGTGCTGTCCTCGGGAAACCTCTGGCAAAGCTGAGGCCTTTGTGGTGTTCCAGAGGCCTGGAGCCTGTCCCTGAGCCAGGAGAAAGGTTGCTCTCCATGGAAATCAGCAGCTACACCAAGGTGAGCGAGGCCAGGATGCAGCCCAGTCTAGGGCTGATGGCACTGTGACATTGGAGTCCTGCCTGGGCCAGTGGCCTCTGCAGTGCCCTCTGTGCAGGGAGGAGGTTCTCCAAAGAACACAAATCCAAACAAATATCCACTTAACCTCTCAGCACAGGAATTCTTTAGGAGTGAGATCAAGATCTACATCATGCTTTCATGAGAGATGGCAGTTTAAAAAGAGAGGAGAGTCTAGGGACAGCCTTGTTCAAGTGCTCACCCAGAACAAACTGAAACATTTCTGTGCTCACTTTCTGGATGAGTGGATGTTGGCGGGCAGGATTTGCATCAAAATATCGATTTTTTAGAACAAAGAGTGCAGAAGTGTCCTGGAAAGTAAATGTCTGATTCTCACTGCTTGGTTCCTTGCCCATGAGCAAGTTGGGAGGTGTGAGAAAAATGATGCTCACATTTTAATTTTAAAAGGTTTATTAAAAACCTTAGTAGAATACAACAGGAGATTGAATAAGGAAAAACAAACAGCGCTGGGAGCAAGGGCTCATCCACCATGTACTCCTCTACAAAATGGATGTTCTACCTTTTATATCCCAGCCCCTCCCAAAGCCTTGTCCATCAGCTCCTCCTTCTCTGCTCAGGGGTGGAGATCACTTCCTCACACCTTGATTGGAGGTCAGGAGTTGCCAAAGGAACAGGCTGACCCTCCCAAATACCCCCCTACTGGGACTGTCCCTGATAACAATGTATGGGGAGGGAAACATCCCTATCATCTACAGAGCCTCTCTTCACACATTCACCCTTAATTGTGAGAGCCACCCATCACATTATTTACCTGTAACAGGAGGGCAGAGCTCGCTCCTGGCAGGGATCTGCACTCCTGTGCCTCTCTTCCCTCCTGGGTTGTTTGACTCCATGGCTCCAAAGGAATCCAGCACCTTTCAAATCCTTCTAGCCAAAAAAGGGCTCACCAAACACTGTTCCCATTGGTGTTACACACAAGTGCCAACAGAAGAATTCATCCAACAATAATGAAGCAGGAGCCATGGAGGGGAAAGATTTCACCTCCATTAGAGGTGACAGGAGACAGGAGAGGCTTTTAGCCTCCAAAACGTATTTCCCAAAGCTCTAACTCTTATTTACTCAGGGAAATGCCCTTCAAGGTGCATTTTTGGGAGATACTGCTCAGGTATAAGAGGTCCCCAAGATGTCCAAGGCAGGCTGAAGACCAACTATTAACTTTACACCTCACCCCTTCCAAGTGTTGAGTGTCCTGCTGGGAATTCTGCCAGCTGCTGTGTCTGGGTGGGTTATCCAAGCTCTTCACAGAACTGCCACGCTTGGTGACTAAACCCAGAGAAATAAGCCATGAGCATAAGGTCAGATCCAAAGGGCTAGACCATCCCATGCACCTTGCACAACTCTGGTTTATTTTAATAACAAAGTTATGTAGGGTTTTTTTTCCACCCACGGTGAGCTAATATTTCAAATTTTTTGTTTTAAGATCCATCTAGCAATGTTTTGAGACACAAGTGTTTTAATCATGCAGTTTGAATTATGAAGGAAATGAATCACTGGGTGAAATTACTGACAGTGGTTGTGGTGGGACTGTTTCCACCCAAGCAGACCAGGAGGTGAACAGGCCTTGGCAAGGCAGATGTATTCCAGCCTGGGAAGGGAAAAGTGGGAGTCTGTGCCATTCTGGGGAAGAGGCAAGTGCTGACCGAGCATGACTGGCTTTTGGAAGTGCTGTATTTAAAAATAGTGGTGTTTATGGATTAGAAAGGAACGAAAACTTTCTAAATGTGGCCGTCCTGGTGCTAAACTAGGTCATGCTGCAGCAGTGAAACAGCAGCAGTGACCTGCTCTGGGCTTCTCCACTCCTCTGAGTGCTGCCCCAGCAGGGCCAGCCTGTGGGGACAGTTCTGCAGGTTGTCCTCACACCTGGAACAGCTGGAGCAGGTTCCAGGTTACTCTCCCCAGGAGTCTTCACCTGCCTCAGTGTTGAGGGACATCCAGGGACAGCCTGTGAGGTTCCAGGCAGAGGAAGCCCAGCAGCACAGGGCTCTCAGCTGGTCACTTTATGATTTTGAGGTGGTTCATTCCCTCGGGGCTGAGCTGAAGGCTGGGGTAGAGCTTGAGAGCTCACCAGCAACACGTGGGACTTTGGGACATGTGGGAAATGTTTGTAGCATTTCACAGCTCTCTGCAAAGCACTGCAAGTGTGGCCCCCCACAATTAATTCAGCAATTTGCTGATTTTAAGTACCTGCTCTCCCATTATGTCCTACCAACAAACAAGCTGCTGCTCCCTTCCAGACCTTCTGGCTGAATTGGGCTTAACTCACTTCTCCCTGGTAAGAAATCTGAAGATGACACAGAGGCTGAACTCCCTCAAGTCCCTGTTCCACTGGGGCAGGGTTGAGATGTTTTCCCAGGACATGGCAGAGTGTTCCAAGGACACTTCCTCAGGTGTTGTCCAGGCTGCTCTCTGGGGATGTGCTCACTTCAGTCTGATGTTTTCACCACCACCACCTTCATTTCAGAAAAATTAATTTATCCCTGTGGAATAATTGTCAGCAAACATTTTGTTCTTCCACTGCAGAACCCCCACAAAAACTCCCACGGACACCAGAATTAGCACTGGGCTCTATTTTTAAATCATTTCTCTGCCAGCAGAGTTCATTTCATGAAGGGTCAGCAGGATTTGGAGATCACTTGAATCCAAACCTTATAAGGGGTCCAGAGTGATGAGAAATCTCATCATGCAGTGACAGCCCCTCCTGCAGATGTCCTGACTGTCACTGTCCCTCTGCAGCCCTCTGGAGTCTCTCCTAAAGGGATTTATCCATCGTGTCCTGGCCTAATTCTTACTCCAGGATTTTTGTTTTGTGTCAAGCCAATCAAGATCAGACCCCTGCCTGCCTTTCCCACCACTGCTCTGACTCCAGAGTTCCCATTTCAGCCTTGGGTGAGCCATCAGATGCTCAGAAATGTCATTGTCCACCTTCAGCTCCAAAGGACATTCCAAGCAGGCTGCAAAGTCCCCGGTGCAGTGAAAAGCTGCCCTGGTGTCTCCTGCAGGGACTCTCTGCCATGGACAAGTGTCACTTCCCTTCTAATCTCTGCTCTGCACCTTGGAAAGGGCAGCTCTGCAGAGCTGCAGGTCCAGAGTAAATCAAATTCCAGCCTTTGTCTGACTGCACTGCATTCAGCAAAGTGGGATCCCACCCATCTGAACACTCGGAATGTTCTGGGAATACAAATGAATTATGATAAGAATAACAAATAATAACCATAGCCCTTTCTTCAAGAGTTTATCTGATTGCCAAAACGACAGAAAGATGAAGTTAAAGGTTTCTACCCGAAAGAAAATATTGCATTTCCAGCAGGAGATAAAAATCTGCTCTCAGATAGCAGAACAATGGATGAGCTGGGCTGTTGGAGGGTTTTGTGCCACTCCAAACTGCTCATTCCCAAGGTGTTGACAGGATTCCTGACAAGCACCACTGTTCCAGCTAGAGGGGCTCCCCCTTCCCTCCACCCCTATTCCTGATGGCAACCCCCCCTGCCAGGCCCAGGGCTGGAATTCGGGTAAGAGCAGAAGTTTTGAATTACACAGATTATTGTGCAAAGCACAGGAAATTAAAAACAATTAATTCCTTGTAAATACAAATGGAGCCAGCCTTGCCTTTGATTTATGCTGCCTTTTTACCTCCCCCCAATGGCTCCTTTCCCTCTTTTGCCACGGAATCCCGCTCGGAGGAGAGGGAAACTCGCAGCTACTAGGCTGTAACACGACACCAAAGACAAATGTTTGGTGACTGCTGATAAAAGGGAAAAGGTCCCGTGGTGCATTCTTTTAGCCAACTTATTAGGAGCCTTCTAAAACACAGTATCTGTTCAGAGAAGGGAGTTAATCACTGCTCAGGTTCAGGATTATGTAAGCAAAGCTGTCTGAGAGATGAACTGACTTGAAATGTGCTCTCCAAGCTGCACTCACTCCCCTGATAATCCAGGTAGGAGGACAAAAGAGAGAGGAGAGCTTGAAAAGACAGCAGAGCAAGTTCTTTTTTCCTCTCTCTTTCCTTCCTCTGCAATGAAAATCAATGAATATTCTATTGGAGCTGAAAGAGCTGCTTGAAAGGCAAACAAGATGGGAGAGAATAGCACTGGTGCCGGCTAAAAATATTCAAAATGCTAAATAAAAAATGTCAGGAGAAGGAATGATAAGATAAACAAGCCAGGCCTCTGCTCCCAGAATGTTAAGTTGGTAGAAAAAAACCCTGGCAACTTTCAAGTCCAGCAGCAAAGCAAAACTATGGAGCATCCTTCAAAACTCGGGGCTTGGGAACGGACACATCCCATTCACTGGGAATTTGCACCAAAAGGCTCCAGGCCAAGCTGTGCCATGCCCAAGGCAGCCTTATCCCAGGGGATGCAGCCCTTGTTCTGTGTTTGCTTGGACACACTCAGGAGATGTGAAATGCTGCTCGTGCCACAGCCCAGTGTTTTCACTGGCTCTCACTTTTCCTGTGTGGGGAGGTTTGGGTGGCCTCAGACATTCCCCCTGTGTTGATAAGCAGGATTTGGACGTGTTGGAAGCACAGGACATGAGCAGTGAGCAGTGCATGTGTCACACAAGGCAAGGCAGCCTGAGCACACAGCTGGCACCAAGAGAGAGCACTGAGCCTAACACCACCCTGCAGAGAGCAAACTGCAATTCCAGCACAAGGAAAGAAGAGAAACATAACCATTTCCACAGCTGTGGCCTGAGGGGCTCTCTTCTCTTTTTGGATCTTTTGTGAAGTATTCCTGGTGCCAGTCTTTAAAAACCATGAAGCAAAAGCTCATGGGTTCTACTCCAGATGACTCGGGAAGAAGAGAGACTTTTTAATCATATCTGAAAGCTCCTCCAGGGCTCTGTATTTTATAGAATATGTGCTTTATTATAAGGCAGATTGGTTATTTCAGCAGCCTCACTATTTCTGCTCAGCTGCAGCTTCTGCAGAACTTTTTGCACCTGGCCAAGTTCCAGGTGGAGTTTGCAGATGGCAAGTGCAGTGCACACTTGTTCTGCTTTAACTCCTGGCCCTCTCAAAGGCCCCCCCAGCTCATCCTGGCTTGAGGAAGCATCTCACCAACAGCTGGCACTGAATCATCTCTCAGATTTAGGGCAAGCCCGTTCCTGTTCAGAAGGTGGCCCAAAGTGAGCCCTCCCAAGGTGTCCCATCCCTGGTGACATTGATAAGAGGTTCCTCATCACTCTCAACTGCTTGAAAATCCTGACCTAACAGACAGTAGAATAATTCCAGATCCCTGTGGTAATCCATGGACTTTCATTAAGGTGGATAGATCCCTAAAATTAACAAAATCCAAAGGCAATAAAGTATCTTCCAGCCCCAATTTACTTGCAGGTCTCTGGCAGCTACTGCAGGGCAGGCTCTGGCCTTCCACTCAGTTTTTCTTGTTTTCAAATGGATTCAGTTCACCACTTCAGGAAAAATTGATTTTTTTTTTTTTTCTGGAGTGAACAGTTACTAAAAATATAGCAAGAAACAGCTCAGTCTTTCATGGCTAGGTCGGAGTCATGACTCAGAGTAATTTTCTGCTGAATAAAAGGGCCTCAAGGACTTAGACATCATTAGATCAGTTAATCCAGCAGTGATCAAGTAAATATCCCGCAATCACATGTGATGAAAATAAATATTGGCACAGTTGGAATAAGAGAGAGCTGAGGAGACTGTTCAGTGGAGAAGATGTTGCTCCTGAGGGATGGGCATGGGTTTCTTTATTCCTCCACAATTAATACTTTCCAGCCCTGATTGTGGAGAGGGAAGAGCTCACAAACACATTTATCCACTTGGTTAGAAACAACTCCTGATTAAACTCTCTCAGTCCATTAACTCCTTCTATTTATAAGCTTTCAATTCATTACTGGGAGATGGGATGATTTAGAATGCTGAGGGCTGGACTAGCACAGGTTAGCACTGGGCAGTGAGAGACACTTTCACTTCCCCAATTCCCAGCTCCAGTGCCTGTTTCCACATTTCCATGTGCCTCATGAAACCTGGCTTGTTCCATTAGTGCTGGAAATTTGACCCCCAAGTAGCAGCCAGGCAGCCAAAGATCTTCTCAGCTGGGATTTAATTCCAAACACGTTTTCCCTTCCTCCTAGATGTGCCCTCTGGGTTGCAAACATCCTCCCAGGTCACAGCCATCGTGGGGAACGACGTCCAGCTGACCTGCCGGGCCTCCAAGTACATCTACACCCACCTGGCCTGGTACTACCCCTCCTCAGAGCCAGCTCCCAGCCACTCTGTGGTCAGGAAAATGGACAAATATTCCATCTCTTTGACCCTGCTCATTCCCAACGTCACGAGGGAGCAGAGTGGCCTCTACAAGTGCCGAGCCCAGAACCAGCACAACAGCACGGACACGCTGGAGCAGCACAGCCAGCTCCTGGTCAGAGGTACGTGCCAGGGGACAGTGGCACTGGGACGTGTCCTGATACAAGCCTTGTGTCCTGCTCTGGTTTGATTTGGTTGTTTACTCTCTGTGGATTGACAGCCTGACATGAAGAATACTCACCCAGCCACAGCTGGGTTTGGATAAACTATTTGAAATCACATAAAGGTGATTTCAGCAGCATTTCATCTTCCCAGCTCCATGCTGGGTGCAGATTTAGAGTTGACTGAGGACAAAAAGCATCACCCACCATTTACTGACAGCACAACTGCAACTTGGGATGCTCACTTGGGATGATCTGTATGACTTTGGTACCCACTCTCAGCCAGGATGAGGTACCTGAATAGATTTGGACCCAGCAGATCCCAAATGTCCCTGGGCAAGTGTAAAATCAAGTGACATTTATTCTGGGTAAGAGGGATGCACTTTGTTATAACAATTCTTTTCTTACTTTTACTCAAGCCCCAAGCTCTTTTATTTCACTTAGATCCCCCAGCCTGGTTCTGTTGGCTGGAGGAATACAACAGGCAGGACACTTCTGCCAGTAGAAGTCACTGAAAATGAGAGAAGTTTCTTCTGCTTCAGGGTGAAGAAGGTAGATGATCATCTCTAAGCCTCCTCAGAAGAAAAAGGGCTGCTGACATGGGGAATGGCTAGATTTATTAACCACCTTCCAGTGGTGAAGAAAACCCAAAGCACAGAACTGGAGCAGAACTGAGACACTGTCAGGGAGCAGGAGTCAGAGTGCTTTGGAAGCTGAATTACACAGGGGTGTTCACACTGGCTCAGGAGGCACTGCAGGGTCCCTGCTGCCATGAGCACTTGGCACTCAGGCACAGCCCCGTGCTGGCTTCAGCCTTGGAGTGAAGGAGCACATTCCCTGTGCAGCCTCCCAGTCCCTTCCCTCCACACACACACCCCCTCACCCACGGCTCTGATTCCAGACTGGGAGGTGATTTATTGCCAGACACACACAAACATCCCCCTTTTCCTGAGGCAGGGAGGAAGGGAAGGAGTCTCACTCAGGTATTGGGCAGTGATCACGGTTTGGCTGCTCCCCACAGCACCGGGGCCACCTGTGAGCATCACCTGCTGTGAGGCACTGGCCTTGCTCTGCTCTCTGCATTCAGGCACTTCCCTTTCCTCTCCCCTGGCAGATATTTTTATTCACTCAGTCAGATTTCCACCTACACACACACCTACACAGCATGGCTATGAGAAAAACACAGCTAGACTGTGAATACATCCATGGAGAGCTGGAATCAGGATCACGTTCTTGTGAGGATGACTGGGCTCTGTTATTTGTCTGGCACGTGTCAGGCAATTCTTGTGGAGGACACACATGGAAATGCCCCTCCAAACCAGCTTTCCTTCCCCTATTCAAACATTTTATATGTTCTAATGCCCCTCATCTTCTGTCCTCACTGCAAGTTTGGGGTATATTTTATGCTGTGCTTGTGATTTTTTATTCATTGCTGTCCTGCACCTTTTATAAATGAACATAAAGTGGGCGTTACCATGGTTGTAGTAAGGAGAAAACTGCACTCCTGATGGAGGATAAAAAACCTTTAGAACTGTTTCCTCTTTTCCCCCTCCTTTCTCCTTTCTGTCTTCACTCTGCATGTGCACCACCCACTCCCTGTCCTTTGTTTTCTTCAGAGGATGAGGAGCGGGAGCTGCAGCCAAACCTAAGCTTAGGCAGAGTGAAAATAAACCAAATAAACTCACCCACTCCTCCCAGAACCTTTGGGGGGCTTTTTGATCAACTGATTAACCAAACCTTTGCCACATCCAGCCCAGAGAGGCCGTGCAAGGAGGGGAGGTGAGGGAAGGGCCTCCCCAAACCTGACTGGGGGCTCCTTTCCTTTGTGCCTGCAGCGAAGGTGGCGCCGCTCGTGATCCAGAACCTCACGGACCTGGAGGTCAACGTCAGCGGCAAGATCCTGCTGGAGTGCAAGGTCAGTGGGACACCAGAGCCACAGGTCACCTGGAGGAAGAATGGCTACCCCATCTCAGCAGCATCAGGTGAGGTCCTGCTCCCCAGAATTGTTTGGAATGGGGGATAATGGACTGGCAGGGTCACCATGACACAGGGCCCACGACTGTGCCCGTGACTGGGGGCACACACACACACAAATCCAAGGATGTCAGAGCGCTGCAGGGGTCTCCAGCTTGGACTCTGAGGTCAGAGGAAGCTCCTGTGTGCAGAGCCAGCCCAGCACACGTTAGCATAGCACTGGGAAATCAGGGAGTGCTGCTCAGGCTGCTTGTGTGAGAGCAGAGTTTGGGCACAAATCTGAGCCCCAGGGTGCCCCTGTGTCACGTGGGCCTGGCAACGCAGAGCTGAGCTCTCAGCTGTCCTGGTCACCCTAAGCTGCAGAAAAGTCACCTGGCAGAGGGGTTCAGGGCATCCCATGGCATATGAAACGTCCTTTATTTCCCACAGCCCAGGGATGGGAATGTGCTCTCAGCTCCCTGGGACAGAGCCCTACAGGGACAGAGCCACCATGGGCAGGGAGCCTCACCTGAGCCTGCAGCTCCCTCACCTGAGCCCAGGTGCCTTCCCAGCTCTGTGCCATAGAATCACGGGATGTGCTGAGTTGGAAGGGACCCACAGGATCATTGATCCAGCCCCTGGCCCTGCCCAGACCCCCAGCAACCCCACCCTGGGCATCCCTGGAGCGCTGTCCAAACTCTCCTGGAGCTCTGGCAGCCTCGGGGCCGTGCCCATTCCCTGGGGAGCCTGGGCAGTGCCCAGCACCCTCTGGGGATGAACCTTTCCTGATCTCCCACCTAAACCTGCCCTGGCCCAGCTCCAGCTGCTCCCTAATTCCTGTCCCTGCTCACAGGGAGCAGAGACCGGAGCTGTCCCTCAGGAGGATGTCAAAGACCTCACTGAGGTCTCCCCTCAGTCTCCTCCAGCTGAACAAACCAAGTGCCCTCAGCCCCTCCTCATAAGACCCCTCCAGAGCCTTCCCCATCCTCGTGGCCTCCTTTGGATGCTCTCCAATGGCTTAAAGCCTTTTTTATATTCTGGTGCTCGAAACTGCACTGGAGATGAGGCTGCCCCAGTGCAGAGCTGAGTATGTCCTGAGTCCTCCCATAAATCATGGAGAATCCCATGTCAGTAGCTGGTCCTGTGACTTTAATTTTGCAACTTGGACTAGGTAGGAAAACTAGGATCATCCATAATTCAGATCAGAACGTTCTGAGAGAAACTCTTTATAGCTACTGAAATTTTATAAATAATTCTAGAGGGACAAGCATGTAACTCATCCAACCAATGGAAACATAAATAAAATATTTGGAAAAAACACCTCAGGGTAAATATTTCAGCACAGTGCATGGCAAGTTGTGTGCAGTACCCTTGTTAACAACAACGGGATTCACAGGCAGAACACCCAGAAATTCAAAATGTCCTTCCCTTTTGGATTCCAAGCCTGACCTGTTTCCCTACTTCTACCCCAATCATCAGTGAAACAGAACTCTCAGTGCAGTAACACAAATCAGGAAAAATGAAATTGGGAAAATTAAATGTAGGAAAGTCTCTCCTAGGTCATATCTAGGCAACCTCTCTACTCCCACTCCACCTGGCTGCCTGTGAATCCAGGACTGCTTCACACCATTATTTTTCCAAGAAGTGCCTAACTTGAGTTCCATGTTCCCCATGTTAGAAGTCCCATCCCTTCCCACAGCCTTCAGTAATTCCACTGAGTTCCCATTTTTCCCAGTGTATCTTCCTGCTATCAGACATCAATCCTGCATCCCTTTGCTAACTTCTGGATTAGTTTCCAGGTTCTACCCACACTAAACCAACAGCCACATTTGCCATTGTTTAAATTATGCCAAATAATTTATCCAGGTGTTGAAGAGGAAAAAAAAAGTTAGGGAAAGGTTGCCAGACCAGGAGGAGCACAGGATTAAAACGTGCCCTAACACCAGAGCCTGCACAGATGGGAGCTGACCTTCACTCCTGTCTCCTAAAAGCATTTTTGGCAGGCAGGTTAATGTGCCAACATTTACCAAAATGCCTTAAAACAGGAATTTCCATGGAAAACAACACCCTGGTGATTGAGAGAGTGAAGAAGGATGACGAGGGGCTCTACGAGTGCCAGGCCTCCAACGACTTGGGCCAGGACAGCACATCAGCCTTCATCAAAATCCAAGGTGAGCCCAGGCTGAGGGAATGCAGAATTCCAGGGGGCTCACTCAGGGATTTTGGACACATTTCCCACCTCGCTGTACATTCACCTGCAGGTTCTGAGGAGAAATCCAACATTGAGGTGATCATTCTGGTGTGCACAGGGCTGGCTGCCACTCTCTTCTGGCTCCTCCTGACCCTCTTCATTCGCAAACTGAGAAAGGTGAGAGCTTCCATCCTGCACGAAGGCTGGGATCTGCCTCAGCTCAGTGGAACAGCAGAGTTTAGGGACAGATGTTTGGGGCAGATGGTAGAAAAACTGGGTAAAATGTCCCTGTAAAATTCAATCCATGGTTTGTGTTGACTTCTCCAGAGAACCCTTGCACTTGTGAGGTTTCCAGCCACTTCTGTGGAACCATAAAATCAGGCTCCTCCCACTTTATGAGTCAAACTGGCTTGTAAGAATAACAAAAATATACCCTAAACCCCCTGAAATGAGGGCTTGATTTCAGCTCTTGACTCTAAAAGATATTAAAGAAATACCCCAGGCTGTCTGCTCTAGAAATGAGCTCAAACCACACAGCTCATTTGATCTCCTTGCTCTTTTTTCACCTCCCTTTTGTGACTCAAAAAGTAAACTTGCAGTAAAGTTTCAAGGAATTTAGGTCTGTTTTCCTGAAACAAACAGCAAACAGAAAGGCAAGCACAGCTCTCTGCTCTGCTCTCACCAAACTGCAGTCCCAGTGCTGATCTCTAATATTTGAGTAAAATTTCCTCTCTTCTTGCAAACACAGGGATTAAATTCACATTTTAATCCTTGATCTCAGCTTAACAGAGCTGTGGACAACACTGAATTTCCTCTTACACCTGCACAAGTCTGCTCACAGAACCCACCCAACCACAATTTCTCACTTCAGCAGCATCAGAAATAGCAATTTCCAGCAGCTTCCCACCAATTTTAAATTGCACTAAGTTGCAGCCATGAAGTGGAGAACTGTGGAGGATCAACACTGCAGGACAAAACACGGTGACAGTGCCAAAATATGCCCGAGGAAGTGCAGCTCCCATGGAAAATCAGTGATTTCCTTTGGCTGATCCAGGTAGATTTTGAGTTTCCCAGCATCAATCAGTGCCTCTTCCCAAGAGCCACGAGTGGCAGCCACACACAAACATTTGTGTCTCAGCTGTCGAACAGAAGCAGGAAGCTGCAGTGATGCATTCCTGGCTCAGAATAAATTTGCCTGGGAGGCAGGGAACTCCCCAGGCTGCCAGACAGCTCCCTCCGTTTGGAATTGCAGTGTAAATCCCCTGAATAATTTCTCCCCGTGCTGTTTTTAGCCCGATGCCACAGATATCAAAACAGGATACCTGTCAATTATCATGGACCCAGAGGAGATGCCCCTTGACGAGCAGTGTGACCGCCTGCCCTACGACAGCAGTAAATGGGAGTTCCCCAGGGACAGGCTGCGCCTGGGTGAGTGCCTTGGGGTCACACCTGGGGGGAAGATGATCCCAAATGCTTCCCAATGGCAGTGCAGCTGTTGGGAAACCCAGGATGAGCCTGTCACAGTGCCAGGGTGCTGCCACCCTTGGATGTGGGATCACAGAGTTCAGGATCAGCCTGAATGGAGGGTGAAATGAGGGATTTGGAAAGACTCTGTCAAAATAGCTGCCACCTCTTTTCCTTGGAAAAGGGAAGCCAAACTCTTGACAGGGAAGAAAGGTACCTCCAGGTACTGTCCCTGCCAAAAGTGTGATTTCATTCCCGTGGAGGAAAAAGGAAAGTGAATTTTCTTTTGAAGAAAGCTATCAATTCATCAAATAATCACTTCCTTATCAGCCATCAGAACTCAGCTTTGTAAAAAGCTCTCATGGAAAAATAAGCCACATTTCACTGAACAGCTCAGTTCACTGGCTGATGGAGTGAGAAAATGCAAAAAGCTGGCTGTGTTAGTACAGCAAAACTGTAACATCTGTGTGCACTGAGGAGTGCAGGGAAAATATCTGTATTTGTGTGTGCTCTCGGTGCTGCAGCTGGAAAACACGGAAGGAGGAGAGGACAGAAAAAATCACAAAATCTGAGATGATGGTGGGACACAGAAACTGGCAGAACCAAAAAGCCAGACTCTGGGTCAGAGCCCTCAGAGCATACCAGGTAACACAGGCAGGAAAATCCAGATGAAAGGGAAAATAAAGAAAAGTTATCATCCTAAATTCCGTTCAGTGCAGCTTTTCCATCAAATCAATGCCAACAACTGAAGGGTTAAAGGGCTGTGACTCCCTGAGTGCCTTGCTGGCTCTCTCCACGATTCATGAGAGATCAGGGTGCCACAATTAACCCAAACTCTGCCTTCTCTGGGCTCCAGGACAGCCCCAGGTAGCGTTTCTCCCCTCAGTACGTGTAGGTGTCAGCCCTGCCCGCAGTGAGCGCAGTGATTTCCCCTCCTCTGTCCTCTCCCGTGCTGTATTGCATCCAGGCCATATGGATAGAAATCCTGCATATCCATATGCTGCAGGATGTGATTCAGGCTGCTGTGACTGCGTCTGTGCACTGTGCCTGGTTCTCCTGCACAGCTGAGGTTGCATGTCCCCTCCTGGCTGGTGCAGCCTGGGCTCACTCTCGACTCTTGCTTCTCTAGGTAAAACTCTGGGTCATGGTGCTTTTGGGAAGGTGGTGGAGGCGTCTGCTTTTGGCATTGATAAATCTTCAACCTGCAAAACAGTTGCCGTAAAAATGCTGAAAGGTACAAAAATCCCTCTGAGATCCTCCCCAGACTGCTCAGGGGGCAGCGAGGGGCACAGTGCTCGGCTCCCAGGCTCGCTGTGCCCTGCAGGGAGTGGGTTTCCATGTGGGAATTACCCATCCTGGGTGGATGCAAGGGCAGGAAATGACAGCAGCTCCGTGCTGTGCTGCTGATTAAGGAAGAAACCAGCAGCTTCCAGGTCTGTGGGGTGAGGAGGGAAACAGATCACAGAGTGGAATTACACGAGATAGCCCAAAATTGGAGCTGAGCCTTCCATCGCAGTCCGGCCAGATGAAGAGCAGTTCAAGGGGCTGGAAAAAACCCAGTGCTAGGGGAGTAAATTAGAGACAACTTGCTTGCAATTATTGAAATGAAGGGGAGCTTTCCCTGTTGGGTGGAGGGAAGGAGGGAGCTCGGAGCCTGTTCTTGCACACGGGATTTGCACACAGAGCCTCGCAGGCGGCGAGGAATGAACGCATCAGCCACACGCTGCCTGCTTGGGCAGGGCTTGGGACTGCTCCTGATCCCACAGGTGATCCCAAAGGCTCAGTCCATGCTGCCATGGCCCTCACGGCTCCATCCTGCTGCATGACACCATTAACCCCTGCAATGCCACCAGCCAGTGACTGCTGCCACAGGACTTGGCTTCTGCCGCCAGCTGCCTCTCCCGGTGCTCTGCTACTCCCATCTCTCTGAAATCACAAAAACACCCATTTATCACCTCTCTGGACCTCCTTCAGGTCTGGTCTCCTCTCTCTCTTTTCATCCTTCCGATCATCATCTCTCCTTCTGTTGTATCTTCTGTTCCATGCCCATTTCCAGATCCCTGAAATACCCTACAAGTCCCTGATCCAGACATATTCCCATCTCCATCAAAATGTACTGCCCTGGACAGCTCTGGGTTTCCTTCCCTTCCATGCTGCACTTCCCAACTGATCCTCATGTCAGCTCTGCCCTGCCAGCACATATGCAGCAATATTTGGCAGATTCTCCATCGTTTTACACCTTCCTCCCCCAGTGGAGGCAGCTGCCTCCTGCTCTGGTCTGCCCCTCCCCAACTAACGTGCCCATAATTCATCACTTTCATGAATAAAGCAGATTCTCTAGTATCAGTCAATCCATCCAGGGAATGAAAAAGGCTCTGGAGAGGTCTGCATTTCTGCTATCTCCATGCACTGTGCTCGGTCTGTTCTGGACTGAAGGCTAAAATTCAACGTGCAGAGTTACCTGAAACACTTCTGAGCTGGCTGTGTGTTCCAGCACATGCCAGGGGAAATCAGGAGTGATAGCACCCATGGACACACCAAACACTGCTGACTGAAGGAACCTTGGAACAGCTCCTTCTTTATGACACAGTTTGGAGAAAGATTATGGGGAATTCTACAAACAGATAAAGAGCTTACACCTGTCACACCAAATGATTTATTACATAACTGTTTCTTCATATTTAAATGATGCAAAGGAAACAGGCCAAGGCTTCTCCTGCTAAAATACATCGTGGAAGTTTTGGGGAGAAGGCGGGGAAGATAAAGCAGCACCTGAACAACCTCCTGGTCTGAGGGTGCCTGCCTTAAAATAATGTCACTGGCCAGCCAGGGCCTCCCCTGTCAGGTTCATGGCTCACACACAGATATTAGAAAATGTATTTCTTGGGTCAATAAGATCTTTTAGGCCTGAGCTTTAGTAGTGCTGTGCGTTGCCTGGGACATTTGGTGACACAGCTTCCAGATCCGTGGATTCCTCATCACCCGCAGGGGAGGGTTCTGAGGTGGTGTAACTGAGTCCTGCTGAGCTGCACAGCCCAGCAGAGAGGAAGGGACACGTTCTGTGTGCTGTGGGGGGCTTGCAGAGGCTGGCTTTGCTAAGCTTGCAAATCTGAGTCCTGGCAAAGGCTCTGTGGGATCAGGTTTGGGGGAAGGGACCGTAACCCTCCATAACCCACACTCGAGAAAGGAAGAGTCACCCACAAGATAAAGTGTTCTCCCACTTCATAAAGGTCAGCAGACAATGAAACGGATGAATTATTATCTGTGTGAGAGTCTGAAAAGCCAAGATACTGCAAGGAACCTGGGTGGGTTTTGTTTCAAAGGATAAACAGGATCTTGCTGTGTCCTGTTGAAAATATCCTGTTGTGTAAAGATGATTTTTTCCTGTTTATCTTAAGCAGAATGTGCAACTACTAATGAATGCAAGGCTCTAATGTCTGAGCTGAAGATCCTCATCCATATAGGACATCACCTGAATGTGGTCAACCTGCTGGGAGCCTGCACCAAAGCTGGAGGTGAGGAGTCCTCAGTAAATTGGGAGCAAAAAAGAAAACGCTTTTCAGACACTTTTGGGTGTTGGGAAGTGCCTGCGGTGCAGTCAGTGCAAGAACTGCCATTTCCAGCTCTCTGCTCACAGGAGAGCTGCTGCTGCTCCCGCTGCATGTGGCCTCATCCCATCCAGGGCTCCTGAACCTCTCCCACCTGTGGTGTCAGCTTCCTCTTTGCTCTGGAGGCCTGTTCCCAAAAGGATTCTGCACTGAAGGGAGGAGAACACTGGATTGCAAAGAGGTGCCCAATTCCTCCCCGTGGGCATTTCCAGGCTTCTTCTCCCTCTCCTTCGCCACCAGGCTGAGCCCTTGGCTCCTGAGCTCCTCTTTCCCAGCACTTCACCCTCTCCAGGCAAACACAGCAGTTCGTGCTCTGTGTACAGGAAGCCCGGGACAGCCCTGGGTGCAGCAGGAGCAGAGGCTGAGCTGGCAGGACTGGCCCTGCAACATACAAAGTCCCATAAATCTCAGCCCTTTGTCACTAAAACATCCCTTCCCACACTGCCAGACAAAGCATCCGTGCCTCTTACTGTGCTCCAGCTTCAGGGCAACAGCTCTCAAGGATGGCTCCTCACTGCTGACCTTCAAAATCTTCAAAACCACCCCCAGTGGACAGGTTTAGGTGACCTGAGGGCAAGGGAAACCCCAGAGTGAAATAAATGAAGGGGGAAAATCAAGAGAGATGGTGCACAGGTCTCTCATCATCTGAGACCCCAAAACCATGCATTTCCAAAAGCTGTTGTCCACTCACGAGGGAAAATGAAAACTTCAGTGAGGTAGATTTGGGAGGATGCCAGGGAAGAAATCTTTCCTCCAGCAAGGTGGTTCTGGTTCCTCAGGAAAGAGGAACCAGCAGCCAGGGATGCTGCTGGGATCGGAGCCATGGATGGGGAGCTCCCAAGAACTGAAGCACTCCCGACCCCAAAAGCCTGTGTGGGAGCAAGGGCAGGGATTTAGGGCTCAGAGCAGCAGCCAGGAGCCTTTGTGGGGACTGTGAACAGAGGGCTGGAACACTGGGAATGCTGGTGACTCTCCTGTGCTGACAAGTCCCTGAGGGGGCTCAGGACAAGCAGGTGCCTCAGACCTGGCAGCAGGACCAGGGGTCAGTGCTTCTCGACCAAAGCAGCCCCAGAGTTCTGCTTGCACAGCAAGACACACCTCAGGGCTGATCAGAGGCTCTGACTGTCCAGTTTCTGAGAAACGTTTTCTCCCAGGAGTTCCTCGATTTCCCACTCTCCATCCTGCCCCATCCCGGGTGGGAGGTGACCCTCCCTCCTCCCGCCTCCCGGCCAGGTGCCTGGGGAAACCTTCGGGGGGCAGAGCCTGCAGCAGAGGGGTGCAGCAGGACCTCAGAGGGCATGGAGGAGCCTCGAGGCAGGCACTGCTTTGTTCTCCTCTGAGCAGTGCAAGTGCAGACTAAAGAAAAACAGCCTTGAGCTCCAGAGGCAGACACGGATCCGAGTTCCTGTGAAATTCCAGTGCTCTCCCCTCCCCTGCCAGGCTTTATGTAACCGTGTATTCCTGATGGAGACTGGTTTTAAGTATGCACATACATTATTTTAACAAGGTATCAAATAGCAGAATTTAACACTTTGGCGGAGTGTCTGATGTTCAGCAGTCAGAACTAATGCAGTGTGTGCTTTACAATGAGGGAACAAAATATGGGGAGGCCATGTCTAGGAAGCGTTTCAAAACCATGAATAAATCACTAAGCAGAGCTTTAAAGCTGTTCTGGAATCTGCATTTCCTCAGGGCATCCATGAAGGACATCGGATTTTGGGTTCTTCAGAGCCAAATCTCTTGAGCACGGCCAGATCCCAGCACTGGGCAGAGCTCTGGGGTCAGCACTGGAACCACTGGGATTTGGGGATTTGGGGTTGTTGTTTTTGCAGCCACTGCAAGGTTCTCGGGCTTGTTCCAGCTGCAGGCAGAGGGGCTGGGGGTCCTGGAGAGCCCCAAGGTGTGCACTCGGGGCAGCAGTGCAGAGCCTGCGGGCACGCACAGGGAGCACCTCGGGCTTGGTGCTGCCCAGGGAGTTCAGCAGCTCCCTCTGTGGGACCGTGTGCTCCCGAAGGCTGCTCCTCTCCCTGTCCCACACTGCCCCAGGGTCACCGTTCCCTGCTGGTGCTCTCCCCAGGCCGTGCTGGACAAGGAGCCGCTGCAGCCCGGCTCCTGCCCGGGAGGATGCAGGAATTCCGGCAGGAATCCTGCTGAGCCCCTTCCCCAAGGCCCAGTGCAGCTCTCAGCACTTGCCCTTTGAAGTGCCAACTCCTCAGTCCCAACCACAGAGCTTCTCCAGAGAAAAAGCTTCTGGACATGAAAGTCTCGGTGTTTGGGGTTGATGATATTCCATGTTTATCCACATCCCAGTCCCATGGATTCACCCTATCTTACATTTGGTGATTACAAATAATAAAGGTCCAGAATGCAGCTTTTCCCTTCCCTAACATCTCACACTGCAATATAAAAGCATTTCAAGCAGTTCTTAAAACCCTGCATAGTTGTATAAAAGCAGCACTGACTCTACAGTGGTTTGTAGAGGAATAAGGAAGGAAGTGAGAGCACTTTCCAGGCTTTCAGAAACTTCAGACTGAGTATTTTTGCAGTTTTTCATTTAGGTCTATCTATGGCCCTGCATACTTTGATTTCCTCTAGTGGCATCAGCTCCACCCAAAACAAACAATTGTGAAGCCAGCAGAGAAAATGAAAACTGCTCCATGTACAGAGCAAGCCAGCCTTAACAGCATCTGGGATTGTGTTGATCATCCTGAATTTTCCTTGTTTATAAATTAGGAATAAATACCGACTGCTACCATCCAATGGGGAAAATGAAGAATGTGTTCCCTCCTCTCCACATCCCTACTGGTTGTGTCACTCCTGTGTTTCCTCATTTCCTCATCTGCATAATAGAAATGCCACTTATTTTGAAGAGGGTTTGGTAGGATAAATTAGAATTATGTGCTTTGCAGTTCTTCAAAACTCATTTGACTTTCCCTGTCTTTTTTAGGTCCTTTAATGGTCATAGTGGAATATTGCAAATATGGAAATCTGTCCAACTATCTCAGAGGGAAACGAGGAGATTTCATTGCATACAAGGTAAGAAAATGAGACTTCTCACAGTCACGAGGCAGGGAATCAACAACCACTGACAAAAGCTGCATTTGCTCTGCACTGGCACCAAGGCAGTTGGGTATTTCTGTGGGCACTTTATTTTCTCTCCACATTTTGATTTGTACAAGCAAGAAGAGGGATTTTTTTTCCCCTGTAGGATCTCACTGCTGTCCTCTTCTAGCATCTCCTAAAGAGTTAGTTGCAAGTATCCAAACACTCCAGAGCACTTCAAAGGGAGGGAATTACTTGTGAGATACTTCCCAGCACAAGGGGAGCAACAAAATAGTAGTGAAGAACTGGCACGAACTGAACTAGAAGAAGGTGAACCCTCCCAAAATACAAATCTGGTTTGGGGATTTTTGTTTCTGGGCCCCAAGTGAAAGCAGTTCATCCTTCCCCCATCTGCTCATTCCCATCCTCTGTCCCTTCCCCTGTGCCAGCCCTGAAGTCTGAGCTGTAATAGCCTGGATCATGGATATTCCACATCAAAACCAAGCAAATGGTTTGGTTCCCAAACAGCTCTTTGCATCCACACAAACATCTGTGCCAGCACAGAGTGGGCTGGGGTGGCAGCAGGACACAGGAGCAGAAATCAGCGCTGGGGAGGGATGGGACTGACTCCTGCTCGTGAATATCCAGCATGGAACAGGCTCTGTGATCCCAGCCCTGCCAGAAAGTGCAGCCTCACCATGATTATTTTCCCAGATGATTCCAGTATTATTTTTATTAAAGCTACTGTGTACAGGCAGCAAAGTACGTGGGGCACTTGGTGTGAGTGAAGGAGATTTTCCTGCTGCAGCCACTCAGGATTTCTTTCTCACCATTGTTGTCATGAGTTGGGGGCTGGTTGTGCCTCACTCCCCAGCACAGACTCGTCAGTGCCCATCATGCACCCATCTTGAGGGGATTTGGAACATCCTAAGACAGCAAGAGAATTATAGCCTCTCTCTGCTCACCTCTCAGTCTCAGCCAGCCAGCTTTCAGCTAACTCTGATGTGGAATATTGCTATCAGTAAAAGGGGAATAATAAGTAGGAATAAATAGGAAACCAGGCTTTATTAAAGTTAGAACTAATAAAGCCTGGATTCCTATTTATTCCCACTTCAGGAAGCATCATGTTCAAACATGCTCATCTTCAGATCACCCTTTCTCCTTATGCCATTTTGTCACATATTTTGAATCCTCAAGCATTACATCATACAAAGCTAAAAATTTGGTTTATGCTGTTTCTAGTCCCAGGAAAACTCTGACCAAGCAGAGAAAAGTCTGGATGAATCCAACAGTGATTTGACTGAACTGATCAAGAGGCGCCTCGAGAGTGTGGCCAGCACAGGCAGCTCTGCCAGCTCAGGATTTATTGAAGATAAGAGTTACAGTGACTCAGAAGATGATGAAGAAGGTAAAAGAATCCTACCTCATCTCAAATCTTTTATTGGAAAGACTTCTGTCACTTGGCTAGTGCCACATATGCTGTCACACACTTTACAAGCCCTTACATGGCTTGGCTTGTTCCTGAAATCCCAAATTCTTCCTCTTGTCTGTTCTCCACTCCAACTTTCTCACAAAAAGAGAGCTGTGTATTGTGTACAAAAGCTGCTCCTGTTGTGTGAGAGCAGAAATAGGAATGTTTTACCAGACTTGTGAGGTCACTCTGTCCCTGGGCTCTTGTCTATAAAGTTTCCCTCACTCCCAGCCTGAGGTGTTGTTGCCCCATAGCTAAATGAGTGACTCATGCATGAGGGAACTTTGTTAATGATCTGATCTTCTGCCTCTGGGTCAGTGGTTGCTCAGCCAGGGCTGGAACCCTGCGGAGACCTCACAGCCAGCACTCAGGGGCAGGGCTGGGGCCATCAGCACACAGGTGGCACCAGTGCCACACAGCTCTGGAGCTGCTGCTGCAGAGTTTGGCCACGTCTCTGATCTCTCCTAGATGCTGAGGATCTGTACAAGAGGCCCTTGACTCTGGAGGATCTGATTTGCTACAGCTTCCAGGTGGCAAAAGGCATGGAGTTCCTCGCCTCCCGAAAAGTGAGCTCATTCAGACTGCTTGCAGGGTGTCTGATATGAACAAACCCAAACACACTTTTAAGGCTGAGAAATCTGCTTTTTGCTCTTCTGTAAGAGTGTTGGAGATCACATTAGCTCTGGTGGTTAAGCAGTAATTAGCACTGAAGGGGTTGTGGAGGAACGTTCATCGTGTTCTTGGCTGCAGGGACTGGCATCTGCAACAGGAGGGTTTAGATAGGAGTGAAGTTCTCACAGATTGTGAGATGATTTGTAGAACTGCCTCATAAATAATCGCAGAAAGGGCTTGTAGGGAAAGCTCCTTTTAGTGTGGTGAACAGAAAACACTACAGAAAATGAGGAGGGAGTATCCAGTTATTCCTTTGGTTTGTCAGAGGTGTGGGGACTGTCAGCAAAGTCAGCACCTCTTGGATAAACAGGAAATAGTTTGTAGCCTGTGGAACACTTTTTCAGGTAAATGCAGTGTAATCCACGGGCCAAAGTGTGCACACAACTGAGCCTGCACTCACACACAGCCACCAGGGCAGCCCCCAGAAATCCTGAGTGGGGTTATCCCATCTCACACCCTCCTGGACCTGCACTGGCAAATGCAGCTGCAGCTGCTTTTTGGCCTCTCCTAAATTTCCCAGGGATCAGCTAACTAGAAAATAGGACTCCTGTTCTTGTTGTAACTGCACAGTTATTTCAGACAGAAAAATCAGAGAACTGACTCTAATACTGGCTTGTTCCCTGAGTTATCCTCTCTTTTGCATATCACAGTGTGTTTGGGGCAGGTTCCCACTCTCTGCTCCCACCCGCTCCCAGCGCATTCATTTCCTTCCCCATCCCCAAAGAAGCTCTCCTGCTTCCAGCCCGAGCAGGGGCTCCTTGCCCAGCCCCCTCTGACCCCGTGTCATTCCCTGGCAGTGCATCCATCGGGACTTGGCAGCCAGGAACATCCTCCTGTCCGAGAACAACGTGGTCAAGATCTGTGACTTCGGCCTTGCCAGGGATATTTATAAAGACCCCGACTACGTGCGGAAGGGAGATGTGAGTGCCACAGGCTTCACTTGTTACCCTCAGGCTGGGCTTGGGCAGATCAGTAACAGCAGATCTGGCAACCTGTTGTGTCTCTGGCCTTTAGGCACGGCTTCCACTCAAGTGGATGGCTCCAGAAGCTATTTTTGACAAAATTTACACCACGCAGAGTGACGTGTGGTCTTTCGGAGTGCTGCTGTGGGAAATATTTTCTCTAGGTAAGAATGGTTTCAAAGCCTTTTTCCCCCCTAACTTATGGCTGCTTAGCTAAACAAAGCTTTTAACAAAAGGTGATCATGTTGGGCAGTGCTTCTGTTTCACTGAGGACAAGTGCACAGTGCAGATCAGGTGTAAAATAAAGCCAATTTCGATGAGAGCTCCACCTGACAAAGGACATGAAAACACTGGGGATGGGGATCAAAAATCCAAAATCCTGGACCAAACATTTGTACTCACTGAAATTAACAGAGCCCAGAGATAAAATGCAAACCTCTGCTGCTGGGGGGAGTGGGAGATTTCTTGGAGAGCAATGAAGTTTCCCATCAAACCATACCTGCTTCAGGGAACCCCAGAGCTGCAGGGCTGTGGGCACAGTGGCTGCTGCTGGCAGCCCAAGGAACACGAGCCCACACAATGTTTTATCCCAGCTTGATCATCCACCCCATAAAATCTAAGATTTTCTAGGTAAGAAAAATCTCCTGGCAGTTGGGTTGGTGCAAGGACCAGTGCTGGGCTCAGCCTAAACCCTTCTGGCAGCAGACCAAGGGTAGAACATGGGCTCTTGTGGCTGCATCATTTGCAAGCCACAACATTTCTAAGAGAATAATAATGATGTTCTTTATGTACTCGGGATTTCATCCCAGGATGCTGTTAGAAGTCTCAGCCTTGCTGAGCTCTGGTGACTGTCCAGCAGATAAAGCTGTGAACTTCCACAGGCAGCCCTGCAGACACTTGGACTGTGCTGCTCTCAGATTCTCCTTGCAGAGTGGCAAGATTTGTTTTCCTGAGGGAATTTAGGAATGTCAGCTCTGGCTTTTTAATCAGCATTTGCAGACAAAAGAAAACATGAAGCATTGTCAACTTAAGCTGCTGGATTTTAAAGCAAACTCTAATCTTCTTCTATCTGTGGTTCATGGATCAGTTGAAATTAATGATTGGGCTCAAGATGCCAAGAGAAAATGCAAAGTCTGGAGCTGTTTCTATCCTAATCTTTACTTAGGGCTGGCTGCAAAATCATAACCAGCTCTCAGTCCAAGTCTTTGATTTGGACTTTTCCCTACTCCACAGCTGCACACCAAGCAGAAAGTTCACACTCAAGTGCTTGAAACAAGTGGCAGCTCCTTGCTTTCTCTGGGGTTCAGCCCTGTTTATTTAGGGTGTTGTTATTTGGGGGTGAGCACTCCATGGCTCTGTAACAGCATCACCTGCTGCAGGTTTAGAAACAGCACAGAGAGGCAAAGCTCCAGAAGCACCAGGAATGCCCTGGTTTTATCAGATTATTCAGAAAGATGCTTTAGCTTCAGCATCTAGAGACACACTCAGGGGACAGGCTCTCCACTGGGAACCAAAGCAATGGAATGCTGGTGAATCCAAGGGGCACTGCAGAAACAAACTTTGTATCACTCCCAAAGGTCCTGACAGAATTTAACAGATGGCCTTTAATACTGAACACTAATACAAATTAAAATCCAGTCAGTGAAATTCACCTCTATTTTAATCTATTTTAAAAAAACATTTTATCTGGGTTCTTCTAGCCCCTTTCTTGGCACTGTCCCCTTCTGAATTTGGAATCTCCCAAATGGCTGCAGGGGCTGCCACCCGTGCAGCAGCCTCTGCCCTGGTGTGACGTAGATCACAAACTGCTTTTTCAGTTGGTGGCACAGGCTCAAAACCAGTCATTTCTCTGAGAGGCTTTTTCATTCAGCTCATCCAGGCATGCCTGTGGTTTGGCACTGCTCACATCTGCAGCTCAAACGATAAATATTTAATTAAGGATTTGTGTCACTGATTGAATTCTGTCATATAAAAGTTTTACAGATCATTGAGAGCCACGGGCTGGAAGTTATTTGTCGTTGTCACAGGGTGTGTTTTGGCTCCCATTTACAGCTGCTGCTCTCACTGGGTCCCACAGACTGAGCACCCTCTAAAAAAGGGAAAAATACTGATTAGGAAAATGCAGAGTGTGGTTTGTGTTGTGAAGGACAATAGGCTGCCTGCAGAAAGGCTGGCAGCCTGGATCTGCTTTGGGGATACACAGGGAAATCAGGACTTGAGGGAATATTAATTTCCATCTGGGGCTGAGTTTGCAATGAGCTTTAAATTATTCCAATGGGGTCAGCACCCTCGTGTCAGGTAGTGCCAGCAGTGTTTAACACATCCTGAAATCACTAATGGTACAGAATGTCAGTGTCTCCTGGAATTTCAATGTGCACTGTTCCAAAAGCAATCAGAGATAATTATGTAAACAAGCAGTGCCTGGTAGTAACATCAGCATCTCATTATCCCACTAAAACAAAACCAAGATCAAAAGAGGGCTCCCATATCCAATGCATGCCACATCTTTGAGCATTTTGAAGGAGATTTCCCCTAAGGAAAACACCATGTGTAGGCCTTACACCATATGTTCCAGCCTACATTTCTCCCAAGCTGTCTCAGCATTCCAAATCCAAGTTATTAGACTTATCCCATAGTCCAGATAAAGACAGTGCTGAGTGGAAGTGGGAAAGGGAGAGTTCCTTGCTTTTATGATCTGAGCTGCCTCCAGCTGGTAGGAGATCAGCACTGGCCAAAATATAAATTACCAAAAGATCCTGTAGTCAAGAATGAATCGTAGACTCATGGAATGTTCAGGGGTTGGAGTGGATCAAGATGACCTAGTCCCAGCCCCTCCTGCCGTGGGCAGGACACCTCCTACTAAACCAGGTTGCTCAAGGCTTTATCCAACCTGGTTTTGAACGCTGCCAGGGCTGGGACATCCACAACCTCCCTGGGCAACCTGTGCCAGGGCCTCACCACCCCCCAGTAAAATATTTCATCCTAATCTTTAACCTAAATGTCCCATCTTTCAGTTTGTCCTACCCCTGTTACCCTTTGCCTTCCCTGTATTTGCTCCCACCAACATCTTGCAGTTGATCTGATCCGTGGTGTAACCAAAGAGAGAGAGCTCAGACTGTGAGAGCAAGTGGAATCCTCCATCTGTGAGATGAGCAGTTAATTCCCAAGTTATTCTGAGCATAATGACAGGCCAAAGGCAAGACTGGGAAGGAAAATTCAGGTATAAAGCAGAAATGATGGTGCTGCCTATCTCCATAACTCCAGGAAACACGGTCAGTTCTGTGCTCTGGTACTTGCACATCCAGGGAATTCAGAAGTGCTGTGGATAAGCATCCCTGGGCTCTGGATGTCCTGGGAGCCCATTTGTGCTGAGATTCTCTCTCAGGCAGTGCTGGGATCTTGGCTCCCCAGTGCAGGTTTTGCCCACTGAGCAGTCAGGTTCACAGAGCAGAATAATTCTGGAAGCAGCCACATTGTGGCCCCTTCTTCAATGCTTTATTCAAAAGATTTCTGCTGTTCTCGTTGTGCCCCCAAGTGCACAGCACATGATGGTGTTTCCAAATGGGGAAAAAATTGCAGGAAATATGCAGGAATGTTATAGACAGTAAATCATACACAGATTCCTCGAGGGCTGGATACAGATTCCATTCAATCTCCTATGTTAAGACTTGATTAAATTGTTTCCAAATTCATCATCCAGCCTCCGGGATGCCAAAATGTCCAAGACAAGGGCTGTGCTTCATGGGAAGCCTTTGCTGAGAAGGAAGGGAGGGAAGTTACAAATCTTTTAGTTTTATCCACAGTAGGTTCAGTAACATTTTAAATTTCAGCTTAGACTTCTTCTGAATTTTACCTGTGAGCTCTGGATTACTCAGATGCCAGAGCACTCTCCCAGACTTTTGTGGGAGTTGACCCAAAGCTCCCAGCCCTTCACAGCATTCAACCTCTGCAAAGCAGTTCCAGTTGCCACGAGCTGTCCTGCAGGCTGCAGCCAACACTTGGGTGGCACTCCAGGTAAACAGCATGGGACAGAGCCAGGAAAGAACACAAGGCTGGAAAGCTGGAAGGTCATTGTCAAGGGGGTCTTCCCTGTAGGATAATGCATACCCAGTGGTTGGTGAACCAGGAGAGGAGCAATTCCACACATGGGACTGAACCAAGGTTCTCGTGGTCCTTGGCAGGAGCCAGGTGCCCACAGCCCCCTCTGCACTTACTCACAGAGTTCTAAGGCAATGAAGGATGAGCAGGAATTACTCACTGTGTGTATCTACTCAGTGCAGGATATTGGCAGGGTAACAGTTTGGAAAGCACCAAGTAACCCATTGAATGAGCTGGAACTTTTCTACCACTGACCAAGAGATACCTTAAAGTCTTAAACTTTGTGACTGTATCACAAATGCAGAGGAGACAGCATGATTGAAATCTCTGAAGAGACAGAGTGAGTCTGTAACAGGTTTCCAAACAAAAAATGCAGATTGTGAGTGACTGCAACTCCTTCTTCACTCGAGCTCCTGTTACTGCCAGCCTCTGGGTAACATCCAGGGCTCAGCAGAGATCACCAGTTCCCTGGGACTGTGCCATCCTGAAGCCCTCTCATTTCTCCACCAGGTGCCTCTCCATACCCTGGGGTGCAGATAGATGAGGATTTCTGCCGGCGGCTCAAGGAAGGGACCCGGATGAGATCTCCAGAGTATTCCACTCCTGAAGTGTAAGGGCTGCTGCGTGGTGCTGGGAGCAGAAACATCTCACAAGAGAGATTGTGTTCAAGTGGGGAGGGGGAGGAGACTACAGCTGGGTAGTTTACTTCCAGTAAAGCTGTGACTGAGAATATTTTGGTGTCTGACAGCACAGATTAATGCTAAGGACAGCCCAAGTCAGCCTGACCTTTGCCAAAAGAAGATGATCAGATGCTCCATGTCAGCTGTAGTTCTTGGAGCTCAGACTTCAGATTCTGTGACAGAAACCCAGGACCCATAACCAGGACTTATTTCAGCAGTATCAGCAGAGCCCAGCAGCCAGACTCTAAGTTTGGTGAAAACCAAAATCCTGCAGGCTCAGCTGGGGCAGGAATATGGAAGCAAAAAGCATTCCACATGGAAACTAAAACAGAATTTCAGCATGTGGAGATCTGAACGTCTCTTAATCCAAAGACTGACCAAACCAAGCAGCAGTGGAATGAAACAGTTTGGAAGAAAAGCTCCCATCCTTCCCCATTCCTAATCCCTGCCTTTTTCCTCCAGCTACCAGACAATGCTGGATTGCTGGCACGGGGTCCCCACGGAGAGGCCAACGTTCACCGAGCTGGTGGAGCGCCTGGGGGATCTCCTTCAGGCCAACGTGCAGCAGGTACAGCAGGGCCAACCCTCCTGCAAGAAATGTGCATTTGGACTGGACACCTGTGTGCATGGGCAGAGGTGAAGGTTATTAAACACCAATATGAGATTTCACTTCCTAGCACAGCTCACCAGGAAAATGCCTGCTGGGATTAGTAAAGACAATGTTAACAACTCAAATGTTACCTTTACTTCTGATTTTCTCCATCTCCTGAACTTTGTGTCTCATTTCCAAGTTTATGTTCACCAGTGCTCTTGGGAGCTTTACAATTATGCAGCTTAAAGCACAGAAAGTCAGGTATAGCATGATTAATTTCATAATAGTTAAACCAGTTGTTTTCTTCTTCAGTAAAAACAACCAGATCAGTTATGCAATTGTCAATTTAATTGAAGAAGAAATCAAACACTCTTCTCCAGCTCCTTCCTGTTTGTAAACAAATTTAGTGGAGCTGAGTTGAAGAGGGCCCAGTCTGCAATATGAAGAGCTTGTGAGTTTGATTCTATAACCAAAGTAAATTGAGGAGACATAAAAATCATGATAAGGGAATAGGGCACTTAACTGCTTCTCAAAATTAAAAACAAAAAGAAGCACGGGGAAATTTGGACAAATAATTTCAGGAGCTAAAGGCAGATTCATTCCTGAGGATTGCTGCAGGGGGGTAATGACAATGCAGAGCTCATTACTGTGTGCAGCAGCAATTCCTGGGAAGGACAAGAAATTAAATCCGTTCAGGCTCCCATTTTAAGGCCTGGCTCTTGCCAAGCTCCTCAAGTTGAACAAAACCAAGCAGTCTGTACATGGGCCATTGCTTCTGGCTAGGACTGGAATATCTGAGCCCCTGCTCAGCCAGCCCACATCCTAGGGTTCCCAAAGTGCCCCAGTTTCCTCACAAAGCCTCCTGCACAGTAATTCTTGGATGAAATGTGCATTCTAACTTCCATAACTTCCACAGGGTGTGAGGAACATGATAATCATCTTGAACAAACATCACAGTTAAGTGAAAACACAATTTAGTCCTTTCTCATCACAAAGCTCTGTGGGATTCAATAACCTCCCACATCTGAGATGCAGCACAAAATGAACTTTACCAGCTTTGTGCTCTTTTCTGTTATTGGTTTCATAGGATGGCAAAGACTACATTCCACTGAACATCACCCTGTGTCCAGATGGAGAATCCAACTCCAAAACCTGCCCTGTGGAAGAGAACGTGACCAACGGAGTGAATCGCTGGAGTGCAGTAGAAACTGGGTGAGAAAAGCAGATACAGGGTGGGGGGGAAGGAAACATTTCACTGTCTGGTGTCCTACCTTAATATGGCTGGTGAAAGAATCAGACACATTTGTCAGGATGTTGGTTATTAGACACAAAAGGTGACAGAAGAGAAGTGGCCCAGGAAACTGGGCTGTGTGAGGATGTAACTGAGCTGCAACTGGTGCAGCATCTGCCTGGGTTTCATGCTGACCCCTTGACTTTCCTGCTTTCAGTAACAACAGCAAGAAGAGACCCCTGAGTGTGAAGACATTTGATGAGGTGCCAGTGGAAAAGCAGAAAGTGATGCATGAGGTAAGAGAGGTGACTGCATCCTTCCCCAGCAGGTTCACAGATCACTCATCACCAGCACCAGAAACACTCACAGAGCTTTTGGAATCTGTTTGGTAGCAGAGAACTTTAAATCAGGCAGAAGATTTGGCTCTGGCACCTCTCACCCAGGGCTGTGTGACAACAAAGAGGGACCTGCATTTCTCTTAACAAATAATTTAAAGGGAAGCTCACATGTGATTGCCCTGGCTTTGGTCATGCTAAGGGGTTTTATATGACATATTTCAAGATGTTTTTCCACCATTAGAAAGTGGCAGCTCATTGAAATGAAGCTCTTTGAGGGAAATGTGTCCAGAACACATTCTGGCTGGCCAAGACAGCCAATCACTTGGTGAGGGTGAAGGTGTTCAGTTCTGGGTAGACAAGAACAAGATTCAAGATCCTGGTCTTGATTCACACAAAGGGCTTTAACCCTGGATTTGCCTCACTGCAAGTGAATGTATTTATTGCCAGTTTAATGCCATTGCAGGGTGGGAGAGCATTAAAGGCTTTAATTTTTGCTCCAGGGGAAAACAAAGACTTGTTTTGTTACAAAATGAGGTTCTGCTTGTTGGCTTCCTCTGAAGTTATGGGTTGGATTTCTTTATTTTAAAAAATCCCCAAGAACAACTCCTGAATTCCCACTGTGGTCCAGGCAGCCCCTGGCTGCAGCTCCATGTGCTGCTGCCCCAATGGCACCTTCTGTGTCCCTAAGGAGGGACCTCTGCAATGCACAAATGCTCCAGGTGGATCAAAGTTTGGGGAGAAAGCCTGAATCCCTCAGGGATCCTGACACAGGAGGAGAAGTCTCAGGTGGTGAGGAGCAGCAAAGGAAAGGCTCCTGCTGAGAGTCTCTCTTGGACAGAGCCATTCCTCAGAGCAGCTCCCTTGGGAAGGCTCAAGTCTCCAGCTCCAGCTTGTCCTGGAAATATTTCATGTCCTTGACAAACACAGCCTATTTCTCATTTGTTCTCTGCTGAGCACAAACTGAGGCCCATGATTGCCTTGTATTTTCCCAGATGGAATTTCTGCCTCTATCGGTGCATCTCAGGGATTAGAAGGCTTAGAGATTTCCCTGGCTCCTGCATCTTCCCTCTTGCAGGATAAAATCTGTCCCTGTGAATCACACAAAGACATTTGCTAGATCAATGCAGTCCCAAGAGATTATTGCTGCCAGCATGAGCATTACCTGCCTAAGAGCTCCCTGTTCCTGGCATTTTCAAATAAGCCTTTACATGAGGGGGAAAAAGTTTCCAAAAAGGGTGATAATACATCAAGAGATCAGAAATAAATGTGATGTTTCAACAAGGATCTTTTAAATCAAAATCAGTGTGTGATCTGCTCTTGGACAAAGGAAGTGTATTTTGGTTATTGAAGTTTTCTTAATTATCAACCCTGAATAGTTATTAGGTCATCATTTCAAAGAGCTGCCCAGAGGTCTCAAGTGCTCCACCACACCTTCCTGCCATTGTGCAATTATCTGCAGTCTCTGTGGAGATTCTTTTACCAGAGAGGTGTAAGCAAAATGCAGATCAACCCCCAGATAAACTGTTCCTGGACCACGTGTTTGAAGGGGAAACAGTCAAGATAAAATCCAGAGACAAGCTGGCTTTTACTGAGGGTTTGACAGACCTCCTTAATTCAGGATTTCACTTTATAAACTCGCTTATAAACTGATCTTATTAACAACTGATGGATGACCAGAGCATGTATAAAAAGGCTTTTTCTTGTTATTTATTGTTTGATGAGATTATTTTTCATACCTTGGTCAGTTTACTGGTAAAATAAGACTAAGGAGAGTTTCTCTTCTGTGTTGAGGGCTTTTGCTGTCTTGGTTCTGACAAATGCACAGAAGTGCAACTTTCCAGCATCACAAAATATTTCAAATGCAAAGAAACACCCAGAGCATCTAACATTATTAAATGACTTAAAATGAGGACTGTGATGTCTGTATAAACTTGTATATACTTGTATAAACTTAGCACAAAGTTTAACTGCAGCCTCGAGACTCAGCTTTAAGTGCAGCAGAAGCACAACCCCAATTTTAACCAAGACAATTTCGTTGGACAGCTCATAAAAAAATCCATAAAAGCCAGGGCCATCTATCTTTACAAAGCACTTGCATTTACAAAATGCTGCTGAACTTCCACGTCCTTCAAATCCCAGTGTTTCTAGTTGTGTATTTCCAGTGGGTATTTAAGGAGCTTTTCCTTGGAGGAGCCCAGCCAGAATTATTGGATATATTCTTTATGAATCTCAGTCTATTCATATCTCAGCTATCCTACGTACATGGTGCCCATATGTCATGCTTAATATCAGTTTCAAATTTGAAAATGTCAAATTATTTTTTGATATGTTCATTTTAAGGGTGCTCTTTGGAAATGCAGATCAAAAACTTTAATGTCATCAAAACAAGGGAAATGTTCCCAGGCTCCAGAGCAGCATTATCAGGAACGCTTGGATAAAAACTGATAACACAGGCCTTGATAAAAGAATATCCTGAAGGATTGGTGGCTCCTACAGCAGTCCCAGGTTCCAGATCTCCCTGATGTTCCCTTCCTTTTCTCCTCAGGAGTCTGACAGTGGGATGGTGCTGACCTCGGATGAGATAAAAAGCCCCAAGAGGTTGGAAATCCGTTCCTGGCCCTATGGGATCATGGCTTTGGCGTGAGTACTCTGGGGGATTTCTTTTTCAGACAGTTCTTCCTTACAGAGAAATGCTTTTGAAATTTGCAGTTTTGTTTCTGCTGCCAAAAGGAAACCTCTGGAGAGCCAGGCAAGCTAAGAGGAGATGAACTCTGAATTTCAGCCCCATAACCAGAAAACCTTGGTAGTGTGTTTTAAGATCAAGGGGCAGCAGATTCTGCAGATGGGAAATGATAGGAGGAAAAAATGAGAATATAGAGGTCTAATTTAGCTGTTTGTTCACTGCCTCCCCAGTGTTCTCTCTCAGTGATGGAGCAAAGTTTGAAGAACTTGATTCATTCATCCAAAAGCTGACATTTGTAATTATACCAGTGTGTATATTTAACTCAGACAGAAGGAGTGGCATCTTTGCAGCTCATGGGATGTGAGTAAACTTAAAATGCTTGTGCATAGTAAAGAGCTTTACCAGAGCCCTGATTGCTGCATTTGCTTCACCATCACTCTGAGACAGAACTGCAGAGAATTCCCTAAATCCCACCATCTCTCTGATGCCTGGGTTGTGTTGTTCACACCTGGTTTACAAACAGAGGCTGGGACAGGGTTTGCTGTATGTTTATCCACTCATAGTACAATACAGAAGATTAAAGCAGATTTTTAGGTTTTTTGCTCACAGTTCTTTGTATTTCAGTAACAACCACACAGGCAGAGGTGACTCAGTAGTGAAAAACTTCTCCACTTTCCTAAAAAGAGTAACCCATTTTACTGATTCAAACGTCAACATGTGGAATTTCAAAGAATAGCTGCCCAAAATATAAAAAAAAAATATTATATAGCAATGAATTCCTTGTCTATTCCATTAATTAAGCTAATTACTACTTGCCTAGAGTTTTCCCTGAAATCTACTGAGATTTGTATGAGTTTTCTTTGTACTGAGGAACTCCATGACCTTTCCCAGCAGAGCAGTTGCTTGTTCTACACCAAGTCACCCCTTTCCTGCATTAAAGAGAAATGAGGGATGGGAAGAAGCCTGGTGCACTTCTGGATATTCTGGGAGAGTTCCCAGGAGAGGGCATGGTCAGAGTGTGGCAGTTTTGGAGGGGTTGACTGTCACTCAGAGAGAAAAGCAGATGGAAAGGGCTTGCCTTGTCTTGTGATGCCTTAGAAGCATCAATGCTCTGATGCTTGAGGGCAGGAAAGGAGGAAAAGGGAGAAGAAGAAGAGGAAAAGGGAGAAGGAGAGGAGGAAAAGGGAGAAGATTTCATAAGGAAAGGTGGACAACACTAACAGGAGCATTAGAATGCTATGGATTGTACTGGATGGGAGTGTGGCCTCAGGAATGTTGTTGCCCAGCAGTATTTTCCCTCTAGCAGTGTCCCAGGGCTGGACCTGGTGGGATTAGCAGAAATCCTGATCCATTTCCATGTTTTTATCCCCTGCACACACCCAGAGCATTCCTGCCAGCACAATCCATTGCTATGGAGACCAAATGGCACCAGCTCTAAAAACAGGAGCTCAAATGTCAGGAGCTGCATTACTGTGATGCTTTACCTGGGCTGAGTCACCTCTCCTGCATGATGTCACATTGACACAAATCCAGCACACACACAGCAGCCTCCCTGGTGGGATTTATCCCTCTGAGGATTTCTGTCACTCACCCCTGACAGCTTTTCCCTACTGCATTTCTCCTGTTTGGATAAAGAGTTGGCAGAGGAAGGTTCCCTCTCTGCCCCTTCTAGGCTTTCTCCTGAAAATCTGAAAAGTCAACATCCAGCCAGATGTAGAAACACAAGAATTCCATAACAGCCTGTTCTTTAGAAATTTCCAGGAAAACCTTCTCAACTATCAGGGCCACTGGGAGTGAATGTGGGGCTCTGTGGGGGCACAGAATCCCTGCCTGAACCCCCTATCTGGGCTCTCCCCACTTCCACCCAACACTTCCGTGGGGATTCCATCCAGCACGAGGCTCCTGAGCCTCTCTGTGCCAGGCAGACCCTGCAGGCCATCCCAGCAGAGCCTGCAACAAGCTGTGCTGTTGTCTCCTGCTGCCCAGGCCCTGGCTGCCATGGCACCCACAGAGCTGTGCCTTTCCTTGGCCACATCCTTCCCTGGGTCTTTGAGGTCCAGCTGAGAAAGCTTTTTTGTCAGCTGCTTTGTTTTATTTTAAATCTTGCAGACCCTCCTTGGCACAAAGAGCAGCTTCAGCAGTGCAGAGCACCCCAAAGCCCTCTTGTCTGAGGACAGGACACCCCTGGGTGCTCCTGCACTGATAAGTGGACAAACAAGGCTCCAAAGCCTGTGGAATAATCTAGAGAGGTCAGAAGGGAGTGTGGGTTTAACAGGGGAGATAAAGTCACCCTTGTTAATTGTGTATCTCTCTCTATCAGAAACATTTACCCTGGATCCTTTTCAAAGTCTTTCTTTTCTAAAACAAAACTGTTCAAAGGCTTAGCATGTTTTCTAAACCAGGGTGGCTGCATTTATTATTTTTGCCAAAATCTCACTGTTTATTTATCCTGCATTCATTCCTCTGTTGAGTTTAAAATTTGCCAACAGAACACACCATGGAGTGTCAGTGTCAAGGGTTTAGTGAGGATGAATCTGATACTCTGGGCCTGGGCTCACTGTTAGTCTGGACTAACCAAGTCTGAGCTTTTCCTGCTGCTGAAATAGAGCAGAAAAGTTCTGAGTATTTTGTGCTGCTGAAGTAGAAAGTCCCAGCAGTAGCTGCAGTGAGAGATGGAAAGATTGACTGGGATAACAACAGTAGAATAAGCATTCAGGGAAGCACAGGGAGCACAGAGGGATTTAATGATGGGATGACTCTGGTGTCAGGTTCCACCTCAGAATATATCAGGCTACTGCCAAGCACTGCTTTAAAATCCTCCCAGAGACTCTATAATCAAGTTATTGTTTAAGATGACAAAAGGTTTGGTATCTGCTCAGTTGTCCTCCCCCAGCTCTTCCCCTTCTCCCCCCAAACCCAATTATCCTCTGTTGCTGATGGGGTCTGCTGATCTGCTGATCCCTGATCTGGTTCTGGCCCAGGCCCACGAGATCAGCTGAGGCTCAGCTGATCCACTCTGGGCTCTGGATGCTGCATCCACATCCCATCACTGAGGGCTCTGCCAAAACAAGCTGGGCCTAAGGCAAGGCAGGAATACTGAAATGATGGATTTTGCTCAGGAACAGCAGGCATTCATGTCCAAACACAAAGAACACAGCAAAAATACAGCCAGGATTGGGCTGGAATCCTTTCTCACCTTCTCAGAGAAACGAGGCATGAAAACATGTTTACTCCAGGGCAGAATGGAGCTCAGAAATAATAAATACATTTATTGTTGTGTCATGCAGCACCTTGCACTATTACCTGACCTGAGGTCTCCAAACTAGAACTTGGAATGAGTAGCTACTCAGGAGTTATGTAAACCACTTTTTTTTCCCAAGGATTATGCACTGTGCTTACAGTAGCAAGACTAGAAGGGGAATGGAGAGAGGCTGTGGATGTTTTCCATCCCACTGCTTTTGGACAGGGACAGCCTGGCCACACACATGAGGGAACACGAGGGTGGCTTTGGCCTGGGAAAACTTTATTACCTACACTTTGTATTTAAAAGTGCTTCCAAGCAATGAACTCCTGAGCCCAATCCCTCGAGTTCTCCTTGCCAGTAGAATGCTGCTGCACTGGTGCTGCCAGAGGGGAGCCCAGGATGAAATTCCTCCTGCACAGCACTCAGTTGAAAATATATTAAAGCAAACTGTGAATCAGTCAGAGGTACCAGAAGGAAAAAAAAATAACCCTTGTATTTCTTCAATTGCAGAAAAACTAAAATAAAAAAATAACCATGCTTACTCTGAGCCTCATTAAACACCTTTGAAAGCTCCTACAAAGCCCTGAAGCTCCTACATGTTATTAGGAGATGTAGTCATGAGACAAACTGCTCTACTTGGCAGCAATCAGCCCAATTTCTCATCTTTCCCTAAACACAGCTCCTGAACATGGCCAGGTTTCCTACATGGACAGAAAAGCCCATTAGTTTTTCCTACTGAGAGCAAAATACTTGGGTTTCTTACTGCACAGCAGTAGGAGCCTCTGCACTTGGGGCTGGAATCCCTCCCTGCTCAGGGTGATTTTCCTGCAGCCATCCTTCTTTCTCCACAGTCCTCTTCAAGTCATTGACCCCAAAATGTAGATTAACACAAACTGCCTCCCTCTCACATAAAATAAACAGCTCCACTAATGGTTTCCCAGCTCTTTGATGATTTCAGTATTTTTCTACCTCCAAAATCTCTGGTTTCGTACAGTAGGAAGAAAAAGCCTCAGTAGGTCACCCAGGCCTTCAAGCTACTGCACGATTATCCTCTATGGCATCTTCTAAACAACTTTGGCACCTTCAGAAAACTAAAAAGTTTGTGGAAGATTACTTAATATTCAGGCTGTGTCCCCAAACAGGACACTTTGTGCAAGGACAAACGAGTTCTCAGGGTAGTCACTGCAATTTGTGACGAGTTTGGGTCAGTGGGCAGCTGAATTCCAGCTGCATGTTGTGGTATTCCCACCCTGCTCCTCAGTGCTGGGCCCTGGTGGGAACACTGACAGGGGAGCCTGGGCTGGGACAGTTCCAGCCTGGAGCAGATTTATCCAAACTGAGCATCTCTGATGGGCTCCCACAGCACTGTGGGGTCAGGCAGAGGCAGAGCAGTGAGGAAAGGCCTCGTGGGCAGGGCACTGCCAGCCCAGGAGAGGCCCTGAACTGAGGAATGGCCAGCTTTTAATGAAATGAGTTCCTTACATGCCCATTAGTGACTTCTGGAGCTGCACAATTGTGTGAGTACTCAAATGCAACCCCTCCAGAGTGTTTACTGGGGCCTCAGGGAGAGGGTCTCTGCTTTACACAGGCAGTCCATTGGCCCAGGCCATAAAGGGGCTTGTGGTGTCCCCTGGAGCCCCAGGCACCCACCACACCCGGGGCAAGGCCGAGCTCTGAGGGGCTGGGGCAGTTTCTGAGATGCCAAGGACAGAACATGAGCCAGCAGTGTGCTCTGGTGGCCAAGAAGGCCAACAGCATCCTGGCCTGGATCAGGACTGGTGTGGCCAGCAGGAGCAGGGAGGTCATTCTTCCCCTGTACCTGGCACAGGTGAGGCCACACCTCGAGTGCTGTGTCCAGCTCTGGCCCCTCAGTTTGGGAAGGACGTTGAGACGCTCGAGCGCATCCAGAGGAGGCAACGAGGCTGGTGAGGGGCTGGGAGCACAAGCCCTGTGAGGAACCCCTGAGGGAGCTGGGGGTGTTCAGCCTGGAGAAAAGGAGACTCAGAGGTGACCCCATCACTCTCTGCAGCTCCCTGAAAGGTGGCTGTGCTCAGGGGGGTTGGTCTCTGTCTCCAGGCAGCACTGACAGAACCAGAGGACACAGCCCTGAGCTGCCCCAAGGGAAATCCAGGCTGGGTTTTGGGAAAGGTTTTACAGAAAGGGAGATAAAGCCCTGGGATGCTCTGCCCAGGGAGGTGGTGGAGCCACCATCCCTGGGTGTGGGTAACACAGACTGGATGTGGCACTGGTGCCATGGTTTGGTTGAGGTGGTGGGGCTGTGTTGGATTTGATGATCTTGGAGGTCTCTTCCAACCCAGGGATTCTGGGATTCTGTGTGAGATGGAAAAGGGATGAGCAGCCTCATCCCCAGGAGCAGCATCTGTACATGCACAGCAGGCACAAGTGTCCATGCCAGCAGCATGAAAGGGAAAATGCAAAGCCCCACAGAGAGCTTTAATTAGGAAATGCATTTAGATGAAAGGAATAGTATTGGAAGTTAATTGCCTTTTGGTCTGCCATTAGATAGCAAGTGACACGCTTGCTTCTGACCTAACTCATCAGCTTTCTGTCTTTGGAGCAGAGAGGAGGTGGCAGCATTTAGGAGTCCTCCAAAGCCCAGCCTGATTTCAGCACCGGGCAGAGTTATTCCCAGATATCCAATCTCCTGACCCACAGGGGCAGGGACCCAACAGGAACACTTGCTGGGACTCTACAGGGGGCTGAAAATTCCCCGTTGTGTGGCCAAGCCAAACCCTAATAACTCAGAGATATGCAGGTTGGGGGCCAAATTAAACAGATACTTTCAAGCTTCTCCTTGTCTCCAGTGAACTTCAGTTCCTGGCAAATTGGAAGCCAGAGCATCCATGGAATTGTCTGACACGAGTCAATGGAACTGAGCCACAAAAAGAGAATTCCATAAATAAACAGTGAGGCAAAGTTGTGGTTGCATTGCTCATGTCAGGGAAGAGTTCATCTGCAGACAAACTGTGTGTGTAGAGAACGGACAGCTGCCAAATCTGTAGGATACATAAGGAGTTTCCACTCATGTTTCTTTCTGGACAATTGTGAAAGCAGAGGGTGCTACATCTTTTGTTGAAGTTGTCAAGGTTACTATTTATTTTAGAATGTCTGCTCTGCCACTCTGTAGGTTTGGTTTCAATGCCTTGGGCAGGTCTGAAAGCCCAGAAACAACAGCTTTGTTCTGTGAACTCTGCAGCAATCATAGAACCCAAGCTCATTCTAGGCACGCAGGACGTGGCGGGCTGGCTCTTGCAGCTCGGGCTCACTTCCCAAAGCTGGAGATGCAAACCTGCCATGGAAAGCCAGCCCAGCACACTAAAATCAAACCCTGAATTAATCATCCCATGCCCCACTGCAGCTGATCAGAGCTGCAGCTGTGTGTTATGTCTGAATCTGGCTGCACAAGGGCTTCATGACTGATGTACAGAACACCACCACACATTCCCCCACAGCAGAGAGCTGCAGGGGTATGGAGCCTACAGGCTGTTTCTGTGGCTGTGCACAGAGTAGAAACCAGTGTTCTACTCCAGCCAGTGCTCTGAACACCTGGGATCTTTCCAGAACCAGCAAAAATCTTTATTTTGTTTTTATTTTAATACAGTGCCACTGGTTCTATCAGCCAGTGGCAATAGCTGCAGCTTGTGAGGAACCTGAAGCTTTTGACACATTCCAGATTCAGAGGCAAGAGAACACAACTTGTAAAGTCCCAGCAGCAGAACCCAGCAGGGCAGATTTACCCTTTCCAGCTGAAAGGAGCTGTGTGGGGCCATCCAGCCTGCTCTCTCTGCTCTACCATCCCAAAAACATGACCCACACACAGTTCCTGTCCTGGATCTGCTGTTCTCCTGTTCGTGGCTTTTGCTGCCCTCCCTCCAGTTGCTGTGTCTGGCTCCTGGCTGTTGGTTTGTTCCCTGGAGCAGGAACTGGCTCTGCTTTCTTCCTAAAGCACCCCAGTGAGCAGCAGATGGGGACTGGAAGCACTGCAGAAGTGCTAATAAAATGAGTGTAATGAATTCTACAATTATTTGATGACCTGTTAACTATTCAGATTTGGTTTAGGTCATTAAAACGTAACTTGATTCTACTTTAAACACAGATGAAGTACACACACAAAGTGCTTGGGCACTGCCTGACTTTTAGTTCTCCCAGGCACATTCACATCATTCTGAGCTGAGACTTGAGCAGTGCTGTGATGAGTCTGACTGAGGTTCCTTGCCAAGAGCTGCAGTTAAAGGGTCCTGAGCAAAGTGCAGCAGCTCAAAAGCCACTCTCACACTGGAGTCCTTTTGAGACCCCCTCAATTATCCAGGCCTCTTCCAGTGAGTTGCTCAAAAACCAAGTTGGACAGAACGTTATTTTTAAGGCAGCCTATAACAGAAAGAACCTTTTGAGTTCTCCACAACCCTTGCTGTTCCTCGGGGATACAAATCTCCTCGGGGTTCTCCTGCTTTTAACCCTGAGGCTGCTCCATGTGATAGAAGTTGCTCTGCCCCACCCTCCATCACCTGGAGCAAGGGAAGGCAGGAGACAAAAGCAGCTGGAATGCTGCAAAGCACTGCCCTTCACCAGCCCCTGGGTCAGGAGTGTCAAAGGGCTGGGGAGTATGAAAGGGATTTTGCCCTGCACTGCCTGAGCCTGTTCAACACACACTCTTGCTTTCAGTATCGGTTTAAATTAGTGTCTGTCAGAGATTATTCAGTATTTCATCCCTTATTACGCTTCAAGAAAAGTCACAGCCTTCAGTTCTGCTTTCAGAGAAGTCAGATTTTTACTGACCTGTGTCAGAACAATGAGGGAGGATATTACTGTGTGTACAGGACAGGTGCCTTTACAAGTAAGAGATCTGTAGTGCACTGAAATGTGCTGAGCTGAAAGGACAGGGCAGCATGCCTGGAATTACTCCTAAATCTACTTTTAAAACACAGAGTTATTCAAAATACCTATCTCAGTTCCCTCATCCAGTCAGCAAAATGTCACTGTCCTACAGCATGCCATAGAGGTAAATTGCTATTTTTATATATTTACTTCTTAAAGAAATAATTTTGACCATTAATTACAGAGACAGGGTGGACACATCCCAATGTTTGTTCCCAACAGGCGGAGAGCTGTCAGCAGGAGCAAGGAATCCATCCTGTCTGACCACGAGACTGTCAAGTACCAGCCAGCAGTGCAGGTGGAAGAGGACACCATGGACTTCTCCCTGGAAGACTCTGTCCTGCTCCCTATGGATCCCAACCTGGAATGCCACAGCCCTCCTCCGGATTACAACTCTGTGGTGCACTACTCAGCCCCCCCAGTGTAAGCAGGGCCCCAGCACAGGCTGCACCTCAGCCTTGCCAGGTTCTCCTTGCCCCAGGGAGCCTGGCTGAAACAGAAGGGAATTCTGCTGGGATAACACTTCACGTGTTTCTTCTGATCTTGGATGGGATTAGAAACAATTTAAGAGCATCTTCTCTCTTCTCTTTAAAGGCCTATTGCAAGGTCTGCAGTGAATTAATAACATTCTGTCTGTCAGAGTCGTAGTAGGAGCTGTAACCCTGAACTGCTGCCACTCCTTCCCCCTGCCTGGGGCTGTTCATTGGCACTGGCAGATCCACAGGTTCCTGCATTCCCATTTCACTCCATGAGGGTCATGCCAAGCTGGTTGGGAATATAAGATTCAAGCTGCCAGCCTTGACACATGCTGCAGGGGTTGGTTAGGACAGGGCTGGAAGGGATCTGTTGAAAACAGCAGCTGCACATGAATGTTTTGGGCTTGGAGAGAAGCTGAAACACCCTTCCTAACTTGGGATTTTACCTCCTGTAAATATTTCTGAAATATTTTGCAATCCAAGCTATTTTGGTTGTAATTTGGATTTAATAATTTCCACTGCCCAGAGGATACACTCCTAAAGATGGCATGGCCCAGAGCGAGCTGCTGGTGCTCGTGTGCCTGCTCTTTTGGGCCAGCAGGGCACACAGTGTGGTTAAATCCAATGCCCTGGGCTTTCCCCTTGTTCAAACAGCAGTTTATTCTGCAGACATGCAATAGGGAACCTTGCTGGAGATGCATCTGTCATGGTTGCAAGGCAAAAGCACTGCCTTAAGTAAGAACCTTCTCATCTCAAACAGAACTTCCCCGCTCACACACACATTTGTGTGAATGTGCAGAAAACTCTCATTACCAGCACGAGGGTTACACAAAAACCCACACACGCCCTTGAGGCACCAGCAGGGCAGCAGCATTTTTATGTTTCCTTTCTGCACACAGGCTATTTACTGAAACAACACACAAAACAAAAAACAGCATTTCCTCTGGATTCTGTGGTGGGTGCCCAAGAGTTTGACCCTGGGGATACTCTCCCTGTTAAGCTGCGAGCCCATGTGACACACAGTTATCTCTGACTGTCTTGCCAAGGTAAATACTGGTATCATATGCAAAGCCCTTCCTGGGTTCAGGGTAATTCAGAGCTTTTGTTGCAGCAGGACTGAAAGGATCACAAATTCTCGCATGAGAGACATTCACAGTTTGCCCCTGCCCAGAGCTGTGTGTGGCAGGGACTGTTCCAAGTGTCCCCAGGTGCCCTGTGTGCCCTGTGCACCCTCCTTACACAGCAAATAATCCTTAGCCTTTCATGTGCTCTGTAACAGAGTTGCCTTCATAATTTAGGAAGGGAAAGGTCTCCAGGTTGCAAGGAGAAAAAGCCAGGATGAGCAAGATGTTCACTGACAGCGAGAGCTGTAACCCCCCGAGTTACAAACTGATCCGTAAATGGCTCCCTGTGCAGTCTCCTCCAAGCTCTGCACAACCCTTTCCTTTTCTTCCTTGATTTGACTTCTTCAGCAGAAAAAGAATTTTTTTCCATGATTCAGACTAGAGGGGGATGAAATCCAAGCCTTGCAAAATGATGATGTTACCTTGGCAAAGACAGCTGCACACCCTCGCAGCAGCGAAGGAAGTTTTCTGGATGAGTGCTTGCAGTGGGCTACGCTGAAGGAATCACAAACAAGCCTCAGGTATTATCAAAGGGGAAAACAAATCTCCAAACCCCACACCACGTTAACTGTGAACTCTCAAGCACCTGAAGGATGGGCTCTGGGGAACTGCACTGCTTCTTCTCCTTGACTTCAGAGTCGCTTATTAACCACCTGCAGTCCCTCCAGAGCCCCCTGCTCGTAGTGCACCTGCTAGATGGGTGTGGGCTGTAGTTGCTTTATGGTCAATTTGCACTGCTTTGTATTTTAGTACCTATATATTAACTAGAGCTGGTCATAGGAGTGAAGGAACTACTGGGAAAGAATTCTGATGAGCCCCAGGAAGCTCATTGGATTGGTTTTTCATCAAACACTATTAGATGTCTATAGCTCTGATCAAGTAATCAATCAGTTCTTCTGGAAATAAGTTATTGATGAGGCAAAGGAAAAGAAGGTGCAGACAGTGTGTGTGGCTCTGCTGTTGATGGCCTCAGCTGGAGATGTTTGCTACTGCACCTTGAACTGGAGGGTGAGAAAACCTTCACTTAGGAACTTTGAAATGTAGGAACAAAACCTGCACGTGTGCTCTGCGTTCTGAGGAGGGATGGAAGCTCTGCTGGGTGAACTGAGCACGTGCCTCCCCTTCTCGGAAGGATGAGCTGCAGGAGCTTCTCCAAGAGCAGAGGCACAGCAGCGCGTCTGGGGACTGCCCAGGGGACTGTGGGGAGCCAGGGCCCTTCTGGCTCTCAGTAACAAACACCAGCCTTTCACCACCCGTGATGGTGAAACAGGGCACAGGCTCCAGGGCTCGAGATGTTTAAAGCCCTGGTTGCACTGACAGCCCCAGGACTGAGAGCTCCTCTGCAGTGGCAGAATCGAGAACGTCCTGAGCAGATCCGGCGATGGAAGGGACTGGCTGATGTTTGGGCAGCTGTTTCCAATGTTATTTCATGGAAGATTTTTTCCTCCTTATAGTAAATGTAACAAGCAAAAGTATTGCCTGAAAAGTATTATTGAACATATTCTATTTTATTTACTAATATTTTGTTTGTCCTTCTCTCGCCTCCCTTAATTTAATTATTGTTCTCTTCTTCCAACAATGTATATAGTGTACCCTGTAGCAACAAATACAGTATTTCATTTATATGGTAAAATTTGTAACATTTTAGTCTAAAGAGAAAGAAATACCCGGATGTAACAGAGTTAAGTATTGTACTAAACATTTCACTAATGCTTGCAGGCCAGGCTCCAGTTTACAGTGCCCCACTAGTGCCATGGCACAGCAGCTCTCTTGGCTGGGAGTGTCTCTGCCTCTCACTTCTTCTCCATGTTGTTTAGTTTCAGTTAGGAAACAGGAATCTGGAGGAATTTGGCAGGTTTCCCTCATTCCTGGAAGCGTCACCATGTGCAGCTCGTGTTAAAGGTGAGGGATTTCCGCTGCCTGGGTTTTAATTGGAGGCTGGTGGATTGGCTGGAGGATCAGACGGGGTAAATTGTTTAAATGATGTGATGTTTATTATTTTTTCAGACTTCTCAGGGATTCTTTCTCGACTCCTGTCTGCCAGCTGCTTTGTCTAACCTGAGCTCAGTGGGATCTGTATTAACATGTACCTTTGTTTCCTTTGATGGTGCTCACTCCTGCTGGTTTTGTGCTCCTGGAAGCCCAGAAAATCAGGGCAAAGGAGCTCAGAGCTCTCCATGGGACTGTGTTGTCTCTTCTCCAACACTCACCTCCCACTCAGGTGTCCAAGTGCCTTCACCTGCATGTTCTTGTTCAGGCTGGTGGTTGTAACAATCTCTGGTCTCCTCTTTTCTCTACTTTTCATCTGTTTCTTGTTATTTGCTCTCCCAGTCCCTTTGGATTGCTTTGCTCTGCCTTTTCCATAAGATCAGGTATAGGATCATTTCACTGCTGTTCATCCTGTGCTTGCAGACCCTGAACTAGATAATCTAAAGCAAGATTTTCACATTAAATCCTCAATATATAGCCAAGGAAAACTAGTTTGTATTAGTTTGTCTGGAAGTCTCTTTGTGTCCTTCCCTGAATGGGAGAAGCTTTTTAATCTACTGATTTTTCAATATTGGTGTCTGCAGCAAAATGAAGGCTGGTGTCTGTGTGAATCTGATCTTTCCCAGAGTCCTTTCCTGACCTTCTGTAAGGTTCTCCCAAGTTATCCCCACAAGAAGGGGATCCCCAGCAAGATGTATCCCAAGTGCCTGCTTGGGATATCAAGGAAGTCAGACAAAACTCAAAGTCTGAGTAATGGTGTCAAACCAACCCCCTGACTGCTGCAGGTGAGCACACTCAGACCTCAACTGCTCTGCTTGACATCCCACTGACAGAAACCCTCCCTCCACACACCTGCTTGGCAAATGCCACGATACCCCAGAGAATCCAGGGGTTTCTCTCATGGGGTTTGCTCTCCTGTACACTGCAGGAATGTCAGCTGCCATGTCAGCCTGGAACTTGCCAGGCTGGTTCTTGATTTGTCCCCTCACTGATCCTTCACGTCCTGCCTCACTTTGCAGATTCCATCTGGCCTAGGCCAGCTCTGGGGATGTGGGCTGGGCTCCAGGATCCCTAAATCCCAGCAGCACCAAGGGCACCCACCAGGAACTGTTTGCAAGCAAGTAGCTCCAGTGCAAGATAAGCATTATCAGGTTTTCCTGAACACAGGAATTGCTCAGGATCAGTATCATACTCACAGATCAGCCTAGAGGTTTTTTTTCTTATCATACAGTGAATGAAAAACACAAAAAGCTGCAATAATTCTTTTTTTCCTCCCTGAAAATGTAATGGCTGAACGTGGGGATCCATTTTCCTGAGTTTTCACTGCACCACAAAAGAACAGAAAGAATTTTGCTGAAGTCACAGCACCAGCACCATCTTACACAAGCAAAATTCAGGGAGGAGTTTGGGGTTTGGCCCTCTCAGGAGTCAGGCAGTGTACAGGGGACTGTGGAGGTGTTGAGCCCAAGCACTGGGTGGTTTGTTTGACATTGTTATTTCCATTTTTGTGACCACAGAACGGAGAAGCTGCTGGCCTGGGTCAGTTGGGAGCACAAGGGTTACAGGGAGAACAAAGTGGGATGCACTGAGCAGTGTCCTGTTCTCCTGGTAGCACTCAATTCATTTTTCCTTAGACCTTGAGTTGTCAAAGCAGCCACTGAAAACTGGGATAAAACAGTAACTTGGGACCTCCAGAAATAAACTAAGGAAAACTGGGAAAAGCCAGGAACTTGGGACTTACAGAAATAAACCAAGTGCCATGTTCAAACCACCGAGGAATGTTTGTCTGCCATGTTCCTGTCTGTCTGAAGAATGTATGCACTGAAAACAACGCTTTCTTATGTAGTCAAAAATTGTACTGTATCTATTAACCAAAAAAATAAAAAGATTCTATATTTATACAGCCCAGGGCTTCTTTGTGTCATCTCTTAGGTTGAAAAGCATTGTCCTTGAAGCAGAATAAAAATAAATAATGCAACAGTTCTGAGAGACTTTTGCAAGGCATAGATCTCATCCAAATTTCTACAGGGGGTTCCAAAGTTAGGACAGAGGCTGCCACACTGCTCAGAGGGAACTGCCCGCTGCATTTGCTTAAAAGATTCACAGACCTGAAAAAAATGGGCAGTTTGCTGGAGAGATGCACCAAACCAGCTGCTGCCAAGAACAGCCCGTGGAACACAGACTTTGTGTCTGGTTACTTCTAAAATATCTCAATAAATGGGGCTGAGAGAGAAGAGAATCACAATTCTGCCTTCTAAGGACAGCCCATGGTCACCAAAGCGTGTCAGTACAGAAGTCTCTGAGGATAATCTGCAGAATGTGATGGCATCTGGGGCTTGTTCAGCCTCAAAATTCCAGAGGTTGTGTTGGATTTGGCTTGCCATAATATTCTAAAAAGAACACCATTAAATAAATACTTCCCAATACATTACTGAATTCTCTTTCAAATAAACTCTGGACTGTTGAAATACAGATAATTCCATGCTCTCCATCTGTAGTGAAGGTTTAAGCTTCATAATGCCAAGGGAAAAAATCTCCCAGCTCCATCCAAATGCAGCAGACCTGCTGCCATTCTCCTCACCAGCTGGCTGATTTTTCTGGAATACCATTCCCATTCCTCTTTCCACTTTGGTGGCACAGTGGGTAACTACCAGCAGAAAAAAAAAGAGATTTTTTCTTACATAGTGACAAATACCAGTTTCTACTCATGGCTTAAAATAAATACTGGTATTAGGAAATAAAAAAAAATAAGTGTGTTAGAGTTTCAGAGCCATTCTTCCATTAGCAGCCTTAAAAGTTATCAGGCTGTGTATTTTGCCAGTCACATTAAAAACTATGAAGCACTCAAGTCACTTCAAACATTTTAGTTTCTCTTCATTCCCTGTTCCAAACAGTCCTAGAAATAAGTGTCTAAATTATACATGTCATTTGAAATGCAGCAATCTCCTTTCATCCCCATAATGAGCAGGAACATTCTTCTCTGTAAACTAAAGAATGTTTTAGTTCCTTATATAAGGCATGAGTCACCGCGAGCTCCGCGCTGCGGAGCCGCCTTCCCGCGGAAACCGACGGATTAAAGAGGGGAAGCAAAATATACAAAATTAACTCTGATTTGCTTTTAGCACTAAATGTGAATTATTAATCACACCCAGCTTGAGTTACACTTGTGGAAGGGACCTTGCAACAGCAAAGCTCAGAAAGGAATTTGGGGGAAAAGGACAACGTTGGGAATGCAGGAATGGAAGCTTTGCTCTTAGGTCTCGGTCAGGGGATGTAGTTTTCCATCCCTTACTTTTGCTGGATGGGCTGGAGAAGATTTTTGTTTTTACAGCAGCAGCACATAGAGAGGCCAGGTCAGAAAATCTCAGACTAAAGTATTGAAGCTTGGTGGCTTTGGGTGATAAGAATCCCAAGAGAAAATAGGGACTAGGAAGAGAAAGATTTAGGATTAAGATACACAGATTTGGTGGTGGTGGCATTAGAAAGCTGAGAAGAGAATCCATCTGATTTCCAGTCAAGTCCTTTTTCCTTCCTCCCATAATCAGACTTAACTTGAGAGGGTTTATAAAGTGCATAGGTTTAGAAAGAGTAGAAAATGCTGTTCATTTTCAGTGCTTTGGACACACTGAGGCCATGAGCAGCAGATGATAATGTTGTGTCAGAACCTTCCCGTATCCCACAGCTTCCAGAGGCTCCCAGCACACATTCCATGGCCAGTTCATGATGGCACACGGAATGTCCACTGCTGGCTGCACTGGGAGGAGCTGGCTCTGTGTGGAGATTGGAAGAAGCCCTGCAAGGACCATAAAGTAACCCTTCTTTTGTCAGCACAGTCAGTGATGAGTGGCAGTTGTTCCTACAGCCTGATGAGATTCATTAAAACTCCAAGAGGAGAAACTGCTCTGCCTAAACTCCTCCAGGGGCTCAGGAACCAGAACTGAATCCCAGGAAATCACAGCTGTGGCAGTTCACTTCACATCCCTCCATGAGGCACAAAGTGAGACCTGTGTGTTCCTCTCTGCAGGCAGTGAGGACTTTACTCCACATCTGCACCAACCACAAGGGCACAGTTGTCATGGTCTTATCTTCTTTTTTCCTTGTTAGAGTCAGGATTAAACGCATGGGAGATGGTGTTTCTTGTTCAGGCTCAGATGTTTATTAATTCTTATCTCTGTTACAGTCTCACGAGCTGTGAGTTCTGTATAATAAAGTGAAAAATGGTGATGTATCTCTTCCTCTACAAGGCCTTTTAAGCACAAACTATTCAATTAAGAAATGACACCTAAATTATTTTCATTTTCAACCCAATAACTAAGAACTCGTTGTCTGCCCTGCAGACTTTTCTATCCAGTTACAAAATACCACCCAAAGCCATGGAGAAGAAGGTGAGAAAGGACTGGCCTATGCCTAAAACCTCCATCTTGCTTTATATATATTATATTATATTCTAAAACCTTAAACTCAAAGTTTTCCACGCTGTGATATCACACACTTCTATTCAAACTACACACCCACAATCTCAGTGCCATCACTCAATTTTGGAAGCTTCTCCACGGCCTCAGGTCAAATGCAGTGCTCTCCTGAGGGTCAGTGCCCCTCAGCACAGAAAGCCCAAAATTCTCAGTGACCAGGGTTCCAACACAGAGTAACATGGCTTCTGAATACTCCTGCTCCAGATTTCCTCAAGGAGCCTTTCAGAGAGGGCTGTGGCTCCCAGGAAGAAACAGGACTGAAGCTGTCATAATATCAAATGTCAGGATAATGAAATAAATTAGGAGAGCCTCCCATATTCTTCCTGTGAGTTTGTCCCTCACGATGCTTACCCTGAGTATGTGATCCACACAGAGTCCCTGGGGCTCATTCCAGCCTCTTCTTCACTGAGCAGAAATAACACCCAGTAAAGAAGAAATATTTCCTCTGAGGTTTACGCTGTTCACCTTCTGGGGCCAGAGATTTTTCCTCAGAGTGTGAGCTGAGCACAGAGGAGATTAAGAGATGGAGTTATTCTGTCAGACATTCCCAGGCCCGTGAGCACACGGAAGGAGCTTTGGTTGAAATGAGAACCTGCAGCACCCCGTGAAAAATGAGTAATCCTTATAACCCAGCGTAGGCAAGGGTAGGAATAGATGTCCACAGGGTGCTCTTGCCTAAATCCATGGTATGGGTGCTACAGGATTAAGCCCATCTCTTGCATACTTTTAGGGCAAACTGCAACTCCACGGGTGGTTTAGTCAGTTTGGTGATTTCACTCAGAGTGATCTGACCCATCCAAACAAAGGCAAAAAAATACTCTTTCAAATATTAAGAGTGACATCAGGAACCTTATGACATTCACTGAGGACAAATCATGTACTTGAGAAGGACTAAACCCTCTCTGTGACACATTTTGGGGCTGACTGACCCTGCTCTGTGCAGGAGGGTCGAGTTTGGACCTCTTGAGGTCCCTTCCAGCCTGAATATTCCAACAGCCAAGTCTGAGTCATTGTTGCATCCTAGCAGGCAGTAAATCACCAGGATAACCCCCAAGCCACACAGGCCTGGCCTTTCCAAACAGTGGAGATGGGGTTGGTGACTCACCTGGAGCCTCAGCAGAGCTCTGGGAATCCTGGAAAGTGGCGTGTGCTAATAATTAATGACTTTTTTGTCTGCATCCAAACAAAAGATGTGGCAACACTGATCTCACATAGCAAAGTGAAACAAAACAAATGACATTCTTCTTGAGTAAAGACAAGCCTAAGTTGGCTTTTCTAAGAAAACTCCCAGGCAATTTTATCTCACAGCTTCATAGTTACTCTTGTGTATTTTGTTTTTTCCTGCTGCTCCTCTGCTTCACTTGTCAGTTAACAAAGAGCACTCAGTGTTCTCTCATGACAGAACTGATGCATTTGTCACACCTAAATTGTGGTATTAGACTGTTGCTACTCATGTCCACTCTATTAATTGTGAACTGTCCACTTCCATGAATCTCTTTCATGGAAAAGATTCATAATGCCATGATCCTCTGCAAAGTCAAATCTCCAAAATCAAATCAAATTCCTGAACTCATTATAAAAATTTTTTAAAAAAGCTGAGTCTTCTCCTTTGCAGATGAAGCAGGAATTTTTCTCTCTGATGTCATGTGGGGGAAAGAGGCCCAAGCACCTGTCAATAATACACTGATCCTTGTCTGAGTCAGACATGATGAGTGTTTCTCCTTTTACCACAATTTTTTTCAGTTCATAGTTGTTACAGTGAAAACTTTGTAATTTCTGGCTTTTCCCTCTTGTCTTTCTTTCTTCCCCTGTAACATTGTTAAAGAGAAATTCAAGCCTGACAGCAGGCAGGATCAAAGAGACCAGGAGCATAATGAAGTCCTTGTTTTCCCACTAAAGAAAACTCGTTCCTGGGACTCCCATATGTAGGGCTGTGCCTTCTGCCCTTCCAGGAGGAGCAATATTAGCCAGGTTTTTTAAAGCTAGGACTACACACTCAGTGATCCTCAAGGCCAACAGAACAAACCTGGCATCTCTGGACATTCATCTTGGAGCAGTAGTTGTTATTTTTAAACTGGACCATTGTCACAGTGAATTCCTCAAAATCCCAAAGGTTAAGTTGTTTTTCATAACTATGCATCAAAAAACCTAAACCAAAACAACAGGAAAAAAAACCCAACAAGCAACCAAGAAGTCTATTATTTTCTGGGAGAGTTTTGACCTTTTATTCATGTATATTTTTCAAAGCCAGCCCTGCACTGTTTATGCCCCAAGCTAGAATGTCACAAGCCATCTTAGCAGGGAGCAGAACCACGGAGACAAGCAGGGTAAGGCGAGGAGAGCAGGTGGAAGGGGGTGAGAAGCAGCAATGGGGGCATCGAGGTAATGGGCTCCTTAATCTTGTCTGCTGAACCATCTGGGATGGACAGGATTGCATTCCTCTCTTTCCCCAAAGCCTCTGAAACAAGCACCAAACCCCTCCTGACGCAACGTCAGGATGAAAGTGCAACACGACTTTACAGCTCCATGAAGAAGGACAGGAGGGTGGAGGGGAGCCAAAGCCTCGTGTCCCCAAGCACTGAAAGAGCTGGATCCAAATCTGGCCATCACCAATGACTCCTTGCCTGGGTGATGGATTGCTGCTGAATCCAAACTGCTCTGGAGGTTACAGCAGCAATTCCTCCTGCTGTCAGGATGACTCACAGCCAGCTCAGACACTGAGACCTATTGACTCAGCATCCCTCCTCTGCTGAATGAGATTGTCCTCTGTGCTGATGAAACACTCTTTGGCCTTGATGTTAATCTTTGAATCTGTGAGATCCCAGATGCCTTTTAGGATGTTGTAATAAATGGGAAGTGCCAACAGATTGCAAAGGAAAGTGAGGTTGTCTTCTTCTTTGCATTTGGACCATTATTTCCTTCTAGGAAGGGAAAGGCAGGAGCTGAGGAGAAAATAGGTGCTGTTCTTCAAGAGATGTTCTGGAGCTGGCCATGGTGCATTGCTTCTCTCTGCTCTGGGAGTAAAGCCCTGCATCTTACTGGGGCCAGGTCCTGCATCAAACCTCCTTAAAGAGCCACAGAGAAGCTCTGCCCTGGCAGCTCTGCGTCTCTGGGAGGCAGCATTCATCCCAGTCATGGGAAGAAAGAAAATTCCCAGCTGGCAAAGACAAAAGCAGACTCCAGATCTACTCAAGAACAAATTTTACCTATTCAAAATATAGGCAGAAATTTTCTCTGGGCTTCAGCCGATTGCAGCTCTCTAAAGAAAAAATGTAATGTTGCCCTAAATCATGCTCAGTAATTCCCTCCTCCTAACATTATCCCAAGGGTGGCACAATTAACAATAATCTATTTATTAAGAGTTCATTTAGTACACAAATGCCAGGGACGTTTTTATTTCAGTAAGACTAACACCCATCTGTTTTTCTGGTTTAACCCCATTCAGTAAAGAGAAATATTTTAATGGGCTTAAACACCAACTACTCACTGAGTAGTTTGTGAGTAAAGACCTGTTCATGCTGCTCTACTGCAGCCTGATACAATGGGAAAAGACCTGAAAAGGACAGTAAGAACTCTTGGGAGCTGGAAAATCCATGCAGGGGCAGCAGGATCTTGGTGCTGTGACATTAACAAATTTTGCCACATCCAGGATTTAGTTAAGTCCCCCTGACCACCACCAGACAGAGCTGCACTGATACCTGGATTAGTGCACAGTCACATCACTTGATTCCCTCAGATTCAGGGCACAATTTGTCCTTCAGAAAATTCCCTCCTTTCCTGCTGCCATGCAAAGTGCCCCAAATGGTGCTGCAGAAGAGGGTTCATCACCTGGAGGGAAATCCAGAAACAGCTCCCACAAAAGCAGCAAACCAAAGCAGACCATCAGCACCTGGCCTGGATTTCTAGTTTTTCATTATTTTGGTTTCCCACTGTATTTGGGAGCTAGGAAATTTAGGAAATTTAGGAAATTCAAACCAAAAAACAACATAGGGAAGCACATTCAATTTTCTTTAAAGGCAGACAAAGGCTGCAAAACATTCTGTGAGCACAGCATGAGTTACCTCATAAAATATGAAAAATGCCAATAAAGGACAGCATAAATCCCCAAATGGATTTGTGACCCTCCTTTTGTTTTTAAAGACTCTTCAATGTAAGCTTGGAATCTGGGAAGAAACACTTCATGGGCTGCATTTGCTGGGTTTTACATTCCCACACTTCAGAATCCACCTCACCATTCCCAGTTACTCCATTTGGGTTGGGATCAGTCTTTGCTGCTGCTCTGGAGGGATCAGGCACATTTCTGGTTATTATTGATAGCAACAGATTCTCTCCTTAAAAAAAACAGGCACAGAAAAGTTTAGGACATCAGGACAGGCATAGACCAAGGACAGGCACAGGTGGTCTTTGGAACAGGTATAAACCCAGCTTCCAGAATTTCTGCAGCTGGTTAATTCCTCTCCCTATCATCAAATGTGAAATCATACCAGGATGAAATTAGGAAAATGATCCTGCAAGAAGACAATTGGAATCAGGTTGGCAAACCAGCTCTTATTGATAGAAATTAAAAGCTCTAAACTTGAATTTTTGCCATAAAGGAAAATTTCTTTTTTCCAGAATGATTCTATACTTCAGAGGAATAAAAGGGAGAACTAGTATTGTACTTTTATTTTAAAATCTATGTCCTCAAAAGTAACAGGAAGCATCATATGAAACATTTCTAGTGTGAAGTTGAAAGAAAACCACTTCCCAGAAGTTTGTCACATATGCCTGCAAAGAATGCTTGTTAGGACTCCATTTTAATGAGGGATGAAAGGGGTTGCAAAGAGAGTCGATGAAATTTTAACACAGCTTCAATATTTACATTTGCTAGTGAACATAATTTGCTTGCAGAACGATTGGAAATGTTATAATGACACTTCATATTTCAATATTTTTGTGTGCCACACAGATAAGAATGTGTATACATTTGCAGAATAATTTCAATGCATCATCACTGCTTTTTGTGTCTTACAGGGCTGAGAAAATGTGTAGAAACTTAAAAAAATCAGTAAAATATCAACTTTGATCAATGGAGAGTAGACACTACTTGTAAAGTGAGGCACTCATCTTCACAGGACAGAGAAATTACCATAGCTCTTTCCTGGAAAAGTTATGGATTATGGGTATAGATCTCTTAAATTGCTCAGACTTTTGTAGTTTTTTAGATGAAAGAGCCTGTGGAGGGGAAAGTTTGGTCTGTGTTAGATAATGTCTGCAGAGGAAAACTCCTGTAAGGAAGATTTACAGAAGGCAAATAAGAATGTGCTGGATTTTTCCAGAAGAATACGTTAAAATCTTCAAGTTTTTAGGCTTGAAAATCCATCTAGAGAATTGGATAAGTGACTTTTTTAGGGAAAAGTGTAAGGTTTCACCCCAGCCACTTCAATGCACATCTAAAGGGAGAGAGTCCCTTTGTCACCCTGCCATTGAACTCTGCCTCTGACAGGACAGGCTCAAACCCTGCCCCACAAGAGCTGGGCCCACTCCATTAAAACAGCTGAGAAATTTCAGTGAAAGAGCTGGGAGCCCTGAGAACTGAGGGATGTGTAGAAGAAACTGAAAGTAAGACTGTATGAGAGTAAAAGAGTGAACAAAACCCTAATTATATTACTCTCAAAGTGCCAAGTACCTTAAAAATATTAATTTTGGAAATTGGAGGTTTGCATGATTTCGTTAAGTTAATTTTGTTAATTATGTGATCGTTTCTGCTGAAATGTGCATTCCTCTGCCAGGCGTGTCAGGATGCCACCCACAGCACCTAAACACCAAACCAAAAATACTTTTCTGAACTGTGTGGCTGAGTATTCTCTGATAAACTTTGACAAAAGCACCTGTCAGTGCCAGGCTGGGTTAGGCTGGGGAAAGGGAAGGCAGGAATATCTGTAACCACCTTTGCACTGTCCCTCAGTGCACACAAAGCCCTGACTTCTGCTTTGCTCCTGAGCCAGCAGCCTTTGGGCTGTTCCATCTTCCCTCTGAAGACAAGCCAGCAACAGAAAATCCCCAAGAATGGCTGGCAGGGAGCAGGCAGCAATCCTGGCCTTCCTCAGGATTCCCAGAATGCCAGCAGTGTTGAGATGAGGCAGGGGATTCCTGGTTTTCATACCAGATTTGTGCACAGAGAAAATGCCTTTCATTGAGAAGCTCAGGAGCCTGGTGTCCACTGAGCAATGGGTGCAAGGGAATTCCAATCTTTTCCTTCACTCCCCCAGTACTGCCAAGGCACAATGTCCTTGCTTGCAGTCTTCTTGCTGGCAATGCTTTTGTGAGGGTGCCTGGAGGCTTTTGTGCAGGCAGCAGCAGTTTGTCATTTCAGTATCCAGTCCTGCCCTTGGAAATTATTAAAATCCAGGACATCTTTGGAATGGGAAATTAAATGTGTTCTCCAACAAACCCCTAAAACTGCTCATGTTGCTGGCAGCTATGTTAAAACAAGGATGTTCAAATAAAATTCCTATTTTAAAAAATTGAATTGAACTTTTCAATGGCATTAGATTTTCCTGAAATGTTATTAGCTGGCAGGTTCATAAACTACAACAGAAACAAAGCAGGAAAACCAAATCATTCTTTATGAGCTACAAAAAGGTAGCAAAGGGGACCAAAAAAAGGGAATATTTTGAAATATTAAGTCTACAAAAGGGAGTTTTGTCTTTCCTAAAGAGAAAAGGCTCCTACAGATTTAAGGTTATAAGCTCATAACACGTGGAGTAAAATGAGGTCTGAGCTAAATTCCAACAGCACTCCCAGCTCCATCCCCACCCCAGTGCAGGAGGGGATTAACAAGCCCCCCAAGCCATCCATACCCTGGTGGCACTGGCCAGGATTCACAGGGGAATGGCAGAGTGATCCCAGCAAGCTGCTCAGCAGGAAAGCTGGGATCCAGCTTTGCACAGCAGAATTCCCCTGGGGAATGCCAGCTCTGCCCCAGCCGTGGCTTTGCACGTTCCCCACCCCCACATCCCAGCTCCTTCGGGCCTGGCTGCAGCCAGCCTTGGCCAAGGAGCCCCACCTGGCACATCCCAAGCTCTGCCACACACCAAGACACTCCCCATGGGCTGAAGGTCCCTCCTGGCCTTGAGGGTCACAAACAAGCAAGTCTTGGCTGACTTGGAAGAATTTCCTTTTGCCCCTTGCAGGATTAAATCCTAAGGGATTAATCTGCCTTCCCTCCTCCTGCGTTTCGAGTTAAAACCATTTTTTCCACCTGCTCTCCTCAAAGTGCCACTCAGTAACTCAAACAACACTGCTCCCCAGAACAGGCTGCACTCCAGGGCAGGGAAAACTACCCAGTTTTCTGTAAGGAATTCTGTAGAGAAGAACACTCCATTCTGAAAAGCACTGGAAAAATAGATTGTTATCAAAGACTTAATTGCAACTACTCTTGAAGGGCAATACCCAATTCACTGTCACCCTCAGTGCACACACTGCTCATCCCTCCAGACCACAGGCTGGAAACTCTCTCAGCTGCTGCTCAGCAGGTGAATCCAGTGCACTGGGAGCTTACAGGAATATACTAAATATATACAGCTGCTTCTATTTAGCAGCTTGCTTCCATGGCTCTGGACTTACTCAGCAAAATAATCCAAACAATGGCTTTGCCTTTGGGAATTGGTTGCCATAAACAAACAAAAGAGAAATGAAGCAGTCTGAGGTCAGCCAGTCCTTTCACCAGGGCACAGGATTCATGTGTCTAAAATAACTCCATGTCCCTAAATAACCAAGAGCATCTCTGAAGCAGTGTTCTAAGGGTTTGGAAATGAAGGGAGAGGCTTCTAGTGGAATCTGTGGATTATGGAAGAGGATAAGGGGTCATTGAGCAAGGTTTACATCCCCTTATCTATAGCACTCTGTGGTAGGGATAGAGTTATAAGCTTCTTGCTGTCCCCTCATTAATAATATCATTAATGCTAATACAGATTAATGCTTTTACCAGAACAATCTTCCAGCACAGCTTTATCTTATTTGAAGAGTAATTTCAAGCCAACCCCTCCATTTCCCAGATCCTGTGAGAGGTTCTGACTCTGCATCAGCTCCACCTGCATCTTTCCAGGAGCAAATCTGGGCAGAGGAAAACTGGCAGAGCATAAGAGGTCCAGTTGCTGTTCCTGCCTATATACTATAATGTTATTATAAATTATAAATGCATTTATAATTCCAGATAATGACACAATTGCATGGGGGCTCTGATGGGAAGGGTTGTTGTGAAATAACCTCTCCAAAGAGTGCATAGAACGGTGTCTTGCTGAAGCTGAGGGTCAGGCTGCCCTAACTCCCAACATTTGTGCATGTTCAGCAGTGACTCATGAAATTATGAGCCAGGGCTGGTGACCTGCAGGAATTCAGTAAGAGCCAAAAGAGAGCTGAGCATTTCTGTGGGTAATTAGAACGTCCCCATTTAGAAGGGGTCAAAGAAATACAGTATTAGAGGAGAATAAAAACCCATTGGGATTCAAAGTCAGAAAACATGAGAAAAAAATTCCCAGAAGTTGCTTATTATATTTTTATCCTATTGGCAACTTTTTGCACCTTTCCCTGAAACCTGTAGTCCTGGAAAATGCTGGGTATTAAATAGCAGCAGCTGGGACAAGGAGTTCTTTTGGACAGGTTTGAATCCTGTGTTCTCATGTAACAAGCAACTTCAAAATACTCATTGTGAACTGAGAACTGAAAGTTCTCCTCTACATGGCCTGACAGTGAAGAAATAACTTTCTCAGAAGCATCAGTGCTTCAGTCTGTACAGTGGGAAGTGTCTGTACAACCTGGAACAATCCAGACCCATCCCAGTGCCCTGGTCTGGAACACTCAAGGAGCATTTGCAGAACTCCAGCACCAAGCACTCCCTCTGCCCTCTATTCCCACGTGGATACACACAAGGCTTTCAGAAGGTGACTCCTTAAAACTGGAGGCCACCATTTGCTCATGGAAGAACACCTGGAAGAGCAGAGGCAGGAGCAGTGGGAATGAATCCCACCCCTAAGGCTCTTTCTCTGATCCAATTCTTTCCTCCCTTGTATTGAAATCAAGCAGACAAATGGACTGAGGAGAAAATCTCATCTGCACAGGGAATCACTCACAAAGCCATTTAAATATCTGCTCTGGCATTCCTAGAGCTTGCTGCCAGCTCAGGACAGTTTCTCTGGGGCACAGCTCAGATTTGCTCCCAAAACACAGGTAAGCAACCAGGGAATGGTTTGGGTCAGAGGGGCCCCTAAAGATCATCTGGTTCCACGGGCAGGGATGACACCCAAATCCAGACATATCCTGCTGTTCCAAGGTTTCCCTGCCTCTCCTAGGGCCAGGGCTTCCCCCTGAGGGATTTGCTGGTTTCCACACCCAAAAGAAGGCAGTTCTGGCGACATTTCATTATGGCAGCCATTTTGTTAATTCTCCCAAGAAGCTGAGTATTAATTTGGCAGCATCCCAGGAATATTGATGCAGGAACTACCACAACTGCAAGGTACCGTGCTCAGGAACTGCTCTACAAATCAGCTTCTTCATGGGTTTTGAGTTTGCATCTTTTCCAGGGGACAAGAAGCCATCAAGGAAATTGCTGTGATTAATATTTTATACACAGCATTTTGAGGAAGGGCTCAATACATGTCATCAACAAATCTCTGTGCCATGGAATCACAGAATATCCTGAGTTGGAAGGGACCCACAGGATCATCCAGCCCAGCTCCTGGCCCTGCCCAGACCCCCCAACAATCCCACCCTGACTGACCAAACTCTCCTGGAGCTCTGGCAGCCTCGGGGCCGTGCCCATTCCCTGGGGAGCCTGGGCAGTGCCAGCACCCTCTGGGGAAGAACCTTTCCTGATCTCCAACCTGAACCTGCCCTGGCACAGCCTGGGTAAGGGAACGGTGTGAACAGCACCCATGGCGGGTTCAGGGTTCTTTAAGGCAGCACACACAGTGTGGTAATTCAGTGTCCAAAACTGCTCATATTGCCTTCATTAAAGAGTGGTTCCTGAGTTCTTTTTCTGACTTAAAATACCTCTGAAAAGAACAAGTTCACTGAGCTAAAATAGACTTAATGGACTCTGTTAAGTCTGTCAGAAGCAGAGACCTGATTTGCTCTTACATCACTGTAAACCAGCATGAGCCACCAGAGAGTTTGCTCACACAAGAAAAGGGAACCAGACCCTCATTTTAGGTTCTCCTGACCATTTGTGACCCCTGTTTTCAAGACCAACAATACACAGCCTGGTTTCAGGCATTCTAATTGACCAAGGCTTTTATTTTTTATGTTAATTTATTCAGCATCCATAAAGTCTTCCTGTAGTTAATTAGAGAACTCACTGGAGCCTGTCTAAAGATTTTATAAATATGAACACATTATCTCTTATTGTATCTCTTTTCCCCGCCTATTAATCTCACAATTAAAGTAAATGCTTCTTCAAGAAAAATGCTTCTAGGAAACTCCATGCTAAAAGGCAACAATTATTCCCAAGTTCATTCTTAAGGGAAAGAATAACCCAAAATGCCACAAAACCAATGGAAAAGTGGTGGAAAGAGACCATGTTGGAGAACAAGCTGCTCATTTTATACCAGGATGTGATGTTACACCAGTATGAACGTTAAATGTAACTGGAAAGAGATTAAATCCCACCTTGGATAAATGCCTTGACCACACCATGACACTGAGGAGCTCCTTCAACTTTGTTCTTTGAATATCCAAGGCCTAAGTAAGCAGAACAGATCCTGGAAAAACTGGAACCAAAATAACTCATGGCTTTTCCTGGAGATAAATTTGATTCTCCAGTAACTCAGCTCTAGTGAGAAAAAGTTCAAGTTCAAAGAGCTTCCACACCTTGAAACAGAATTTAAAAATCAAGGGAATTTTTGGGTAGGTAAATATCTCTGCATATAAATATATCTCTGAATATCCTGCACTGGCCCTGAGACCTTCAAAGGCACGTGGCTGAGGAAATGCTCTGCAAAACAAATCAATCCCTGCTGGACCAAATCAATCCTGGCTGAAGCTGCAGGGAGGATCCCATGCTATGGCCAGCAAGAATGCTGCTGATAGGAACTGAAATATTTCTGAGACACTCCAAAAATGATTGGAGACCACACTCCAAAAATTGGCACGGGCATTCTGAGGGATGGTTCCTCACCAGCACATTCTGTTGCATGCTTGAAGGAGGTGTTTGAGACAGGAAGAGGGGAGGGAATATGCAAAAGAGCCATTATCAACATTTACTTGCTCTTCCACAATTCAGTGGAGCAGCACAGAGTAAATTTAGCTCTGAGAAAAGGCTTCATGCAGAATCCTGCAGAACTCAGTTCCTCTCAACAATACTGAAGGTCAAACTCAGGAATCAAGAACTCTTGTCTTCATGAGGATAAAGATCAAATATAACTAATATTCATTCTCTGGAACATAATCACAGACAGTGGTTGACTTCATCAAACAACTTTTCTGGTCAATTCTGATTTTGTGCATGTAAATAATTCCACAGACGAGTCAAATGGATTCAAGAGAAATGGTCCTGAAAATTGAAATTGCTCCTTGTGTAACTGAACGTTGCTTTTGCAAATTCCCCTGTCATTTTACATGGAGACAGAATCTTTCAGCACCTCCTCATCTCAACTGCTCAATAGTGGGATTTGTTCAAACACTGCTGTGCTCCTCTTTATCCACACCATTAAAAGGCAGAATTCTTCCATCACCCTGTCTATCCACAGAAGATTTCACCTCACTGGGGAAAGAAGTTTATTCATCTAAAATCACCACATTTACAAAGAGGCTGGATGAAAACACATCCAAAAAGAGAACCCCCAGTTCTGTTCCTGATTTTTTGTGGTGTATTTCATTTACCTGACCAGCACAAAGCATGCAGTTGGCTGGCAACCTGCTCAAGCTCATTTTTCCCCAGTGCAGAATGAAGATTTCTACAACACAAACAGTCCTGTTAATTCTGGGAGCTGGGCTAGATTAGATTAGATTTAAAGTCTTGGAAAAGAGAAAGAGCTTCAGCCACAATCTTGACAGCAAAATAACAATGTCTAAGTTTATGTCGGCTGTTCAGAGCCCACAGAATAAACACTAGCCTAATAATCTCACGAGGAACTAACTCCACGAGCTGGCCATTCCAGGCATGACCTCACTGATAAACAATCCCAAGTATTTATTGCCTGCTTGGACTGTACACTGGAAATATCAGATGAGAAAGGAAAAGGATAGGTTTGAATTACAGTGCATAAGTGAGTTCTACCACTGTAATCCTACTTCTCTGTTATTTTTATAATCACAGGAGTGTTCTGTTTCATTTTCCCCAAGGTGAATGGCACAAAGGCATATGGAATAAAATGAATTTGCCTTCTTTAGGACTATTTTATCATCTTACTTTACCAGACGAATAATGCAAATTTCTTATCTCCTTCCTGGCTAATCTTTGTAGCCTTTATTCTACATTATTGTGGATGTAGCCATATACACAGTTTCATACATACAAATTTAAACAGTGAGAACAGTATTTGAAGAGCCAAAGAGCAAAAAAAAATGAGGTGGGTTATGTAAAAATAGTCCTGATTACAAAGGCAAACAGCAACATTACCATAAGGGCAACATTCACTTGGAATGTGCATTTATATTAACTCTTTTTAATAGATATTTCCTCCCATTTTCTTTCATTTCAGAAGCTGAATTTAAATTTGTTCTCTGTATTAGCTCACAGAAGAAAAGTTTGTCAGAATTGTCACTCACTCTGTTACCCCTCTAGAGGAAAATTGGAGTCATTACTGAACAAGTGCTGACCTGGAAACAAGAATTCTTTTTTTAAAAAATTTATTTATCCCTACCTTGCTAATAAATCATTACAGAAACAAACCCAGATTCGGACTATCCATCTAAACAATTCAAGAGATTTGTTTTGGTGAGAAGACAGTGAATGCAGTTCTGGGATGGGAAGCTGTAGCCCCAGATCTGTCACTGCAGCAGGAGCATTGACAGGACTGGGGTGGGATTGGGTACTTGTGACAAGGCACAGCCCCAGCGGTGAGAGGTGAATGTCCCTGGGGTTCCATGGCCACGGGGAATCCCTCTGGTCCCAAAACCCTCGGCAGGTACAGTCAGTGGCAAACAGCAGGGATGAGCAGGGGCAGGAGTGAGCAGGGTAAGGAATGAGGAGAGGAAGGAATGAGGAGAGGAAGGAATGATCAGAGGAAGGAATGAGCAGGGGCAGGAATGAGCAGGGGCAGGAATGAGGAAGGAATGATCAGAGAAAGGAATGACCAGAGGAAGAAATAACCAGGGGCAGGAATGACCAGAGGTAGGAATGACCAGAGGCAGGAATGAGGAGAGGAAGGAATGACCAGAGGCAGGAATGACCAGGGGCAGGAATGAGCAGGGGCAGGGATGACCAGGGGCAGGAGTGAGGAGAGGAAGGAATGACCAGAGGCAGGAATGACCAGGGGCAGGAATGAGGAGAGGAAGGAATGACCAGAGGCAGGAATGAGCAGGGGCAGGAATGAGCAGGGGCAGGAGTGAGCAGGGGCAGGAGTGAGCAGGGGCAGGAGTGAGCAGGGGCAGGAATGAGGAGAGGAAGGAATGATCAGAGGAAGGAATGAGCAGGGGCAGAAATGAGCAGGGTAAGGAATGAGCAGGGGCAGGAATGAGGAAGGAATGATCAGAGAAAGGAATGACCAGAGGAAGAAATAACCAGGGGCAGGAATGACCAGAGGTAGGAATGACCAGAGGCAGGAATGAGGAGAGGAAGGAATGACCACAGCCTTTGTCCCCTGACACCCCAGTGATGTCCTCCACACCACGAAGCTCAGGAGCAGCCCTGCAATAGCTCCAGCTCCGGAGAACAAAGCAAATCTCTGCCAAATGTAATCCCCAGTCCTGGCCAGAACCCTTCTTTTCACCACAATGAGCAAATTCTGCTGCTCCCTGAGCTCGGGGCAATCCCTGTGTGCAGCCAACTTCATCCAGGCAAACTCCAGCTCCTGCTCCAGAGGTGCCTGGTACTATTTCCAAAATAATTACACTTAGCACTTGTTATTTCCAGGGCATCGAGGAGAAAAATGGGAATTAACTTTAAACAAAGCAGCATTTATTAAATGCTCTACACCTGGGATAAAATGTCGGGAACGCTTGGGACAGGTTTGCTGCTTCCCAGGCGCAGAGAGGGGAAGGACTCGGGAATCCTCTTAGTCCCGGTCCCCTCCCGGAGCCGCAGCGGAGCTCCCCGAGGCTGTCCCGGGATGCGGGAATGCCGCAGTGCTGCCCGGAGGAGCGGCTGCGGGAACGCTGATCTCCCAGGGACATCCAGCGGCGGCACCGGGAAAGTCAGAGCGATCCCGGCTCCCTGATCCTGCAGGGCTCTCGCTTATTTTCCATGGTTAGGATGAGGCTCTGATGTAGTAGAGATTTTAGCAACGCACTGAGTCATGCTGGGCTCCAAAACCTCTCTGGGGTGCTCTGCTGGCCACTAAACTGATAAACCAGGGTGATTTTATCATCTCTGAATCCCAGTGCAGGAGTTTGGGATTCAAGTCTCACAGAGACAGAGGCAAGGAGAAAACCAAACTTCTCAAGCTCAGACACAGAACCACGAGAGCTCCCCGTGGGATACAGGACTCCCTTTGCTGTCCGATGTGACAGGCAGAGCTCTGCAGTCTGCAGCATGGCTTGGATCAAAAATCAAAAATCAAAAATCAAAAATGAAAAAAATCAAAGTAAAAAGCCCAAGAGCAGCTTTGAGAAGAGGCTTCCAGGGGCTCTGAGCACCCAGGAACCTGCTGGATCCAGTGCAGTGAAAGCTGCCCAAATTCCGGGCTAGATTTGCACGTTTCATTTAATTTATGCTGTTTGCATCACCCCGTGGAGGCTTCTTGACAAGTGCTGGAGCACCCTTTGAAGCTGTGCTCCTCCTCCACTCGGTCACTGCTCGGGCACAGACTCAGAGGTGACAATCTGGCCTGTCCCCGAGTCCCTGTGATCCCGACTGGAGCTGGTGTCAGGCAGACCAAGGCAGGAGCTGACACATGACAGCCTCTCCTGCTACCCAGAGAGGTTTGCAACAAGCAAAGAGAAGAGGATGGGAAATCAGGGAAAGATGAGAAACCTACAGGTTATCCACCCTCCTTCCCTGACAGAATGGATCTCTTCAAGATACTATTTCCAAATGGAAAAGGTCAAAGTTAATTATCAATAATAATTTCTTTTAAAGGTAGAATTAAGAGTTTTAGCCTGATATGAAGAAGCCCAAGCTTGAGCCTGCCCTTCCTGTTCCTCAGGCCCCATTCCCACAAATTCTACCCCCTGGTACTGCAGCTGTGCAGCCTCAGCTCCCACAGCCTGGCAAACTGGGGCTGGACATTGCATTCCCCAAGGAGCTTTGGGCCTGCTTCTTTTAGAACTTTTGTGCAAAAAAGTGGGAATGAATCCAAAGGTTTATCAATACCTTACTTGCCATTTTTTGGCTGAATCATTTAGAAAGTCCAGCTCCCTTTCTTCAGGAAAACCCAGTTTTCCCAGGCTTTGCTTTGCCTTTCTCCTACAGAGCCAGGGTGGGTGGAATGTTCTCAATGTTCTATTACCCAGGTCATAATAATCCTTCTGTATCTATGATTAAATGTCCTTCTTCAAGATTGCAGGTGCTTATGTCACTGTGGACAGGATATTTTAAAATTTTCTTCCTCACCCCTCAACTTTTGTTAACCTCTAGGAGAAGTTATGGAGGGGGAGAGAGGCAGGAAAGGTTTGAGCTTCTACGAAATAATTTTTTCATTCAGATCTTTATGCTTAAGAGACAGGGAGGTTTTTGTCATGAAGTGTTCTACAATGCCAGACTCTCAAAACAGTGATTATATTTAATGAAAAGCAGGCTACTATGATCTGGGACCCCCCTCAATATCCAATAATTGAGTTAATTTAAAAAGATTGGCTCAAAATAAACTTGTAGCTTCAAAGAGAAATGAGAAGTCGGTGAGAAAGCTCTTGGAGCAGCATCACCACTGTAAACAGTGAGGTTCAAAATGGGCTGAATGCAAAAATTCACATGGAATGGCACAAAATAATTTCTGAGGCCCTGAATTCACAGGGGACTTTAATTTGTTGGGTTTGGGTTGGTGATTTTTTTCAAAATGGTCTTCTAAATTGCAGAAAACTGATGAGTAATATTTAATCTTCATGTTTGGGGATGGGATTTAAAAGTGCCCTCTGGACTGTAACTAATTCAGTGTAACACAAGCACAGTCAAAGCAATGAAAATTCTCTCCTGACACTGCCAAACTCGCTGGGGGAGAGTTCAGGTGGAAACTGCACCTTCTGTGCTTTACAATGGGCTTCTTTATTTCAGTTTCTAAACTCTTCTGTCCAGGACTTTGAAGACAAAGGCTGTTAATTGAGTTCTAGGGGTTTTGGGGAAAAAAAAAAAGAAAAAAAGAAGACTCCAAATTTACTTTATCAAAATGTTACAGAGTAAAATGAAATGTAATTAAAGTAAAATGGCCTGAAGAATATTGCTAATAGTCAATGCCTTTCTTTATGTAACAGCTGGGGCTTTCTTTTAGCAATTATTCTAGTATTTTCTGTACTCATAATCATCTAGCTCAGATAAGTCCTTCACTGGTGGGATGTGTGACATCTCTTTGTATTTTGGGTCTTTGTAATAAGTTAAAAGGTTTTAACATCCAAAGGAATTCACTCATACCACAGGTAGAGTTGTTCAAATGGGAGTTCTTTGTGTTTAAACTCTGTGAAACTCCAAATTTCTCCTCAAAGGTGGACTGACTTCAAACAGACCTTGAGCAAAGCAGACAAACTGAAGTTCCCTCAGATAAATATGGCCCATCTGGAATTTTGCACTCTAATGGGCCTCAGAGGCTGGAAATGAAATTCCTCCCTCTGGAGAGGACAGTGTGTGCTGGAGCCTCACCCACTCCCAGCTGGAATGTTCAAGTGATCTGCTGGGGGACTCTTGACAGGCCTCAGGGACAATCCAAACCCAGGCTGAGCTGGGTTAAATGCCCTCTGCAAACAGCAGGCTCCCCATTCCTTCCTGGAACTGCTGTTTCCATGCAGATCCCTTGGATCCATGAGAGCTGATGTTACCTGGTTTCCCCTGGGTTAGGTTTGATCCCGATGGGTTTTCTGCTGTTCCTTTGCACACAGCTGCTGTGCACTGAGCCAGGCTTTATTTTGGTGGAGGACTGAGCACTGCAGCTCCCACCCAAGCCTTGTTCTGCCAACAGCTGCAGCATCCAGGTGCTGTTCCAGTGTTGAGTGAACCTTTGTAGATCCCAGATTTGAGGCTCCTCAAATACACAATTTCTATAAAGCACCACAAGCCATTACAAAAGGAGCCTTAAAACCTTTGGAAAATATGGAATTGTTAAAGGCACCTGTCTGAACTCATGGGGAGTGCACAGGGACCAGCTCAGCCTTTGCCTCCACCCCTCTGCAAAGAACTTTAATCTGGCCAAGTGGAAATATTCCTGACTGTGCCATTTAGCTTTGCTGGGGACAAACTGAAGAGTGCCTGTCAAGCTTAGCCCTAATCTACTGAGAAAAGCTGCCATGATCACCTCAGAGGAACTTCCTATCAGTGTGATGTGGAGTTACATCTGAGCCAGGTAACAAAAGCCAGTTGAGTTCACTGTGCTACCCAGGCTGTTCAATAAATCCCTGGGCAGCCTGTCATCTCTAAATATGCAATTATATTGCACATCACCTGTCCCTGAGGAGCAGCCAAAGGGGTGGGGTATGGCAAAGACACAGCTTTGGGTCAAGTGATCCCCCCGTGGTGGAGGCACGTGAACACACCTGACAGGTCAGATGCTAAACTCACAAATATTCTGCTCTGCACAGTTTGAGTGGGCACTGATTACTCTGTCACCTCGCAGGACTTGTCTCTTTAATTTTTTAAAAATAATCCGGATCATTGTTTTTAATTTGCCTTACAGGGGAAATTTTGCTTTCCAGCCTTATTGCAACCCATTGCCTATTTGGGATGTCAGGGTTGTCATTGCTTCATGCTGCACCCTCACAGGCCTTGATACAATCTCATTCCAAATAGTTCAGGTAATCAGTGTTTTCAGATTCTCTAAGTTCACAAAAATTCTTGTTTCTGAACTCTTCTGGTGAAGAGCAGAAGTGCATTTATAAATGCACACAAACCAGTCCACAAAACATTTTTTGCTACCTGGTAGTTCATGAAAAATTCTATCTTGGCTGTGACAATTCCAATTCTATCATTAGCTGGCAAAAAATGAAAAATAGGATTATCCACTGCATCTTTCAGTACTGAGTAACTTTAAAAGTGTTTGGAAGGTGTTTTGTCTATAATTTGTTCTGATATTATAGTAATTACATTCTTCCAACAAAGCAGGCATGAAAATAAGAAATACCTCCTTTCATCACAGTCCCTCAGACTCCATCAATGCCTTTTGGTGACAGCAGAGGATGATTGCCTGTGTTTAAACCCTCAGTGGCTCTGAGCAATTTCATGAAAACTTGGAGCTGTTGAAGATTTTCTGTCTGAAATTGGCCTCCAGTCATTTAAAAAGTAACAAAACTAAGGGTAGCTTAAAACCATGTGGAGGAGCAAGACAAATTCCTGCACAGGAGTTGAATTCTATTTGGAGGATTAGAGGTGAAGATGCCTTGTCTCTTCCAGGTGAATATTCCAGATGTGGCAGCACAATTGGGTAGGCAGCGCAGTTTGCAGTGATTAAAGCTTTGTCCTTTGGCACCACCGCTGCACTTCAGCGTCTCTGACTTCCCCATTTAAATGCAAATGGCCTCAGTGAAAAGGCAGTTCCATGGCAGTGCCTAAGTTTAGCAGGAGCTCCCATCGTGATGCCTCTTAATCAGGGCAACTCCTGCACAAAGGTGACTGACAAGGCAGCTCCTTTATCCTCTGGTAAAATCAAAATAGGTCACTCAATAATTCCAGAATGTTTCCGGGCACCAGGTTCAACAAGGTCTTTGTGAACGAGATAATTCAGCCGGTTCTGCAGCTTCCCTAGCTCAAGACAAATGGGTTCCTTTACCTGCAGGTTTTTTGCTATTACTCTTCTTAATGATCTGAATTACTTCTCCAGTTTTAAAGATGTACATTTTAAGTGACCTGGCAGATTTCACATCCTCCCACTTCATCCTTTGGATCATTTTTGCCTCAGATTCAGCCAGGTGCAAAGCAGTGATTCTGTACTGGGTACAGGCTCTGCTCTTGGTTCTGTCCACAGGGAAAGAATGGGGAGATAGAAGGGAGTTGTTTCTGGATAACACATTTAAATTCCTTTTACATTAGCTGTTTGTGTGTTCATCAAACATTTATTCACTGTGATCAGGAGAAACAATTTCCTTATCCCTGGAAGCACCACAAGTAGAGTTAAATCTTTGAGGAACAAGCTGCTGCTGCCACTGAATCACTCCCTAGCTGCTGGTACTCAAGCCCTTCCAGAGGCAAACTAAACCAATTCCCAGATGCTCCCAGATTCCAGTTTCTGAATGGACTTCATGCCAAGATGAAGCTTATTTTCCATGGTTAGGATGAGGCTCTGATGTAGTAGAGATTTTAGCAACGCACTGAGTCATGCTGGGCTCCAAAACCTCTCTGGGGTGCTCTGCTGGCCACTAAACTGATAAACCAGGGTGATTTTATCATCTCTGAATCCCAGTGCAGGAGTTTGGGATTCAAGTCTCACAGAGACAGAGGCAAGGAGAAAACCAAACTTCTCAAGCGCAGACACAAAGATTGAAGGAGATCCTAAAGCAGAGGACACGGGGGTAATTTCATCCAAAACAGAGATTTCAATCTTTTCAATTTGGCCCCACTAATTACTCCAGTTCAAGGTTTGTTTTGAAATACAGGATGAAGGGATGCCCCATGAAAATAAGAGGCTTTGTAGATAACACTGACCAAAGAGATGTGACAGAGCTGCTTGAATATTAACATCATTCACAAATTACTTTTGAGGCTTGGAAATAATATTTGTTTTCTGTTGGGATGTAAGAAACTCTGCAACTGTGTTAACCTTCCTATTGCTCCAAATGCAGTCTCCTAAAAGGGACAACTCTCCCTCAAGTGAGGGCAAACGTGGTTTAAATATTTATCCATGGAATGAACTGCATCAGTTTAAACTTGGAGGAGGTGGGAGAGGATGGACACTGCAGGACTGGAGGTGGGAGAGGATGGACACTGCAGGACTGGAGGTGGGACAGGATGGACACAGGCTCCTCTGGCTGACCATCCAAGAAGGGAACTGCTCCACCCACTACAGCACTGCTGCCTTTTGCTAACAACAACCTCCAGAGACCAGGAGGCCAAAATCAGGCAGAGCAGCTCAGCTGACCCTGGGAGATATCATCAGTGTGCAGCAGGCAGCTCTATATTTAGTTCAGTTAACGTCACTTGTCACACATGGGGATGCACTTTACCTCCATGGTGTGTTTGAGAGGCAGATAAGCTTTGCCTCCACACCCCTCATTTTGTATTTGTGATTAGTTCTCTGGGCTCAGCTGCACTGCTCACTCAGCAGGAGGAATGGCTGAGGATTTCAAGCTGGAGAGGGAAACAGGACTTTACAAAAAGCCAGCAGCCCCTTATTTCCTCCTCCCTCATCCAGGAGCCCCAAGTCCCCTGGGCAGGTGTTTGGCCAGGGACTCATTTGCCTGCAGCAGGGCAGTTGCAGGCCAGTGTGACTAAGCCAAAAGCACAGATTGTGTTTAGGCTGGGTAAAATAAGCCATGGTCTTGAGGTTAGGCCTTCACACACAGGAACACCTCTGCCAGGTCCTCTGGCCCAGGAGAGGCTGGCTGTGAGTCCTCTAACCCCAGTGCTGCATTTCTCACTTAAACAGAAATGATAAACAAGCAGTGCTCATTCCCAATAACCTCCTCTCCTAACCCGGCTTGTCAGGTCTGTGCTTGCTGCAGGGCCCACTGTGGGGAATCACTTGATTCAAATCCTTTGATTTAGAGTTTTCCTGGAGCTCCTTCAATCAGAGCAGCACTGCCTGACCAGTCCCTGTTGCCCCCTGAAACCAGCATCAAACTAGCCAGGGCTGAGCACTGTGGCACAGTGAAATGGAGGGGTTTGTACCCAAGCAGTATCCAGGCACCAGGCTGCCAATTGCTCAAAAGGAAAAGTTTATTTTTTAATATGGAAAAAGATGTTGGCATTCTGCAGCAATTAAAGGGGAAGTGGGGGCACAGGAGGGAGGGAGTCAGATCAGCAGGCACAAATTTGACCGTGGCAAGGTTGTTAAATGAAAAGTGAGAATTGAGGATGGAAAAGAGGGAGAAATGTCAGAATTTAACACAATTTACTCAGACACGCTCAGGAAGCAGATAAAAAAGTCATGCAAATGCTCAATCCTCTCACCTATAAAGTGATCCAATGTACTGCCTGGTGTTTATGTTTACTCTTCCACTGAGAGCACTAAGCACTGTTCCAAACCTCTGGAATCTCTGTTCTTTTAAGGGGATTTACTGGCTGGGCCAATGGCTTAGGATTTAGTGCTTTGGGAATTCTGTTCTTTGTTGTATTCCTGTTCTTGCTCTGTAGTTTCTAAATGAAGGTCACTAATGCAGCTCTTACTCTGGAGAAGTACAAAACTCATTTTCTCTAGAAAGGACAGCAAACACTGCAAATAACTCCACCTACAACATATCTGGCAGTTGCTATTGTCAGCCTTAACAAATGTTTCTCCAAAAGACATTATGTAGATATCATTATGTATAGAGATGCATAAATTAGTGACCAAAATTAGCTCAAGTAGCTGATAGAGAAAAACATTTCTTGCAGGCAGGGTCAGCATTTGACTGGGCCAAGTTCCAACTAAGCAACTCATTTAATAGGGATAAGTAAACACTGGAAAACAAAGCAGCTGAGAGCTTTTGTTGTGTGGCACAGACATATCCAGCAATATTTCTGTCCTGCATTTCCCACTGTGGATCTGCTGTTTCTCACTCTGTGATTATGTCCCTCTGCCAGGTGCATTCAGCTCAGGGGAACAGGTAGAGACAGACTTGACTGAACTGTTAAGCCCTGTAAGAAAAACTTCTCCAGATCTCAGCTGTCTCAGATGTACCCAGTGTTCCAGGCATAAGTTTTGCAGTGCTGCTGGTTTTCAGCTAAAAACAAAGATGAAAATTGGGGTTTGCTTTAAAAATGGATTGAAGGTACTGAAAGAAAACATCTTCTTGGTGTCTCAAAGTTGTGACTTTGAGAGTTGAGGCTCTCTGGGACCTCTTCAGAATTCAGTGTTTAAGTGTGGATCAGGCTGTGAGTGAGTTCTGAACCCTGTAATGCCCAAACAGTTTAGTGACTGGAATTTCTACAGCCAGACTTTGAAGAGGAGACAGAAAATCAAGTGTTTTGAATGCAGGGACTTGTCACTATCAGTCACTGGGGTCCCTCATGTACCAAAACCAAACACTGAGCACAGGTGGGTGGCTGTTTTCTGTGCTGTGCCTGAAGATCAGCTCTGTCTTTAGGAAGGTCAAGAAAAACTGAAATGAGGAACATGAAAAAGGAGGAACAGAGTGTCTCAAATCTAGGATGCTGCTCATCCCTGCAGCAGCACAGCTACAGATTGCAAAAAGCACAAGATGTTGGCCAAGATGGCTTAGAGCTGGCAAACTCCATGGAAGCAGAAGTTCAGAAGGAATATGACTCAGGTTCTGCAGAGAAAAGCATGAAAGGAAGATTATGTGGAACAAAATGATGCTGGGAATGTGGAGTGGATGATCAGGATGAAGGGGAACACAAGAGTGATCTGAACAAGCATTCATTTGAGACAAAAAATGAGCCAACAATGAACCAAAAAAATGGTAAAAATATCAGATGTCTCTCTCCACTAGAATTTAATTTCTTCACTGTTTGGTGGTGGAGGTCCAAACCAAAACATGAGTGAGTGAATGCTGCTCACTGTGTGCTTGTGTCCATGACCTGCAGACACAATGTCTAAAATCTGTGATTTGAATGTGCTGTCTCCCTCCACCAACAGGTGCTGACAGAGTGAAGCAAGCCAGAAGCTGAATAATGAAAAGTAATGTAATTTTCAAAATCTGTAACTTATTTTCTCCCTTTTCCTTAATATCAAGCTAAAATAGAGCAAATTTTCTCAAAATGTACTCTGATGTAGGGTCATGTTCCCAGAAGTTAGTTGGCTTTGTGGTTTTGCTTTTTCTGGATGTTTTTTATTTGGGTAGTTTATGGGGTGGTATTTTGTTTTGTTTGAGGGGGTTTTTTTGTTTGTTTCGGATTTTTTGGTTGTTGTTTGTTGGGGCTTCTTTTACCAAGGAACTATAAAGAAGTTTCTTCCACAGAGATATTGGAATTTCTTCCAAAGTCATTCTCCTGTCACAGAATTTGACATTCACAACCCACAGTAACATCACACAGATCCACATGAACATGACTCCAAATAAATGCTTTATGAGGGTACCTCTGTGTACCCCTGCTGAAAACAGATTTTGCTGGTCAGACTTCTCTGCTCAGCTGAGTTACTCAGCCATGTGTAAGTGGTACCAGCAGAGGGTTACCTGATTTAAATCCAGCTATTCTGATTTGCTTCTCCTAATTTCGATCTTGAGGAGCTGAGTCAAGTGGGTTTGCACCACTTGTAGCATTTGCAGATTGCCTGGAAAGTGTCAGGGAATGCAGCCATTCCTGGAGAGTTTGTGAACTCAAGAAGACTCAGTCCCCTGAATCCCTCTCCAAAGACTGTTGGAGAATTTACTTTTGTTTCCTAAAAACCTTCATTTCCTTTCAGAGGAGTCAAAATTAACTAAATATCGCTGTCTGAACCAAGCTCTTCCACCCAGCAGTCTTCTGGGCAGAGGAGCACTGGGTTTGTGGCTCATCCATCTGCATCCTGGAGGAACAAGCACAGGAAAATGCCACCTCCTTTAAGTCCCAGCTGCACCCAGAGGCTCTCCTGTGTCCCTGTCCTGGGCACCTCTGCAGGCCTGGGAACAATCCAGGTAGGAACATTCCTGCTGTGCTCCTCCATGGACACCATGCCCTGGGCATGTCCCTGCAGTCTGAAGTATCAGAGTGACACACACCCACTGCCATGTCCCTCCAGCCACAGAATTCCTCCTGGGAGCCTCTCAGCAGCTTGGCTGCCACATCAGGTCAGCTCCAGTGGCAGAAAGGAGCTGCAGCACAGCCAGAACCTCCCCACTGGCCCCTCTCAGAACACCTTCCCAGGACTGTAGTGAAGAGCTTTGTGCGTGTGGTGAGTGTCGTGGGAGTCAGGTCCTCACTTCCAAAGCTACCCAGGGGAGAAGAAAGGCAACTCCCCTGGGAAACCCCCCAGAAAGGGGGTCTGGGCCTTGTCAGACTGTGTAAAGCACAAAGGGTGAGTTCCTCAGGCACAGTGCTCCTGGCAATTCCCACTTCCTGTCTCCCAGAGCTTCTCTAAGTGCTGCTCTGCTGCTGTGACATCTGACTTTGAAGGAGCAGAGTCATGAGTGACACAGGTCCTTACAGCCCCTGACATGGACATTGCCATTATGTAATCTGTGTGCCAGCCCAAGTTTATTTTTACAAGCATTTCTGTGCCCTCCATAAGCACTTGGCAATTACTGTGACACATGCTCCATGATTTGGGGACATGGGATTGAAAAGGACATCACTGGTTCACAGAGTGCAGCCTCCTGCAAATCATCCTGTTAACGAGTTAATCAAGCTTTAATTTGGGACTAGGTACGGAGTCTGCCTGTGCTGCTCCTGCTGGATTCCATTCTGGAGCCCATTCCTGAGTTAGCAGGAGAGGTGTGGAGGTGAGGGGATGGACACTGAGGATGTTCTGCACGGGAAACAGGCAGGGAAATGCTGCTGCCTCCAGAAAAGTGCCTAAACGGGAAGAAGCCTGCAGGTGTTGTTCCCTGATCCTCTGTGTCTGAGCAGATGTGCACCCTGAGGAGCCCAAGTGTGCCTGGAGCTGAGGAGAAAGCAGATTCCACAGAGCTCCAGTGCACAGCTCAGTGCTGCTCTCCCTGCAGAGCTGTGCAGGCTGCCCGAGAGATGTGCCAGAGGAGATTTTAGGGAAGGGCATCAGAGCCCTGGTGGGTCACGGTGCCAAAAGGTAACAAAGCATCGACTTCATAACTTTTCTTTGTTCTTCTCTTCAGACTCAGAATCAGAACAATTTTGCATCAAAATTCGATTTGCATGGATTATATTTCACTTTATATCGATTTAATTAGATACTTAAAAATTTTAAAACATTAATTTTGAATCATTTCAAGTCTAAAACTTGAGGGACTTTTTTACTCTTATGTTTATTTTTACGTTATTTTTTCTATCAACAGGACTGGTGCTGAGAATAACAGATGCAAAGTGGGAAGGTGTTTCAGTATGCAAGAAGAAGACATCTTGCTCTAGAAAAAAAGAAAATATTCATCAAAATAAGCAGCAGGCTTTGCTTAATCATTGTTTCTTTGTTAGAGATCAGCTCAATTTTAGTGTTATTGAAAAAGAAGAATTAAAAAATACCCAGCCAGGCCTTCAGCTTATACATCTCCATGTAAACTTATTTTGTAGCTGAAATCAGTGTTCAGGGACAGTCCTTTGTGCTGATTTCTCCTCACCTGACCCCCAGGACAGCCTGGTGTAGGCAAGCATCAGTCTAAGGACTGTTTGCAGACAGTGACTCCTCCTGGTGACAGAATTTTGGGGTCAGTGTTTGCTCGTGTTCACCCAGCCCAGACCCCAGGAAGAACCAGACTGTGCAGAACACCAGGAATCTTGGTTTGCACTGAGACCAGAATTTGTTTTTCTAGAAACCAAAAGTATTTCATGACCAGATGTAGAAAGAAGATGATGCAGCTGTGCTCCCTTGCTATAACAAAACTTAGTCTTTCTCATGTAGATGATCATTCCTCTCATGCCATACAAATTTAGAAACTATCATCTCTGGAAGCACAACCTTTTAATCCAAAGGAAGGTTAGGAATAAGCATTGCTAGGAGTGGTACCAGTATTTCCCAAGGTTTGTAGCACAGGTGTAAGGGAGCTCACAGCACTCAGTGACCATGTGGGAATAACTTTCCCTCTGGAAATGGAATACAGGTGAATAAAAGCCTGGGCCAGGACACTGAGATAACAAGCTGCACTACAGAATAAAATGCCTCAGTGTCCTCACTGACCTCAGGTGTTCAGAGACCCAGCAGTCCATCCCATTCCGAAGGGAGGCTGCTGCTATTGGATTTTCTGTAAAAGGCTCAGTATCCTTAACCTTAAACAAATGATTGCTTTCTGTTTGATTTTCTTTGGTGATATGAGAGATGTGGGAGAGATTTGATTTGAAAGCTTTGAAGGCCTGAGCTCTGCCCTGGGCTGGCACTTTCTCTGGACCCCCTCAAGCTGGTGATGTCCTTCCTATCCAGCTCTTAGGTGATGCTTCTGTTCTAACTCCACTGCTGTCTGAGAAGTGATAATCAATTATGTTCTCTCCCTTTTTTCCCTCCCACTTTCTGGCTGCACTGTCTATTAGCCTGCGAGCTCTTTGGCAGGAGGAATGAGAGTCACCATCTGCCTGTGCAGTGAGGAGCACTCTGAGATGCAAAAGAAGAGAAATGCTTATGATAGCTCATCAAAAGATCAATTAATATTAAGGCAGAAAACACTGAAGTCAGGAATTCCCAACTTGTCCCAGCTTTGAATTCCACTTTTATCAGACAAATACTATCAAAAACTCCTCTGAATTACTGGGGACCCTTCTTGAAGCTGCCAAATGTTTGAGCTGCAACTGCAAATCTGGTAAAGCTCTCTGTGGAAAGGCTGAGCACTGAGAGAAGCTGGTTCCTCTGTGGAAAGGCTGAGGAAGACACAACGGTACAACTGAGAAATCCCTTAAATCTTTGTAGCCAATGACCTCAGGAATTACCTGGTAAATGTTTAGCAGAACCTCTGCTCCCTAAAACAAAAGCTACAAATGGTTCTCAGCACTCTACAGCAAGCTAAAGCCATAAAATTTGCAACTCCAAAGCCACAAATCACGGATGTAAAAGTTGCAGTTACACAAGAGCACTGGATAAAATATTAGAAGCTATGATCTATAATACAAGCTGTGTCTCCTGCTGTCTGTCAGTGAGAGGGTGTCACTGAGCACTTCTGCACACCCTTGGTAAGAATGAGACATCTGACTCCCCTGCAAGTGCTGCAGACAATCAGTTTTTCCTTCATTTTTGCATGTCCCAAGCTGCCAAGTCCTTGGAACAAAAGATGATGATAATAACAGATTAACTCTTCTTTTCTGAGCTCAGTCCAGGGAGCTGTCACAACATGGTTTGTGCAATATTCTCTAACAACCTGCAGTTAGACAGTCAAAGATGTTTTTGAAATAATGATGGCAGTTGCTCTAAGGTAAATCTCTAAGTTTTGATAAAGTAGCAATCTCCTTCAGCTAAATCCACATAGGTGAAAGGAGAAAGAGAATGAACAGCAACATCTCATTCCTTCCCTTTCACAGAAGCCTCAGCCAGCTTAGCACTGATCCCATGTAGCTGTGTACCCAGGCAATGAGCCCCTGGGGACTCAAAACTGGAGTCCTTACATTCTGAAAGAGACAATTAGCTTTTCTGTGCCTAAATTTCTGCTCCTTGAAGAATGGGAATGAAAGCAAATTGATGAGGGACATGTGGAGATGGGAAAAGCTGACTTGCTGTAAAGAGTGGCAAACAACTACTCAGTACATAAAAACCAGGCTGGATTTATGGATTTGCTCTCTAGGCAAGTGTCTGAAAACTGCTCCTGCAAGTCAAATATAACACCACAGGCTCTGCTTTAAAAGTGAACACACTGCCTGTGCACGTGGTTATGGAGACACATAAAATAAGGTAAATAAGGACCGAGCAGTCCCAAACCACGAGCACCTGCTGCACCCATGAACTCACCAGGACAGCTCCAGGTATCCCTATTTCCTAGCACTGGAGGATCTAATAGGATGAGGATTTCAGTGACATCCAGCACAAACTTCCAGATGTGAGGAAAGTATTGCTGCCACCTCTCTCTGTGATGATCAGCAGGATCCCTGCTGGCTTCTCTTAAGGACAAGACTGGGAGAACATGGGGGAAGGAAGCCCAAAAACTTGCCCATTTCTGGCAATTCCCCTTGGCAAGCAACAGAGGTAACACTGCAGAGGGATCTGATCTGATTCAGCAATGCCTGGGGGTCTGGAGTGATTTTATTTTCCATTAAGTGGCACTGCTGTGGGATTCTGGTGTGAAATGTTCCACTCTGGGGCTAAAGGCAGCCCCTGTCCAGCACTGCTGCTTGTTTTCCAGGGCATTCCATGGAGCCCAGGGTGGGAATCCACCCCTCAGAGACACCACTTGGGGACAGAGCAGGAGAGGAGCCCCAGCCTGTCCTCCCTCTGCTGTGAGAAGGTGGCTGTGAGGACAGGAGCACTCAGCAGCCTGCAGCAGGTGGAACAGTGCCTGCCTGATGGCAGCACCCCGGGAAAACGAGGGGGTGGATGTGGAGGTGACTCAGCTCAGAGGAGCAAGTAGCTCAGCTGGAGCTGAAATCCTACTGAGCCTGGAGCAGTCTCATTAGGGTTTTTAAAGGACTTTTTCCATGATGTGAAAATACAGCCTAAGAAACTGCTTTGGCCAGTGTTTGCTACAGGTAACACCAGTCCTCAGCCCCATTTCTTGGGCTTTGCTGGTTCCTCTTTTCCCTCGAGCTCTCCTGAGCACTGCTGTGATCTCCAGCCCTCATTATCCACTTGGAAGATGTCATGCTCAAAGCCATACTAAGCCCTCCTCTCCCCTGGACAGGTACCAGTGTCCTTGTCACCTCCAATAACAAGGAACGAGCCTGTTCCCTCCCCTCCCATGGATCTGGACCTGCTCCCAGCAGCACTTCCCTGGAGCTGCAACAACCTGAGGCTCAGACTGACACTTCAAACTTCTCACAACTACCTAATTTTGAGGAGAGTGACCCAAAAAAACCCACCCCACACACAAACACAGCATGACGGGAAATGTAATAGCAAATGATTTTTTGCCAGTGCAGCAGAACTATTTTGAGCACTCGCTGTGGACTCCAGCAATCTTGACAAACCTTTTAAGGATTACCAAGCTCTGAAGTAGAAGTTTATTTTCTGAATACTGTGAGGCAAGAAGGGACCTGCAAGAGCCACCCTGCTCCTGTTACTTTCCTTACAGTATCACCAGAAGGGAGCAGAAATATCTCCTATCTCCTCTATGATAGAGCAAATGTGCAAGAAGAGCAGTTCTGTTCTCTCTTCAGCCTCCTGTTGGGCTCCTCTAATCAAACAGAATGGAGTGGAAAAGGTTTTTCCTAAAGGCCATTAGAATTTGCTAATTATTGTGAAATGAGGATCAGTTCAAAACAATGTGCCTTTTTAAATTTGGTAGTATTTACACCATCCCTGAGAGGGGAAAAATAGGACAGAGTGGGAGAATAAGAAAAAAGCAGTCTGCAAATGTTTTGTTTTCTCTCTCCTATTCCCTAAAGCAGCATTAGTATCAGCTGAAATTGGAAAGGAATATATTGAAATAGTTCTTGCTCCCCCCATGTGTTTCTGAGAAGTTGCACAGTGCAGGTGAGTTTGGGGGGAGATACACAGACACCTGTCAATCTTTTCTGCAGCTGAATTCCAATCTGCCTCCAAACAGGGAAGCTCAGGGAAGCCATTTCCAGAGCTGTGCATCCCAGTTGTGTTTCAAAGCTATGCAATACCTTGATTTGACAATGACAGCAGCCAGTTGTGCAGAATACCTTTCTCCTCACACTTAGACACAACATTATTTTAGGATTTCAGCAGCCAAAATCATGGCCAAAGAAGTGCATGAAGCAGCTCAGGCTGATTATTCTGAGACAAAGATGTAACAGTTCTAAAATTCACTTGAAAAGCTCAAAGACCTTATTGCAAAAGTTTTTGCTTAAACCTTCAATTGAGGGACCTGGAAACAGCAGGAAGAAATACTCTGTTCTATTGACACTAAGAAACCCACAGTTCATTCTTGACTTCCTCATTTGAACTCATCATGGCTTCAATGCTGGTTTTATAATTACCTTCAAAGCACTTAGTGTTAACCACAGACCCACAGAGTACATGGGGTTCAAAGATCCTACACCTCTTACAGTATCCTCTGGTCCAGCACTTCTGGTCTAACACCCTCCTCTCCTCTACATTCTCCTATGACATTTTACAGAATAATTTATAAAGAAATCCTCTCCCTCTGCTGTTTCACCTGATCTCCAAACAGACCTGCAGCTCTTTGTGCCTCAGTCTCTCTTCCCTGATCCGTGAGACCTGCAGGACATGCAAAGCTTCAGGGATCCTGGAATCTCATTTTAAAGTCAACCTTTCATTTGCCATTTTTCTTTGAAAATCTACATCACAAATGTGGTTCTTTCTATTTCTGGTGACATCCCAGTAGAAGAAATATTTTATTAACAAGCCTCCAGCAGGTCCTGTAAATACTGAAATCAGTGAGGCTGCATCATCTGGCAAGAACAACCTTCTGGATGGGGCTTGGATCAAACCAGCCACTGCAGCCAGCCCTGAGTCCCTGTTGTCTCATAGCAACAGGATCATTTGCTGAGGAAGCAGCACTGATCACCAGCTGGAGCACTTTTTGTTGTGGCTTATTCATGAGGCAAAGTCAGATGCATCCGTGGCTCTGAAATATCACTGGGACATGCCTTGAAACCCAATTTCATCCCCTGTGGCTGATGGTAACAACTCAGCAGCTACAAACAGGAGAAGGGTGCAGCTCTCTTCTTGTTTCCAACAGCAATATTAGAAATATATTCAAGAATATTCATGACACTGAGCCACAAGGAGAAGCTGCAGCTCTTCATTGGTCTTTCTCAGGGCTACCTGAACCTCTCAGAGCTTCTTTACTGCTCTCTTCCCAACAATTTCTGGAGCAAGGAAGATCTCACCATACTGGATTTGTGTTGTGCTCTGTCCAGCATGCAAAACCAAGTTTTTTCTTTAACAACTACTTAGATCTAAAAGTAACAAAAACCCCTAAGGGAACAAAGAAAGGGTAATCACAAGCACAGTCAGGCTTACAGAGGTAGTTCTATACCAGACTGTTTGTTTGGTTTTGTGGGGAAATTTTTTGTAATATTTAAGCCCAGATTTTACTAAATAAAACTTTTTGGATGAGACAGGAGAAAATCTGAGTTGTAGCAGCCTTTTGAAAAATTTCTACATGTGAGATTTGTTCACAAGATGAGGTTTGCAATTACAAACCATAACCCAAAGAGAGGCAAGTGGCAATATTCTCACCATAAACTCCTGAGAAACAAGGCAAGAAACCCTCCAAATGTGTGATTTAGTGAGATCCATGGAGCTGTGCTGAGATGTATTTGTGTGCAGCCTGCAAGAGAAGGATGTTTTCATCTCAGGCTGCAGGTATGACATGAGCATAACATAACTGTGCTAATGAAAAGCAACTAATATATCAAATGTGATGTTTTGGCTCTGTTTTGATGAGCCTAGAAATATTTGACAATGAAGGAATTTCTATGGTTTAATAAAAACCTGGACAATCTGGCCCTGTAACACCACATCCAGTATCCTGTGACTCTAAACAACCAAACAAGAGCTAAACCTTGGCTGAGATTTCCAGTTGCTTTAAATGTTCAAATTGTTGCTGTATTATGAGAAGTGATAGCACTTTGATAAAAAAGATGCCACTTTGAACATATTTAAGGAATAGCTCTGCTAAGGAAGAAGCTGCTATTTTCCCCTGTTGATTTACAGAGTAAAACTGTGGATCAGCAGATGGCTCATTAAATTTTTGCACCGTGACTGTAGTAGGAGAAGGAAAAAAGGAACAAAAAAGAACAAAACCAAACCTCCTCACCACGACCCCAGGAATAAGATGCACTGGCTGCTTGCTGTGTAATAAAAACTTTTTTTAGCTTTTATTCATGCACTGATCAGCAGACAATATCTAAACCTACTTTACAAGTGAATTCTCCTCATGTTTACAAGCCAGTCCCTATTTCAAGTGGCTTTGTTTGTGGATAAGACATCTCTTTAAAGGAAAGACTGAAAATCCCATCTAGCATTTCCTGCTGTAATTTCTTTTCCTTAAAAGCCTTTAAAAGGAAAGATGCCTGTTCATGATCTGTACACCTTCTGCTAAAATCTGAGTTCCAAGTTTGGACATCTCAGCAACAATCTTTATTGCCATCTATTCCATGGCCTGCCCTTCCTGTTTTCCAAAAACAAAATGCTGTATTTATTTTGAAAATGGGAAGGAAGGCTTTGAGAAAAAAAAGAACATACTGAGCCTGGGACCTCAAGGATTCCTTCCGGTGCCTTAAGAGAAATAAAGAAATAGTTCTAGTCAAGAAAAGGAAATATGGCAGGAAAAAACACTTGGGAGTTACAATCAGAGCAATCCTAGAGAAATAAATAGTACAGAAATAATTAGAATTACATAAATGGTTCTTTTTCCATGTACACCCACAGTCCCATTCAGGAACTGCAAGGAAGGGGAACATGACAGGACATTGGGAAGGGATGTCCACACAGCAGAGATCCACACAGAGAATTACTGCCATTGAAACAACCAGCATTATTAGAGAATTCTATGAACTGGAGCTTCTAATAATATATTTAATTAAATGAATGATCCTACGCTCACCAAACATTCAAATAAATGTTTTTAACCATGACTCTTTATTCTCAGAATGTCCAAACTCCATATAATTATGCCAAGTGAGTTCTAATTACTTCCTAGAAGTATCTATGCAGATAATCATCTACCCCCAGACTATCTCATGCTCAGTTGAGCAGCCATCCAAGTCACAGTGTAACAGATTAATTTGAGCAGAAATATTTATCCCACTGCTAGAAGTACAAAGATAGAAAATATCTGCTAAATACTTTGATCTTCTTGAATATCAGGCACTGTAAAAAGCATGAAATACCATTATACAGCTGTAAAGGTGGAAACAAAGATTGTTATGCAAAACGAATGCAATGATGCATTTATTCAAGCGTACCACCTTCCAAATAATCACTTAGACACTTTAGAGAAAACTTCAGTAAACTACACTCTGCACAATCCTGGAAAACTATGCGACAAACAAGATAGCTTGAAGCCCGAGGATTGAGATTCTTTAAACGCTGTATTGCCTGTGACTCATGCAATTATCACATCTTTATCCAGCTCCTCCTGAGCTCTTTGTTCAGAATAATATCTTGCAGTAAATTGCACATGCCGTTTGTTCCGGGCTAAAAACAACTGCCCCTCCCACTCAGCACCTCGGCAAGAAGAGCAAGCACAGGAGCATCTCTGCCTTTTCCATTTTGGAAAACCTGCGCCCCTGGATCTGTTTGCTTTGAGTGCCTTCACTCAGATTCTGAGGGACAGACCAGCACAGTGAGCTCCCATGGAAGGGGCACTCGCAGGTATTGTCACTTCCCAAGTAAACAGATCAAATGCCCACACATTGCTATTTTAAATCCCTCTCTTGCTGCAGCATTGGAGGTGCTGTGCACTTAAAGCTGTACAGCCACAAACCTCCCACAAAGAGACTTCAGAGCTTCTCTCAGGGTGATGTTGGAAGTTTTGCTTTTAACACCAAACTCAAATGTTTCCAACTCATGAGTTTTTTTAGCAGGATTTGCAGAAATACATTGAGCTAACCAATACAAGTGAACCCAAAGTATTTGATTTATTTTTAATAATCTCATCTGGTTCATAATGAATTTTTAACAATGGCAATTGCAAGCCTACTACTTAGAGCAGCTTCCCTCAAAAGGCCACAGGCAACATAAATAGCTGAAAGGCTCTTTTTGAGTTTACTGAGTAATTTTTGAACCCTAGAAACCACTCAGAGAGCCATATGCAAGCTTAATGCTCACAAACCCATATTTCAGCTGCTGAGCATGAACTTGTGTCCCTAACAGGAGGCTGGAAGAGACTCAGTCCAGTTCTCTCATTGACTTGAGCTCCTCTGTTCATACACCACGGTGAAGAACAGGATTTTGCCATGTACCCCTGAACAGCTTAAGATTCATTGCCATAAATTAAATAACATGGCAACAGTAAAACAGAACTTGAGCTGTGCTGAAACCTAACTGGAGGTTTCCTCAGCTGCTGTCCTGTATCTTTAGCATTTCTGCTCTCACCAAACAGCTGCACACTCAAAGGTTTAGGCTGAGGAGAATCATCAGGAGCAGTGAATTGGTGATGAGATGCTGCGTGATGCCCCCTGAGCCTGTGTCAGATAATACAGAACCAAACACTCCCAATGCACTTTGCCCTTTGCAACTCCCATTTTTCTCCACGTTATTTATTTCTTTGCCTGTTACTCCAGCAGTCACTTCTGTCCTTGTTTATGGACTATTTTACTTGTGCAAACTCCAAATTCCTGCACCACTCTGAGGAGAGACTTGAATATCAATGAGAACAGAGCTTGGGGAGGTGTCACCTATCTGGACACTTCAAATAAAACCATAAAATTTGGATTTTTAAACAACAGGATTAAGTTTAATTTCCAGGGACATAAACGATTAGTTGGTTGGTTGGGGGGTTGTTTTTGTTTTGGGATGTTTGAGGTTTTTTGTTTGTTTCTTTTGGGTTTGGGGGTTTCGTTTGTTTGGGGGGCATTTTTTGGAGGTGGGAAATTGGTGGGGCAGTGGAGAAAGCTGGATGCAGGGATTCAGAGAGGGAATAATTTCTGTGCTAACGCTCTTTCACACGGAGTTGGGGGTGGGGATTTAATCAATGCTGGTATTAAACGGAGCTGTGAAACCTGCTGCAGGCAGCACTACATCGATCCCTTTTTAGCTTGGTCAATCACTAAGTACAAATCCGAGAGGCGGCTCTCAGGTGCTCCATCAGCCGGGGCTCTGCCCGTGCGGTGGATTCAAAGTGCCACCTAGCGGGAATTGTCACTTTGGAGCAGCCACTGCCGTGACTTTCATTCAGGAGTGACTACACAGCTGTAGGAAATGTACTTGAGGATCCCTCACCTATGTTGACACACTCTCGTATCCCGGGATATTTGCCATACTAAAGGAGGGGGGGGGAAAACACACTTTCAAAAAGAAAAAATAAAAATTCTTGATGTTAGTTAAGAATTCGATGAAAGTAATCCACATACAGTCTGTGCTCAGCAGCCAAATGCCCAAATCCAGAATGTGCTCCTCGAGCCACGTGTTCACAGAGCTTTCAAAACCATCAGCTAAGGTAAAGAATTTCCCCAGACAGGATTTAGCAGCCCTAATATTAAAATATAACACAGTTTCCCTCTAAATTTCAAGGAGGGGTTTCCAGCAGCAGAGAAGTGTTAACCACACACACACCAACACAAAACCCCAGGAGGGCAATGCTGGATCCCATTTTGCTGAACTCAGCTGCTCACTGAGCTGACAGCAGGAATTCCCTCAGCCTGGGGCTGTGGGCAGGACCAGAACCTCCTGCTGGGCACCAGGTGTGAAGTGACCAAAGGCCCTTTGTGGATTGTTTTTTCTCCTGTTCTGTGGGCAGCAGAGGGGCAGGTGAGGCAGCAGGCACTGAACAGAGGCTGTGATGTGTTTGCACTTCTGGGAAGGTCATGGAGCAGGGAATTACCGGGTTAAGGCTGCCACAATTCACCACTTCCAATGCCATTGCAGCAGGGCCTGACTCACACAGCCCAAGGAGATCCAGGGCACTGCAAGGTGTTAAAATTCAAAGCACAGAGAACAACAGTGAGGAAAGGAGATCCTTTCTTTCAGAACTAGGAGTATTGTCAGAGTTCTTGTCAGACAGCTGTTTACTGTAGCCATCCTAAAGGCTACACTTATGTCAGCATGTCAGCTGGAAGTTGGGGGCATTGTTTTAAGAGCACATACACTGATGAACGAAGATAATGCTGAAGCACAGCTACTCTTTAGACAATACAAGATTAAAATACCACAGTCCTGCTCTTGGCTCCTCACGGTTATCACCTCCTGAGACCACTCCCTGGTGTGCAGTGGATGTGACATTCCAGCCCTGTGGCTCCATGCCACGTTGGATGGCAGGAGTGTCCCAGCCCTGACTGCTCCCACCCCAGCTCTGTCACTGCTCAGCAATCCCACTCTGTATTGCAGCACCTTTCAGACCTTCTTAGCCCAGAAAATTCCTCGTAAAAGTTAATTTTTAAAAGCCTGGCACATTCCATAATAGTCCACTTAGGTTGCAAAGGAGAGATGTTACCATTAATCAAACAGCAGAGCAAAAATCCCTGCAACATCTCCAGAATTCCAAGCCAGGATTCTTCAGAGCTTTGCTGCTTCCTGCAGCTGGACATGTGACAGACAGTCCTGTTCCAAACAGAACTGAGAACTGTGAAATCTGAATAAGGTCACGGTCTGTGCAAGCCCGGAAAGGTCTCCTTGCCATGCAGGCAGCTGACCACCAGCTGTCCCCATTGCTTCACGGGAGTCAGAGATCAGGCTGGGAACGGGAACACGCCTCCAAAAGTGGGTGCTGCTACTCTTCGGAGACCAAAAAGAAAAATAAAAGCTCAGAAAAATAAAACAGAGCTACTGGAGCTCTGTCAGTCCCTAGATCAGAAGATGGGATGTGTAGGAGAAAGTCTGCATCCCAGGACAGGGATGTGGTTAAAATGTGAGACAGATCAGCTTGGATACACAAGGATGGGGCCTTAGCAGATCCAGGGCTTTGTGACACGACAAAGGAAAGCTCTGGAGACTCATTCAGAAAAGGAATAATCAAAGTGGACTGGAGGATCCCAGTGTTGCTGCTTGGTCTCTGCCCACATCACCACCACCTGGTAAAGCCTCCTTCAGAGATGTTTTCCCATCCAGGACCTCTGGTGGACACCAGCTCCCAGCTTCAGAGGATGGAAACCACTCAAATTTAGAACTAGAAAAATGCATCTCAGAGAGGCCTGAGGGTGAAGGTGTTTTAGGATCATCTCAATAAAGTTCTTTTCCCTCTTGAGAGCTCAGGGCGATTTCTCATTTCATTCACTTTGCACTGGAGAACTTTCGAGAATATTTTGTTTTAAATTAACTGTATTAATATGTGACTATTCACAGAGCTCCAGCAATTACAGTCGAATGACTGTGGTTTAACTCATAGGTAAGATTGAAATGATATAAATTATAAACCTCGGACTAACCAAAGCTAAAGTACAGCTTGCTGGAGCCAGACCAACTTAGGGTACTCAGGAATCCAAAGGAAGCAGTTTCCTGCTTTGTGGGCACAGCATGTGGCCAGAGGAGCAAAGCACTGTCAGTTCAACCATCCCAGATTGTAAAGCCCTTTCTTTAAGCAGTATGGAAGAGGAAAAATCTCCTTCCATCTCATTATATCCATCAAAAGCATCAAAAGGTATTTCATGTGATTTTTCTAATACAGAGGAATAATCACCATTTTACTGCTTTCAGTAGCTCCATGAGACAAACCATTGTGAAATACAGATCAAAATGTTCCTCGTGGAACAATGCTGCTGTAGGAGAGAATGAATCCATGACTGGAGCCTGGTGTATCCAACATTCCTGAACACTGAACAAGGGCAGATCCAACTCAGCCCTTCTGCAGAGCTCTGTGCTGGGGTCTGTCCAGTAGATAAAGCCTGCAGGAAAAGTTTCGTTGAATGAACATAATTAGAACATTTTGCAGACAGCTGGAGGGCTCCAGTTTAGGAGCAAATGCTGCTTCTTCCTCTGGCTGATTTATTGCTACACCTGCACTCAGGAGAGGCACTGAAATGCCTACAAGGATGAGGCTTCAGTTTTGAAGAGGAAGAAAGAAAATGAAATAAACTTACAACAAAAAGATGCAAAGAATCTTTCTTTGTAACTATTTCAACACTCAAGAGCTACTGAGCAACCACAGTGCTCTAAATTTGAGAAGGGAGAAAAACACTCGAGTTACAGAATAGGAAGATCCCACTACATTAAACTCACACTTTAACTGCAGACAGGCTGTCCAGAGACACCTAATTCTAAACTGGACAACTGTGATTTATTTTGCTACTGCAGCAGAATTAAGCAGTTCAGATCCATGACCCACTGACAACTGACTTCCCTGGATTTGAGAAGTTTTTGAGTGGCCAGCTGTCACAGATGTGCAAATTACAAGCGAGTAAGCTCACATATGCAAGCAGCAGAAACAGCTTCTGGCAACTTCAGGCCACCTAATGATTTTTAAAATACCTTTCAGCAATTACACCAGCAAAACATCAGCCCCGAAAAACAAGAAAACAAGCAAAAGAGCACAAATTTTACCCAAGTGCACAGCAGGAAAATCTGAAATACTCTGAGCAGGTAGCTGTGCTTCTGAGATTATCAGTCCAAAAAGCTTTTTCCACAACTCCAGCCCCAAGGCACATTGTGAATGCAGCCTAAGGACACCGTTCTCTCACTAAAGAAAACAACGGGGCAGTCAGGTGAGCAAAGTGATTCCTTCCTCCCGAGAACCTGGAAGTTTAAATGGTGTTAAAGTGCAAAAGACTCAGAGAAAAAATACACCTCTGAACAAAGAAAAACTCATTATACTTTGCACCTGTTTAAGGAAAAACTCCTTTTAACAAGTCGGATCATTAATAAAGGTGCAATTAAGTATCACATCATTAAAGGAACAGGAATAAAAACAGGATGAACTCCCATTAAGAGACAATGCTGAGGTATCCATCTCGTTTAAAAAAAGAAATCCACACTTTCTCTCCTTGCTCCTGGTTACAGATGATCTCGTAAGGATTTGTTACTCACAAACATAAGATTGCTCCTGAAAGTTAGGAAACTGCTTGCCTGAGCTAAAAAGCTATAATTTGTTCCCATATTTCCAAGAAAAGGTGTTACTTATTGTGAAGAAGCACAGCACTGAGAACAAAAAAAACCTTCGGGGAAGACTATCACTCATTTCAATATCACAACCAAGACATAAGCACGGGGAAAGTGACAAATTCTGCATTCTCTCAATAACAGATTCCCTTTCTGGGAACGTTGGAGGTTAGAATGAAGGAACTTCAATCACCGTGGCAAGCAGCCAGCTCATGAATAGCTTGCTAACATCAACAAGACTATTCGTATGAACAAATGCTCAAAATGACTATGAGACTTCTTGTATATCCTTTGTAATGGTAAAATCACCGGGATTACTGTGGTTTCTAAGTGCTCTCCCACACAGATGAAGAGCTGAAGTCAAGAAGAGTGCTCATGTGAGGAGCTCTGTAAGAGCTGCAGTTAAACACTGAACTGCTCCTTTGGTTTTAGTTTAAAAAAAATAGAGCACATTGGAGCAGAACTACTACTGGACCAGCAGACACCAGGCTTTGACTAACTCTGAGTGCCTGAAGTGAGGTCCTGCCATGCACTGCTCAAGGAAAATACAACTTCTACTGCCTGAGCAGTTATGGGTTGCTGCGTACGCAGCTCTGCTCCAAGACCACAGGATTTCAAACCGCATTCTCAAAGCAAAGAACGGGGCTGGCAATACATAAAGATCTGTGAGAAAGGAAGCACTGGAGCTAGCAGCAAGGTGGGGTTGCCTGCATGGGCAGCCCTTCATTTGAATGCAAATGTAATTTTGGGGCAGGCAGTTATCTGTGACATCAGGCAGGACCTTAGTAAACTGTTACCACCAGCACCTGGTAAAACCATTGTTAATCATGTGTAGTAAAGGGACATCAGGGCTAGCAGGAGTCATTTATAGAGCCAGGCTGGGCTAGAAAAGAGAGAAAGAAAGAGGAGGGGAAGGGAGATCAAACAAACCCTGCAAGGAGCAGGATGTCCCAGCAAGACAAAGGCAGGCTGTGAGCACCATGTACGTGAGCTATCTGTTGGATAAAGACACCAGCATGTATCCGGGATCCGCAAGGTGCACCAGCAACAACCTGCCCGTGCAGAACTTCGTGTCTGCTCCAGCCTACTCCGACTACATGGGATACCACCCTGGGCCAGCCCTGGACACCCACGGGCAGCCGGCCTGGGGCTCCCACTATGGCCCCCAGCGCGAGGACTGGAGCGCCTACGGCCCAGGCCCTTCCAGCGCCGTGCCCGCTGCCCACATCAATGGCTCGTCCCCTGGCCAGGGCTCCTACAGCTCTGCTGAGTACAGCTCCCTGCACCCCGCTGCTGCTGCTGCTGCGGGGTTACCTCCTGTAGATACAATTAATGCCCAGCAAATCTCTCCCAACAGCCAAAGGCACAGCTCTTATGAGTGGATGAGGAAAACGGTGCAATCCACTTCCACAGGTAGGAGGGCACGGAGGTTTTGTGCTGAAGAGAGATTTTTACTTGTTGTTGTGTCATTGTGGGGGTTTTGCCAAGTTCTCTGTTCAGAGGGAAGGATTCAGATTAATAAAGAAAGATACTGGTTGCTCTGAAGCATTCTCTTGCTAGCAGTTAAATATTGGTTCAATTATTGGATGCTGGGTTTGATTAGTTGATTATTTCTTATGTTTCTTGCTTGACCTTTAATCCTGTGGGAAATGAAAAGCAATGTCTTTTAATTTCTCACTTCAGATATGTTTTTAAAGTTTGTGATATCTAATAGTTGCTTTTAATAGGAGTTCTATAGATTGGGATGAAACAGAAAGTACTGTATTCAACACCACCTATTCTTTGCTTACTTTCCTCAAGTTTTGGAGTACCGAGGAAAAGTTCAAGTAAAATATGCACAGCAGGGAGTTGGCAGTAAGGCTTTCTACCAGAAACAACCCCTCCAAACCTCAGGACACTGAAATGAGATCTGCAAGATCAAACAATGAGTCAATGCTTCAAAAACAGGGATGATAAGGAAAGGCTTGCTTCACTTTGTAGTAGCAGCTCTCAGAATATGCAGGAATACAAAGATCCATGGTAACACAGCCTGGTAATACAGCCACAGATCAGGCTCTGCTGCATGACAGTCAAGGAGTACAAAACAATTCTTCAATTGTATTTAAGCAGTAAAAATAAGCCATGAACCTTGAGGGAAAGGTTCTGTTTGATTGGGAGGAGGAACAAGAGAAAAAATATAAATATTGAGCATGCCTAAAACAAAAATCTGCACCCTGTATATGAAAAAAAGTATTAAACAAGAAAGGGGACAAGAGGGAAAACTGCCTGAAAAGAACAGAGGTGTAATCTGTTGTATGAAAGTATTTGATCCTCTGAGGTGCTGAGCAGCTTTGACATGCACTGAGATCAGTAGAAATTAGGAATGCTCAATTCCTCCCCTAAAGAGATGCTCCCAGTATTTCAGTGTTGCATCCCAGGAAGGTTCCTTCCCTTTCCCTCCCTCTCTCCACATGTCCCTGTAAATAAAAGTCTTCAAAGCAGGGACTGAATCAATCTCTGGTGGAAAAGCAATTACTTAAAACAGACATTAGAGAACTGAAAGCAACTGCATAGAAAAGTTGTCTGTATTAAAATAATGCATCTAATTTGTATGGGAAGAGTCCTCCTCACTGCTGCTGAACACAACTTTAGTTCATGAAGAGTCCACAGAATTCAACAGAACAATCAGAACAGGCTGTTGCTCTGTGTGAATAAGAATTCAGGGGGATAAAAAAGTTTGTATTTTTAAAATCGTATTTGTTCTTCACTGAATATTATCCAAGAAAAAACAAAAGAGGGCCTGTTTTGAAAAAACTTGCAGCTTACTTTTGAGGAGTCCTTACAAGGGCAACAAAATTGCTCACTAATTGTGGGGTGTACAGATGGCAGAACCCTTGCTCAAAAAAAACCCCACTGCTCCTCATCCCTTCCTCACCTGCTCTGTGCCCCTGTGGATTCCAGTCACAGCAAGGGAGCAAAGGCTGATTTGTTCTGTGCTGCCCCTTTGATAGTGGGACACTGGGATAGACTGAAACAGCACATGAACATATAGAGACATATATATAGACATCAAATATCACATTCTAACCACTGCTCAAGAAGAACTTAGAGATTTCTAACTTTCCAAATTTCAAGCCTGCCAAGGTCAGAGCATTCACAGGAAAGCTGGGAGTGTCTCCTTTCTGGAGTGGTCTAACAAGATATAGAGCATATCTGTGCCCAGACCTGGAGAGATCAGCATGCCATAGGAACAGACCCCCCCAAATGCCCGTGGGCCAGTGGAAGGCTACATTTAACAGCTACTGAGTGCTGCTTTAGGGAAAAAAAACAGAGAAGGAACTCTCCTGCTGCTTCTTTCCCTCTTATATATATTAGTTTTTCTGCTAGGCCAGGCAGGCTCAGTGTCAGCAGATCTGCTTCACTAGAGCTGGCTCCTTTCTCTTCCTTCACTCCTTATCCTCTGTCTTTTTCTGTTTAAAAGCAAGGGCACTGTTGTCCTTCATGGTTTCCAAAAATAGAAAATAACTTTAAAATATTTTCCCTTGCAGCAGTGTCAGCTCTAGGAAAGCACCTGAGTGAGTTTGGTTCTGGGCATGCAGGTGTTGCAGTGATTTCAGGAGTGTGACCATGCTCACTGCAAATGTTGTTTACTGGATCATGATCAAACCCCTCATAATTTTCTTAGATGGAATCCAATCCTTAAAGCTGTCTCTGCTCACTGAGCATTATCCTTCTGTCTCTTTACAAAACCTTTGTGAATTTCAGTAAAGGTCTGGTGTTGCAAGAATGAAGGAATCACACTTCTTATTTATTAGCTTTCCTTATTCCCTGTGAATAGATACAGTCCACTGTTCTTAATGATGAAAAAATGAGGCTAGACCTGAGGTGATCACAACAGAAATCATTTAGACAAATTAATTTTGTTATTTTTTCATTACATTCTGCAAAGCACTAATTATCAATACTAACACTACCAATAATATTTCATTGTGAAAACAATAATTATTAAAGCAAGTAATTTTTGCAAGATATTCTCAGAAGAGTGCAAGAAATGTCCCTGTAATCTTATCCCTTTAAGACTGGGAGAGATTCTTGCCAAAGGTTCTCTTACTTTGAGTAGTCTGACTTGGAGCAGCTACAGAAACAAGGCCCCGAATCCCTGGCACTGCCATCTCCAGAGATTCCATGTTTATCTTCTCTTACTGGTGCTTTGCAGCCTCATGCTCTGACAGATGACAAACAAAACACTTTATTGCAATTTCTACCACTGCCTCATGCCCTCGAGGTCTTTTGATACTGTTATCTACACAACTAACCTGAAACAAAGGAAGAAATTATCTCAAGTTTTACTCCGTAACTTTAAAAACAACATCAATGTAGAATCATGTGTTCAACTGGTGTAAAGTGAAATTTGTGAGGTTACCTGAAACCTCTGGAAGATCTCACTATTTAATGTGAGATTATCATCCTGATTTAATCCTACTAGAATGCATTTCCTGCAGAAAAGTCCTGCTGAGGCTTTCATGCATCCTTCTTTCTCTGGCTGAAGGATGGCTGAGTGTCTGTCCCTGCCTTGGCACTGCAGGGACTGGGGTTTGATCCTCAATGCAGAGCACATAGAATCCAGTGCCCTGTCTCTGCACTCCTCAGCAAGTTGAGGATACAGGAAAAAGCCAATGTGTTTTCACTCAGAACACTTGAAGGAGGAAGCACTGAGTACTCAGGATTTCAGCCACAAACACTGAGAGAAGAGACTCTAACCCTTACACTGCTCCTGTCTCCTCAACTTCCCCTTGGAGAGGGTGAGCACAGCCAAGGAGCAATTGTAACACAGAACAGAACAAAGCCACAGGTAGAAATGTGAGGTGGTAATTCCACACACACACGCACACAACACATAATTACAGGCAAATTCTTTGATGGAAAGTAGAATAAAACCACCTTAGAAGAAGCTACAAACCTCATCCTGTTGATTTCAGGATTTTTATGGAGCTGTGTCATCACTCATGCAGGAGTAGGCTTGACTTTATGACTGAGAAAACAACACACACCTGTGGTAAAAGTGTGCCCAAAACACTGAGTTTGAGCAGTGAACTCCCAGGAGAATTTGCTCACAAAGCTGAAAGTGCACCTTAAGATCTGCACTTATGTTACCATAAAAGAGGGTGGGGACAAGTTTTGAAACAGGTGAACTGATTCAGAGGAGAGATTTTTCCTATAGATGACAACTCTCCTATCATTCTTCAATAAAAATTTCCTCTGCAGACATAAAAGTTTTCTGCTGCTGATGACAGGAGAACTGAGAGCATCATGACTAAAAGAACTGTACATGTATCACACTTAGTCTTTGAAGGAAGGAGTTACATTCCCTCAAATCTAAGGAAGAGGAACAAGCCTTTAGAGGTCATTCCTGTAAACTGCTGAATGCTAAAGAACATACAACACTTGGGAAAAATCTCAGTTAATCACTTTTCCTTTTAGTCTATACAGTCATTGGCAATGGGATTTCCCCTGGTTTGCCACATTTTCTGCAGGTTGAGTGCTTCTGCCTGTCCAGTCATTGCTTAAAGGGAATAAAAATTACTCTGCTTCAGATTCAATTCCTTCTCTATGATGAAGATGAATAGAAAAGTTTACACTAGCAAAGGGAAGAACAGAATTTGGCCAATGAGCTTTATTCCAGAATAGCAGAAATATTCAAAATTGAAAACAGAAGTGAAAATTCTGTTGAAAGGTTTCAATTCTATGATTCTGTTTTTTTCAGCATGAGCAATCTGAGCATGTATAAAAGAACAGATGAGCAAGATGAGGCAGAAAATACAAACACAGATTTTCACTCAGTTTCACAAACCTTCAGCACCTAACTTTGCAGTAATGCACAGGACCAGGACACCTACTTATCACACCAAGGTTTCTGTCAGGAATATTATACAGGATTGGATCTCTGTCACATTTTCTAATACAGTGGCTGGTGGGGTTTTTTTAATTTAGCTTTACAGAACATCATGTGAAGCACAATGTTTGTCTTCAAAACTTATTTAAAACTACTTTAGCTTCACAACTTCAATTAAGTCAGTGAAATTACAGACTTAAGTCTGTAAAAGTAGGGACAATGTGCCCCCTACTTTTCCTATACTTTTAAAGTACATAAGTAGTTAAGAGTCCTAAACAAAACTCTGAGGCCTGATCTCTGTCAGTCTATATATTTATAAACTAAAAAACAACATCAGTTTTTAATATTAAAGTAACAGAGATGCAGGTGGGAACTGAGCATATCCTCAGGCCAGGAGCTGTTTCACATTTCTGGGATGATTTAAGGTAACATCCAGTCACCAAGGACAGACATAACTTCCCCTGAAACACTGCTAAACCCTGGAATCCAGGTTGCAATGCTTTGTCAGCAATCCCACAGTAATCCCACACTATCCTATCCTAGGACATCTTCAGGCAGCTTCTGATTTTATGAAAGATGCTGGTTTCAGTGCCTGCAGAATATTCCTGAAAAGTTAAGAGAGGAGGCTCTGAAAGAGGGCCCAGGGCTGGTTCTAATGCTAATTTATTTTGCTTTGTAAACTAGTTGTGAGGTCCGATGGTGGGGTTTTTTTTTCCTTTCCTGGCCTACATTGTCTGAGGTTTTGAGGCCTATCTGTCATATTGAGGCAACAGACCCTTTTAACACTTCACTTTGCTTTGATATGCAGTCTTGTCTCTTCCTTCTCCCTCTTTTCTTCAGGAGTTATATTGCCGGAAAGGGTGATGATTTTCACAGCAAATAAAGAGGCCTTCTCCCAGCTTTATTGTCTTCAGAAGAAATACTCTGTGAATTTTATGACCAATGGGAAAGCTGTTCCCTTCCCCCAACTCAAAAGTTGGCCAGTCACAAAAATTGCCAGAGTGGGTGTGATGGAACAGCATTGTTAAACTATATCCCACAAAAAGATTTCCAACTCTGAAATGTCTGATTTCTTGCTGGTCCAAAGGCACTTCTCAGCTGTCACTAGTGCAAAAGAGGGTTTTGACAAAACTCCCTCTTCTTCTATAGCTCATTAAACCCAGGAAATCCACTCCCCCAGCACAAAGGCAGGCAGGCTGCAAAGGTAGCTGCTTCAAAGCCCTTTTGTTTCATTTCTCTTCCACCCGAGCACCAATAACCTCTCCAACCACAATTCCATGCTGTAACTGTCCATGCCAGAACATATTCCCTAGAGAACTGACACAGTACTGCTGATTATAATTTCAACCTGTCACTAACAAAAGATGAATTAAGATGCTACAAAGTAAAATGTTGGCTATTTCACTCACCTAAGTGAGGAAAATACGCAGGATTTCATTAATGAATTGGATTAATACAAGGACTTTTATCACTGCATCATTGAATTCTGCCATTATGTCCTGAGAAGTGAAGAACAACCTCCCACTGTCTATGGGGTGAATCCATTAGTCCCACCTCAGATTTTACTCAGGTAATATTTCTTCTGGAAATAAAATGCAATTACAACTAAAACCAGTAGGTCTGCAGAACACAGTGGGTCTGCTCTAACAGATGGAATTTAGAAGTGAAAGTCCCAAACTGTTTGGGAATGGGTTCTGTTGCTGCTGTTTGTTAACTCTGGCAAATAAATGTGTGCTTTGCCTTTGAAAGGAAATGCCATGTGCAGACTAATTCCAGCCCAGCATCCCACAACGACAGTAGGAAGACTCTCACTGACATCAAGGAGAGTAAAGGCCTAACAAACTAAAACGTGGCTCTGCCAGAGCTAAATGTATCTCTTGGAAGACTCTGGCAGATCTCAGCTCCCACTGTCTCTTGTCTCTCACAGACAGTATTACTCTACCCAGAAAAAAAATCGAATTATTAAAGAAAAGATTTATGTGACACATCAGGGAATTTTTCTCAGAGCATTCCTCAGAATTTCCCTACTTTTGCTTTTTTACTTTTTAAATTGTTTTCTTAACTTTAAGAAAGAAATTAGATGTCAAAGCTCCAACTCTTCCTTCAAAAAGAATCCAGATATTATCAATTCCACTAAAAAACCCTGAGAGTTACTCATACAGAAATAAAGGATCTTATGGCAGAAAATTCTGTTTTCCATGTACATTTAATTTCTTCTTCAGCTTAAAAAAAAAAAAAAAAAACAAAACCAAAACACAACCTTCTCCTATTCAGGTAATAAGGGTTTAAGCTCTTAAAACCAGAAACAGGAAGGTTTTTCTTGAAGTTTACCACCTTGTTTTGGCAATAGAGGAACATTTGATATTTGTCTGTGCCTTCTGGATGAGAACAGAGGTCAAGATAAGATCACCTTGTTGCTCTTTTGTGTACTCCATCTTAACAACACAAAGGACACTAAGGAAACATGTTAAACATTTTGTCCTGTAGAATGACCCCAAATTCTCATTTGAAGAGGAAAAAAACCCTTAACCAAACCACCAGTTAGAGAGATCAAAAGTTTAAAAATATCAAATGAGGCATTAAAGCACCACAGGTGACCATATGTTAAACAAACAATTTACACTTCTAGTGAAGGAAAACAAATGTCCTGGTATTTATGTGGACTGAACAGAATCACTGCTGTTCCTCAGAGACTCTACAATTCTTGCCTTAATGTTGTAAAATTAGCAGCACTTTTCACTTGATTATCAGTGTAAACTGGGCTAATTCTGCTTCCACTGCGGTTTCACAGCGGTGCAAATGCCAGTGAATGAGAACGTCCTGCACATCTTCCCCAGCCAGGCAGCACCTTCACAGACAGGTAACAGGTTTGAGACAAAGGAGTTTGGCTGCCTGGATTGAGCAGAGCCCACCTAAGGAGCAATCCCACACCTATTTTCCCTATTGAAATATTCCAAGTAATCAGGTTGATGGCCTTAAGAAGAGCTGGATGATGCCCAGAGCATTGTAAAGGCACTATTGATGCTCCCCCAGAGTTGGAAAATGGAAGCTGAAGGACCAAATTCTGATGAAGACTTGGTTCCACAAGCCTGGGGAGAGTCCTAGAGAACCCCTGTGTTGTAGGATGAACCAGAATCATCCCCATCCAGGCTATAAAAGGATTTATTTACAGCACTGCACTGCTTAGACTTCCAGTGCTCACCAACTCTGGCTCTGGGATCTATACAAATAGTACAAAGAGGAGCAGAGCCTGAAGAAACTTCTAATGCAAGCAATACATTGGTGAGCCAAAAATTCTCAGAAATAGCAAAGTCCTGACTGCCAAATACTGGAAGAGGCAAAAGTGACCCTATATGGTGGGCATGGCAAGTGGAAGGTAACACTAACTTTAAATATGTTCCATAAAAACCAAAGAGACACCACATCTCCCTCCACAGATGGGGGGAAACATTAACCCAAGATTCTGCTGTAGTCCTGTACCCTGAATTCTGATCTTTGTGTGCTATGAAGCTTCAAATGCAAGGGGAGAGGGAAGGAGGGGCGGGGTAGGAATCAGGCCTTTGGCAGCACTGAGACATGACCCCTCCAGCTCCTCTCTCCAGCCAGGGAAAGCTGGTGGCTCTGGGGGGGCTCTGTGCCATCAGGATCTACTCAGACACTAAAATTTTACCAACTCCATGCCTGAGAATCTATTTCACTCCATTCAAAATTAACTGCTCTTATTAGGGTGTAATTATTAGGAGTTTGTGGCACCTGTTTTTTGAGGGGTTAGGCATCCCTCTAACCTTGTTAGAAAAAGCTCTGTAAGCAAACAGGAGCTGCTGAGCAAAGCCACACGACACCTGCAGCAATAGCAGATGGGTACAGGTACAAACACCTCGAGTTCTGTGCATCACCTGAGAGAACCTGAACTGAGGGGGCTCTTCTCCTGCAGTGACCACTGAGGACACAGTTTCACAACCTCCAGCACCACAATGGAATACAGAGCAAAAAAATACTGAAAATATATTCCCTGTCCCAGAGAATTCACTGGCTAAATATGCACATCTGAAGAAATGTCCATATAAATCCAGGTAAACAAGGAAGCATCAAAAAATGGCAAGACTGTGGTCAGCAAATATGATAACACTGGTCTTAACACAACAATGATCCAATCTGTTAAAAATGTTGGAAGACCTCAAGCTTTGGCTTTAAGCAGGTGCTGATCTCCAATATATTGATTGCCTAATATGAGCATAAACCACAGAGGAAGGGAACCAGCAGCAGCCTTTCCAACTCTCAGCTTTCTTTCAGAGTAGCCACACATTCTGTCCTGAGAAATGACCCCGTATGGAATCCATAAAATTTCAGCTCCTTGCATCTGTGTTCCCTGGCTCCTGTCATCTGCCATTGCCTTTTAATGCCCTGGATGCTGCTGAGCCGTGTCTGCTCCACTCAGCTGCACCCACAGCTGAAGGGAGGCAGCAATGCTGCTCCCAAAACAGCAGATGCTGCAGTTCCCTGCCCACTGTGAAGTATTATTGCTTGCCTTTTCTCTTTTTTATGAACTGTCATCTGAAAATCTATGTTACTGTTCCCTGCGCCGTTATCAGGTCGTGGGCAGATTGTGCCAGACTTGACGGGAAAACACAACCTCCAAATTGCAGTAACAATCACAACGTTGTAGGAATTTTTCTAGCAACAAGAAGTGAGGAACTTAGGAAGCTCTCAGTATTTTCTGTGCAGTAAAATGTCCTTCACAATTTTCTCTGAGGCAGGTAAGAGTGTCAGCTCTAGAGACAGAGACAAGAGCAATGCAACACCAGGCAGGAAGCTTGCAGCAGAGCTGAGAACAGAACCCAGGTTTCCTGGCTCCTTGTTCTCACCAGGAATGCCTTCCCTTTCCCAAATGATAACACAGGGGTGATAAAGAACACGAGAAGCAGTTTATTATCTATTTACTAAGGAGCAAACCTAGTATCTGATGGTATGAACCTCGTGTGTTGTAAATCAAGACCAAGTCAAGGGAGTTACTCTGGGTAAGTGCATAGAGAATCAGGCCTAAAATCCCCCCAGATATTTTGAAATGTAAAGCCAGATATTTTTTGATACTAAAGTGAAAAAATTCTAGCTTGAAGCAATGTGTTCTTCTTTCAAAACAGGTAAAACAAGAACGAGAGAGAAGTACCGAGTGGTTTACACAGATCATCAGAGATTAGAATTAGAGAAGGAGTTTCATTACAACAGATACATTACAATCAGGAGGAAATCTGAACTTGCTGCAAACCTAAGACTTTCCGAGAGACAGGTAGAGTATGGATCACCCATCCAGGCTTTCCTTTGAATATATGATTGCTGCTGAGGAGATAACTGAATGGTAAAGAATACAGAAATGTTAATTTCTCAAGTAACCAAACACTGGGTTTCCTTTGCACTAGAACCCAAACTAGAGCTGTGCAATAACCCAAGAAATGCAAATACCATATTTTTCCCAGTCTGAGAAACACGAGTTAAACCACATCACTAAAATCCTGCCTGGATTTCTCTCTGGGCTGTGGTAGCAGGGAGAATTTCATGCTGAACTTTCTAAAGCAGAAGTCCAGGTTCTGCTGAAGTCAGTGGGAATTCCATTAAGCAAATCCAACAAGGTTGGTCTTAGTGGGGATGGAAGTGATGAGCTCGAGTATGTTCAGGACCCTTGAAGGGTTTTGTTTTCCTTGGCTGCCTTGTACCTTTTGTTAAAGGTTTCTTACACATGTGCTACTCCTTTCTCCTGCCCCATTTCCTCCCCTCCAAATTCCACTTGTGTTCCCAGAAGAGAAATCAAAATGCAATCCCGTGATTAGGTCTGATTCACTATTGTTTTATGGGCTCTGCTGAGCAGGAATTGTCCAGAACCCACCCACTGTAGCACTGTCCATCCAACTGGAACCTGGCTCACACAGCACATGCTGAGCTTACAGAAATGGAGAAGCAAACACCCATTTTGCAAATATTCCTCAATCTGCTGCTGAATTCCAGGATTTAATTGTTGAAAATTAAAATTGTTTCAGCCAGGTATAAAAAAAACCACTATGTGTCTTTTTGCTGGCTGTTAAAACATTCATAATTTGACTTAATTATGCTGAATTTGAGTATTATGGCCCTGCTTCTGCAAACAACCAGGGATATTTACTTGAAACTTCCTAGCTCAGTAGTAATTCCTGATGAATGTTTCTGTTAGTGTATTTGAAGAGGAGAAACAAAAATATGTGATCTATTTCTTTGTATATATTGGGGAAACTTGGCAACAGCTTTTGCAATATTTATTCTTCTTCATCATCAATATATCAAGAACAAAATGAATTCCAGTTCATACAACCTACATCTCTGAAGTGTTTTTTAAAAATGGAAGATTAAGTAAGAAATACCTGATAGCCTCCCACCACCACCCTTCTGTACAAATTAAAAAACTCCATCATATAAGCACAACTGAACATACACTCTTCTATTCCAAGTTTCTCTGCACACTACCTAAAACCTCAATTGATTCTCTGGAAAAACTTTTTTTCTGCCTCTGCCAAAATCCAAAATTCCCTGGAAGGAATATCTCAAAAGGACAAAGAAAAATTGTTTAAACAAGGAAGGAAAGATGCAATATTTAATTAAGAAAAAAAAGGCAAAGTGAAGCACTGTTAACACAGGAAGGTTACAGAAATAAAGGAGATGATGAGAAAGAAGAGAGAAAATCAGACTTCAGGGGAAGAGAGATTTGCATGGAAAAAAGAATTGAAAGGAAAGGGCAACAGGTGAAGAACAAGTCAGAGAGATGCAACTGGCCCTGTCAGCTTTTAGTCTGACATTACAGACCTGTTCTTACTTGGAATGATTTGATAACTGGCACATGACCCTGCAGAGCCTACTAATTTCCCTCTGCAGATCTGCTTGCCTAGCTTAACAACAAACCAGAATAAAAACCTCAATTCACAGGCAGGTAAGAACACTGAAGCCAGAGGGTAATTCTGAAATGTTGGTTTAGCTTTTAGACTGTTTCATCTTTTCATACATTTTGGCAAATGTATGAGAGAAATTATGAGATGGATTATCTCTGCACAGTCAGAACATAAGAGATCTGAGAGGGCTTGAGACTGATTTAATGGAACATAATTTGGTACTGAAATGATATTCCAGAACTAAGACAACAGAAGGAACTGCCAAACATCTCAGATGGCAGCCTGGGACTTAAGAGACCTGGTTTAAATTTACATGGGCTTTGCATGTATTTGAATCCTTCAGCTGTGAAACAGAATAATAACGCCTCAAGGAGAAGCACCCTGAGACTGTCACAGAGAGTCCTTAAGATGTGTTGTTAGGCTTCACCAGTGATTTTCTTTTAAAATGCAGCCTGGTAGCCACAGGTGTTATCACTTCTCACTGTTTTATCTCCTTTCCAATCATTATTCTCTTTCCCTTTCTAGTTTCTAGCAAAAAATAACTGAACAGAGCAGTATTTCTCAGCAAAATATCGATTTTTTGCGGGGGGTCATAGAAAAGGGTGACAGAAGTATTTCCTTTGCTGTCTGAACAAGAAAACACAACAAACCTGAATGAGGTAGCTTGACTTATTACACTGACTAGACGTGATCCAGAGCCACTTCCAAGGATAAACAGCTGGAGTGCACAGCTTTAAATCCAACCCCGGGGATTCACATCCAAAGCCAGTCCAGTTACCACAGAACAATTCACACCTCAACAAGTTCTGCAGTGTTTTCAGCTGACCATTACTCACCTTCAGCTCACGTTCTCACAGCCCCACCCCGATCAAGATCCACTTTCAGCAGGTCCTTCAGTCCTCCCCAAAGGTGGCTGTGTGCCTGTGACAGGGCAGGGACACTGGTGGCACCGGACTGTGCAGGAAGCAGCAGCAGATTCTGGCTCCGTCTACAAATGAAGTAGAAGGCACAGTCAGGCACTGCTAAGACAACATTTTGAATTAATGTTGTGTATTGCTGGTGAAATTCTGCTCAGAAGTGAATTTCCACTGACTTCCACACTGGAACTCACTAATTAATGTGCACCATCCAATCAGGAAAGCTTTCATGCCTCAGTTTATAGGCCAGTAGCAGATCTTGGCTTGCCCTGACTAGGGCATACAGTTTTCAATGTAATAATACTCTTGCATAATTTTGGCAATCACTAGGACACATGAGATTCTGTTCTGTTAGATTTTGTTTCAAAAAATTAAATAAATCAAAGCTCATTCCACAAAGAAATAATTGAACTAACAACAAAATTCACTTTTTATCAAGCTATTAATAAATACTTTATTACTAGATAGGAAAGATTACCTGTATGAAAAACAAGCAAACAGTTCTGTTGTCTCAGTTTGTCATTGCCTTTCTCACTGGTCTCCATGCCACTGATTTTCCCTATGATTCTGTGACTAAATACACAAAGGACCACATTCAGTCTGGTAGCAACTGAAAACAATTTTCCTCTGCTCCTCTGCAGGTGAAAATCTGGTTCCAGAACCGCAGAGCCAAAGAGAGAAAATTAATGAAGAAGAAAATGACTCACTTTGATGGCGGCAGCCTGGGCTCTCTGCAGAGTGACTCTGGCTCCGTGAGCCCGATGCCAGTTCCTGACGCACAGACTCATTCGGAAGTGCCCAGTTCTTTATTCCCAGCGCCGCCGCCCCCCGCTGCTCTCCCCATGAGCGGTTTGCAGCACGGAGGGACCCTGCAGCAGGTGGTGGCCTCGCAGTGAGGCTGCGGGGGAGCCACGGTGGCACTGAGCCCACGGAGCGGTACCGGAGCACTACAGGACCCGGGGGGGGTCCCCAGCATGACACAGCGTGGGGCACACAAGCTTCAAGGACAGTAACCCAAGAGCCACCTGCCAGGTGTGCAGCACGGCACGAGCTCCCAAGGGCCACGGAACTGCGGGAGTCCCTCGGGAAGGGGATGCCTGTGCCACAGGGCCAGGAGCCCTCCGGCCTGGGAGCAGCTGGGGAGGCACGGGGAAGGAGAGCGAGGAGCAGCCACAGCCACTTGTTCCACTGCAGACACAAAAAAAGCACAAAACTCGCCCCAGGCAATCAATCCCACCCTGCCGAGGCAGCTGTGCCCCAGTGTCTGTCCCTCGCCCCCAGGAAAGAGAACATTCCTGCTCCTTTGATCTCCACACAGGTTCCATGTACTGATCCCACTGGTGGACTTTACACATGCATCTTGAGAAATGCAAACCTGGCTGATGTGTTTTGACCCACTTGATGGAAAGCCTGGAGCCGGGTGGTTGCACTCACTACATGTTAAGGGCAAAGGTCAGGGATGAGCTTTTTGGAATTTTTTGGGGGTTGACAGGTATGATTTCCAATGCTCCATACACTGGTATAAACAGGCACTCTTTGATCTTACTATAAATGTTTTGAAAGCATTCTGGAATTGCAAATCTTGGCCCAAGTTCATTTTCGGACAAAGAAAATTCATGTCAGATTCATTTTGGATCCTAAAAGAAAGAGCAAAGCGGGGCAGAAATCCTTTTAAAAAGTGTAAGTGTTTCGAAAAGTGACTGCATCTCATGAGACAGCAGAGCCCATGGATAAAGATGCAATAATTGCATTCAGCCAATTTTCAATCTGGTCCAGTTTTATAAGTTATTGTGACACTAATAAAATTTGAGAAGCCAAATTAATAGCAGCAAAAGCAAACAAAATACTTCACGTAAAATAAAGCTCTTGGCATTTTTCACGTGGGTCTCAATTCCTGAAGGGCTGATCCTTTCCATACTAAGCATACTAAGCAGAATTTGGTAGGTAATCAGTACTTAAGAATAATCTGGATACTTATTTCCCCAATATGATTCTCAATTGCATGTGCAAAACTTTTGTCTGCAAAGGGAAAATTTTTAGAGCACATGAGTCATTTGGGAAGTTATACCCTCATTGTTCAAAGCAGTTTAGAAATTTAGGATGCCCATCCTCATCATTTCCATCAAGGAATCCCCTGAAATCTCTCTGTCACTGTTGCAAAAAAGACTAAGGAGCATTAAGTCATTTAGGCACTACATTCTTGGGTTTGTTCTTTAATTATAACAAATAGTACTATTAGAGTATCAAAATGTTGGTGATGTGAAATTACTTTGTATATAAAGAGCATTAAAATAAATGCCTTTTTTCATAACCATTTTGCAATGTGTGTCAGCTACTGCAGCAAGTGAACCTGCAGATTTTCATGGTTAGTCTGTTCTTGAATTGCACTATCAAATTTAAAAGAAGAGTGATGTTAAAAAAGTTTAGAGAAATTAGAGGAGCATGAGAAGAATGGTTCAGGGAGCTGGCAGCTTTCACTACTTAGTAATTGGATTTATCATTTTGTTTGCAAGAAGGACAGTGCTAAACAAAGGTGGAGTTCAAAGAAATGGAGAAGGTGCACTGTAAAATTCCCACTCATTCCTGCCACAGTGGTGCTCCATTTGCTGCCAGCAGCACAGGTAACAGAGGGGAGAGGACGAAGCTGCAACTCAAAGTTCAGCAACAGAAAGTCTCCAACTGATTTCCACATGGTAGGAAAAGAGGAACATGACAAAGAGCACACGGGAACAAAAGGGATTTCCCATCCTCATCAATGAGCATTGCAACCAAACTGCTCTCCCAAGAAAGAGCCATTGGATCTGCCCAAAAGAGGAACCCACTGGAAATACACAGCACAGCCATTGTGCTGGCAGAGGGAAATGGTAGAGATTTTATTCACATATACACAGGTATTTAACTTAACAGAGACTGGACAAGCTTCAACAGGAAAAGCATCCTCACATTGGCCAATTAAATAGAATTGTCCTTGCAGACTGGAGAAAATCCAATTAAAAAATCCAGATTCAGACTTTCAAAAGGTAAGAATACAGAGGGAAACTTTGTCTTTTGCACTGATATACAATAAATTAAGACCTAGTTCTAGCTAAGTGATCAGAAGCCTGGCCCCAGGGTTCTGCAGAACCAAGTACACAGCTACCTATTTTTATCACATTTTCATGACACAGCTTAATTTTGCATTAACATTTCTAAAAGGAAAAAAGTACTTCAAGGAAGAACTTTAAGAAATGTGTCTGAACACAACTTCTTTCTCTTTAAAATTATTTAAACATCATTCAAAGAGAGTGGGATCTGGCAGAACGACCTGGTTTATCTTGTTTACATGTAGAAGAGTTATTGAGGAAGATAAGTGACCACTTTGAAGATCTGCTTCATTTCTGCTCCAGTTTGCTGAAAGCATGCTTGCTATAGGTTGCTATGTGTTTCCAATCAGAAGTTGTTAAGTACACAAAATAAGGCTGGATTTTATTTGCAGAAGCACATGTTCAAAGGTTAAAATTTATTGCTCCAAAAGCAGTATCTATAAACCAGGGCAATACCTTAGAGATTATTAACCTTCTAGTTATGCCAGTGGCTGTTTTAAGTAGTTCGATTTTTTTGTAAGAATTCCCAGCAATCTCTCCAGTTAAGTATTTCCAATGGGCTCTAATCCTTTAAACAGTTGCCCACCAAACCCCAAAGGAAGTGATTTTTCTCTAAGAAGCTTGTGCAGTGCTGTTAACTTGCTGTACTCTGTCCAAATAAAAATAAGAGAGACAGAAAACTGCAGACAAATCAGCTGAAATTATTTGGGTGCAGCACTGTGGGTTATGAAATACTGGTGCCATCCTCAGGCTAATACTCACTTTCTTCCTAACTTTGGGTATATCAAATAACTCATCACTTTTATCACATCTGAAAACTCAGGACACTAAAGTACTGTGAAGATTGATGGGTTGTTAGGGAAGTGCCTTGAAGAAGAAAAGCATACCTTAGGCTACATCACAGGAATATCTAAGCCCTTAATCCTAATTGTGATTAAAAGAACTATCAAGGAATATCCAATTTTCAGAGGAATTCACTAAACTTTAAACTGTTTCCCAGCTAGAATTGTGATCTAGATGGTACAAAAAAATCAAGCAAACAGCACCTTCTACCAAATCTTCTTGCAACTAAGGAAAATATGCAATTCGAAGTGATACTTCTAAAACAAAATCTTCAATTCTTGCTTAGGGGTTATGCAATCATTATGGGACATAGGAGAGAGCATCAAGTATGTGTCACCTTTTACCCAAGGAGGAGATTCAAAAATATATTAATTGTGGATGCTACCATAAAAATTAAAAAGCAGATTTGTGCTTTAGCTCCCTTGTTTGGTTTGCTGGGGCAGTCCAGGGGCACTGAAGTGACACATCTCTGAAAATGACTCACAGTCACATTTCAGATGGCACTGGATGCTGGTTGGACACAATATTGTGCAAACTCACCAGCTAAAGAAATAGGCACGGGTTTCATGATGAAAACGTTTGCCAGCTGTTTTCATACCCAAAGAGCACAAATTCTTTCAATTCTCTAAAAAACCCCTGTTCGTAAATGTCTGACAATAAATGGAGAGGATTAATTAAGATACACCTGGATGCTCTCACTCATCTAAGTCACAACAGAGTCCCTCTAAGGCAGGAGAGACTTTACATGGACAGTAATCCCAGGGTTAAATGTGTGGGGCAGAAATGCCAGGCTGGCAGCAGCAGGAAGCTGCGGGTGGCAGGCAATCAGGGAAGGCAATCGATTCCTTTGTTACCTCCTGCAAGAAACCCCACACCAAATAATGCCTGCAGGATTCACAGGGAGCACCCACCAGTCCCACCTGGCCACACCTGGGCAGGAGGGATCAGCTCAGAACCCAGGAGCCCTGCAGTGCTCAGGAAGGAACCAAATCAATGGCAATTGAGGATTTGCTGTTCATTTTCATGGTTCTGCTAAAGGATTGATTTACCCTGGGGTTCACACACGGGCTCTGTAACTCCTGCTTGAATTCAAGCTGCTTGTGGAGCAGTAAGGAATGCTCTTATTTCTGTCAGTATTGATTTTGAAGCAGAAGTTAAATCATTTCAATTTCAGAATAGTAAGACCTTTAGCTTCAGACCATTCCTTCCTGGTAAAACTGATGCAGTTTATCCATGAAATATATTAATAAAACACATTTTAACATTTAGAAATTAAAGATAAGTCATTAGCAGCAGTTAGAAAAACAGAAGTGGGGTAGACAGAAGGGTAAACACAATCAGCTCTCTACCAGCCACTTTTCATCTCTTTCAAAAGGATTTGTTAACAACCAAAACTTCAGAGCATGAAATTAAACCCAATACCACTGAGCAAGGCTTCACAGACAGCTGGCATCTTTATTTCTTCTGTTGCTCTCTTATGAAAAACAAATTCCCAGCAGGGATCAGAGACACGGGGCAGAAGTGGAATTGTGCTACATCCCTTCTTCCTTTTCCCCAGAAGATTCAGTTCAGCAGGCGAGAAGAGCTCAGTCAGCACTGCTCATTCAGCTCTCTGGGCTGTGCCACATCTGCCATGTGCACATGCCTGCATTTCAAGCCCTGAAAATGAGACCTAAGTAGGGTTCTGTGTATTTTAAAAGCCTAATTAAAAAGGGCAAATAAAATTTTCAGAAGCTTTGTGTTTTCTGAAGCTTCAGTAAAAGCAAAAGCCAACTCTTTAGCTGTGTTTTAAGATCTTAAACCCATCTGCCTTCCTTCATCACTAGTTGGGTTTGATCCCAACAGAGCTGCCCTCAGCTGACAGCAAACCACGTCCTGACTGACCTTTCCTCAAGATTCCTTACAGCTGCCTAAGAATTTTAGGAGGAATGAATGTGCATGCAAACCCAGCTTGAATATAAGGTCAGTAACACCTCCAAAAAACTGCACTGGAACATTCAGCAATGCAGAGCTCTCTAACAAAGTCCTGAGCATAAAATTCCAAGCATGCAGCTCTGAAAGTATGGGCTAGGAGCATTCCTAAGCCTGCAGGGTTACTGGAGTGGTCATCTGCAGGCAAGAAAACAAACATCTATTCCTATCACCTGAGCCACAAAGGTGGTTTGATTCTCCAAAACAAGAGAGATTTCACATCATTTTCACGCTTCAAAGACAGACAGATTATTGTCTTCTTATCTCCATATAAAAGGAAGAGTAATTTTATGAGTAAGGGCTCCTAATAAAAACTATCAGAGTTGTAAACACCTTTAATTTAAGTTATCATTCTACAGGCAAGTTTGAAAGTAACAGTAGCCCTGAAATTGCAGTTTTAATAGCTGTCATTAAAACACTTAATTGCACGTTTGTGATTATGTTATTATTACTGGGGTGGAATTGCTCTCTAGAACAGCTCATATACAATAGTGCACCATCTCCACTGCCTTGTACAAACAAACCCTTTAGAGTTCCAATGGTGAGCACCACACTTATTATTGATAGTTTTTCATCAACCACTTGTTAGAAAACTAGAAAATTTTCTTCCCCAAAGATCTCAAAGTACATTTGATTTAACACACATAAAACTTCACTTTAACAACCACTGAGACAAATCCCATGGCCACTGGTTTAGTAAATAAATTACTCCTGGCATTTGAACAGGTGAAAAAAAAACCCCAACCCTGGAGTTCAGTGTTCCTGGCAATCCATCTCTCTGAATTCTGCCAAGCAGCACAGCACTGCTGCTGCTGGTGCCACGCAGATCTGTCCTGTTCTGCCTTCACCACCCACTGCAGAAAATGGTGCAAATACAAGGCTCCACATGGCTGAGATTTCTGATGTCCAGCCCACTGCCTCAGAACTGTTTTCACTTCCCCACCACCCCAGAGAGTCCAGAGAGGGCCCATTCCACCAGCACTTCACACAGGCAGCATACCAAACCCTTACTCCACCCACTGCCATCCTCCACACAGTCCAAGGCAATGGCAGTTCACTTTTTCCCTTCTTTTTTGTATTCCCTGAAAGCCATGCCCACCAGAAACGTCCACGGAACTGCAGCCTAAGTTACTGCACTGGAAGTTCAGTGGTTCTGTGGCTCTGAAGCTGCTGACATGCTGGGCCTGAGCAGGAAGGAGCTGAGCACGGCCAAGGAATGATCCTTGGGAAGGCAGACTTGGATTAACAGTCAATTACCTCTCAGAAAACAGAGAGCTACCCCAAAATTTTGGTAGCCTCAAACTACAAGACAACATGTAAAGGTACAGCTCCTTTTTAATATCTCCACCGTTTCTGTTACACAAAACAGGAGAGATATCAGACCCAGGGTGCAAATCATTTGAACATTGCCATTTTAGTTATCTTATTCTCACTTTGGTGTTAAAAATCTGCAGTCCTCCCCAGCAATCTTATCCTGCTATGTAAATCTTTTTAATCAAAATGCCTTATTCAAAGCTTACTATTGTTAGCTGATATCAAATCAGTGTAGCAAATTGCCATCAGAGTATCTTGATCTAATTATGTTCTGGAAAGAATCGAAATAGAACTGAAGAAAATTCAGATAATGGAACAGGCAAAACAAGAAAGGGAAAGGAGGAGCATAAACAGAAGATAAAAGAAGAACAGAGAATAAAGGATAACGCTCTGAGATACAAAAAATAGGATTAAGTGATACTGGAATTGTGGGGGTATGTGCAGAGACATCCCATAAAGCAAGAGGAACCCCAGGGATTAAAAATGTTCCCATCATCTACTGCAGAATATGAAATTACATCATTCACAGGGATGTGAAAATGGTGTGTTTGGGGGAAGTCAAACAATGGGGCTGAGCTGCAATCTCTGAGCAGCCAATGTTCATGGATACCCTGTCAGTGGATGCAGATGCAGTCAATGGAGCCAAACCCTTCCCCTCCTATGGATCTGCCTATGACTGACAGTCCTGCACAACACTCAGCAATACAGGGGACTTTAACTGGGGGATAATGCTCACAAACAGGATTCATATTCCAAGGATATAGGTACACATCTTCTTTAATTTGGATGACATTCAATACTAAAAAGTCTGTGGGCTCTCAAAAATTGTGTTACAATTCCATGTCTTTCCACATAAAGGGAGTAAGAGTCTCTTTCCATTTGTTTTTAATGTCTATTTTATAAGGCTACACCAATTACAGAAGGTCTTATTTTTTCCATGCACTATCCCATGCAACTTGCCTCAACATTCTGAGAATCCCAATGCTTAATGTAGAATTCTGTAAATATACCAAAATTAATTACAAAGATTTTGCTACACTTCTCAGTGCAACTTCTTCCCCCAAAAAGCCCAGTCCTAAAGAGAAGAGGAATATCTTTCCTGTCTGTAAGTACACACTTAGAATCCTTTAGTGCTGGAATTAGAAGGGATGTGTGAATACTAGCAGTGTCAAAATACAAAGGATACTGAACGAAAACCCACACCTCTGTAAAGGGAAACAACTCATTGTAATTTGCACCTCTTTTGCAAGCATAGCCCTTACAAATAGCTCATTGCAAAGAAACCCATCCAAAATAAAAATACAGCGAATTCACTCCACAAATTGCAGCTACACAACCCGGAGAGGCAATTCTAAAGTCCTAGGGTGTGGTTTAGTTCTCCTGTTAATAACAAGCTGTTAGTAACAGGATATAAAGTCACTTTCAGAATCATTTTTCTCAGAGGGACACAAACATTGACCCAGGGAGCACCCGTGTGTCCCAGAGCAGCAGCAGGGCACTTCTGATCCACAAACTTAACAACCCAGATGTCTCTCCCTGCTGATTTCCCCGGCCCAAGCTGCCAAGGAAAGCAGACTATAGCCAGCAGCCTCAGAGGAAGGAACCAGCCTCCTTTCAGGCAGATAAAGGTTGGCTTGAAACAGAAGCCAACAATATTCCTGGGCCTAATCAAAGACTTTTTTCACTACTTTTTACAGTCATTTTCTTTGTACTTCTGGCACCATCTTTGTTAGGAAGATTTACTGTCTGCTTTTTAAAATTTATCAGTTTGCAACGGCCACCAGATGAAGGGATCTCTTAAATCACTTTGTATGGGGAGAGTGTGACCATGTGTCTTACAGTCAGAGCTTTAAACTCTCCCATTCTGGAAAACCTCTTACAAACATCAACAATGAGAGGAACATTTTTGAGATGGTTATACTCAAGACATGCTGTTTACAAGGTGCTCTATATTTTGAAGATAGTTACGATTATTCAAATTGACTGTACCTGTTAAAGACTAAAAAGGAGATTTTTTTAATTATATGAGAAATTAAGAGAGTAAAAAATACATTTGTTGATTGATAATATCTGACAAAATAAAAGTTTCAGACAAGAAGAATGTCAAACATTACTATTATAGTTAGGTATTATAATTTCTCTCTAATTTCTTTTAAAAAGGTCGACTGACTTGACTATTTAAGTTACAAATCCAAGCAGCTGTTGCATCATCTTACAGGACTGGGATCGCTGTTGAATATCAGGGCAGGATAATAGGATAGATAAAAGTTCTCTGGAAGAGAAAGCACCAGAACCAGCAGCAAGGTGGGGTTGGTCAGCCCTTCATTTGAATGTAAATGTAATTATGAGGCAGGCAGTTGGGCTGACGTCAGACAAGATCTTGGTAAACCATTACCACCAGCACCTGGTAACACAGTTGATAATAAAAGAGGATGAAGTAGAAGATTCCAAGCAGAGTGGCATTATTAGAGAAAACCAAACACAAATATTTTTGAGCAGTAAAAGAAGACACTGAGGAACAAGATGTTGTGACGCCGTGTTTACAGTCTGGGACAGCCATGTACGTGAGCTCGCTCTTGGAGAAGGAGCCCAGCATGTACCCAGGATCTGCCAGGGCCAGCAACAACCTGCCCGTGCAGAACTTCGTGTCTGCTCCAGCCTACTCCGACTACATGGGATACCACCCTGGGCCAGCCCTGGACACCCACGGGCAGCCGGCCTGGGGCTCCCACTATGGCCCCCAGCGCGAGGACTGGAGCGCCTACGGCCCAGGCCCTTCCAGCGCCGTGCCCGCTGCCCACATCAATGGCTCGTCCCCTGGCCAGGGCTCCTACAGCTCTGCTGAGTACAGCTCCCTGCACCCCGCTGCTGCTGCTGCTGCGGGGTTACCTCCTGTAGATACAATTAATGCCCAGCAAATCTCTCCCAACAGCCAAAGGCACAGCTCTTATGAGTGGATGAGGAAAACGGTGCAAACCAACACTGCTGGTGAGTGCAAATTCAACTTCCAACCTCAGAAAGCATCTTTTGCTATCACTGAGCTTAGAAATAATTAACTTTACTTGAAGCACATAGGTTGGTGGGTCATTTATGACATTTATTTAACCTACTGCTGTTTAATGCAGTTTTAACTAAATTTGTGCTAGTTTCACTTTCTCCCATAAAGGCTTCCTGTGGCTGCTGTAGTGGAATGGCTGATGTGGTCAGACACGGCTGGAGCTCAGCTCCAGGAATCCCTGCTGGAACATTCTGTAAAGCATTTTGTGTGATAAACATTATAATCATGGAAGTGTTAGGGAGCAATGCAGCAACATTTAACAGTTACAGGCAGAAATACTACATAGTTATTTTGTGCTGCAGGGGAGATTTCAATACAGAATCAGGTTGATCTTTTTAAACCTTACAGACTTCTCAATAATTATAAAGAAAACTACGTGCTCTGATCTAACTGCAGTGATTATGCAATTTTCTGCAATTTTCCTGTGTCTCATATTTTTCTGCCCAGATTTATTAGGTGAGCACAAATATTCCTAGAGAAGCAATCTGACTCAATCAGCATAGACTATCTTGTTTGCATATCACATAATTCCTTGGTTAAGCCTCCTTTTCATTTAATTTCACATCAGTTTTACTTTCCTTACATGCCAGAATTTTTCAGCTTCCACAATTACACAATTAAAAATCTCTTTCCTGCAAGTGCCACTCGCTGATGCGCCTGTTCTTGCCACAAGCTGCCTGCCAGATGAACCTTTGAATGTGTATTCCCAAGGTGGAAACTGGGTGTAGCAAGGTTTGCTAAATCTGTTGTTCAGGTTAAAAGTAGTAAGTGTGTGTTAGGGAGCATCAAAGAAATGCTCCAAAGAAAGCAGAGCAATTACAATTGGAGCAATCTTAGAAAATCTGCACTGCTGCTTCAGACAGAATCCTCCTTCAAATGGCTATTACTCAAGAGCAAAATTAGCCTGGTAATTGTTTCTTAATTATAAAGCAGGCACACATTGTTTTGCCTCTGTTACTAAATACAAAATGCCCGGTGAACATTAGGATATCACAATGCTCTCCTGCCACTTGGAGCCTCTACAAAGGCCTTCAAAGCCAGGCAGATTCAGTCTGCTTTCCCCCCTTCTGTATACTCATGTAAATCCCAGTAACTTCATTAACATCATTGGAGATTGCCAGGTGTAGAAGTGATGCAAGACTTGAGTGTAGATCAAATTCAGCTGAGACTGCTGAATGTCAATGAGGCAGCCCTTGCTGTGTCGTGTTGGCACTGAATTTGCAATGTGTGGCATTCTTGAAGAATAACATTCTTAAAGTTTAACACACTTGAAAATCTAAATCCTTGCTTTAGACTTACTGCACAGTCTTGGAAGACCCTGAAAGGTTTCTGATGCGCTTGTCCAAATTTATGAAATATATTTGCAATTCAGAGACACTGTTTTGGGCCTAAATTAATCTCTAGTCTAAAAAGTGTTACACAGGATTTACACACATTCTGGAATACTTTATGAACCATTCGGGACAGGTGGAACAGAGCCCATCAATAGCTGCATGTCCTGAGGCTGTGCATTCCTAGAACCCAATCCTTTGAAGTGTTAAAAACAGCTGAGGACTTCACAGAAGTGAGCTCAAGGCATCAACCCACCTTAAAAAAATGAGATCGTGAGAGTAAAGCACAAATGTGGTAATTGTGCAAAACAAGAAAAGTACCAAAGAGATTTGGCTTTTCATTGGTATTAAAAAAAAAAAAAAAAAAAAAAATACACCAAAAGGAAAATTTTAATCCTGACACAGTAAAAGTTGTGATAAATGGAAGAAAATTCCAATAAATTACAGGGCTAAAATTATGCAATGTAACTGCTCTGTACCACCTTATCAATGTTTTCTCTAGAAGAAAACTGACTTGATGCCATTATAACCCCTCTTTGAAACACACTTGCTGTTTTTCCTTATTGCCATAATATTATTTGGGTTATCGAAGTAGCTACTGGTTCCTCTCCTTCAATGTTATCACTGCTTTATAAAGTCCATTGCCTTAAAATCCCAGAACTACAGCCCTAAACTCTACAAATACATTTCTATGCATAAACTTGTATGTCCTTGACTCCACCAGTGTGTACACACATCAATGTACGTGAGCAGAATGGAGTAACAGAAACCACAACTCATCTAATCAGATGAGGGAGCCTCCTCCTGAAATACTGTCCTAAAGACAGTGGGAATTATTTTGAGTGAGGGGATGTCAGAGGGAATTGTTTCCTCTCTGTTTGGACTCTATTAAATACACTACATTCTGATCCAATATTCTTATATAGCATTTGATACAAAAAAAAAAATCAACTGCAGGTAAAGTGAAATTAAAATTTACCCGATCAAGTCAATCTTCAGGATGAAACAAGATCACAAAGATAGAAGTACTCTGTCCTTTCAATAGATAAAACGTGATTTGAAATGATAGATCCTCTCACTAAAAGACCCTAACTCTATATTCAGAACCAATCCTTGTTTTACTTCAAACACACAAACATTGCAAATATACAAGGCAATAAGAAATTTAAAAAAAAAAAAACATGGAAAGTGAGCTTGGTAAAGAGACCCTCCCAGTCAGGCCCTCCAAGTGAGGAAAAGAACATCTAAAGAATTCCTGACAGTCTGATCCTGATTTTACTGAAAATCTATGATAAAATCTGCCATCGATTTCAGTTATGCTGGAGCAGAAATTCCAATTATTTTCTAAACTCTGTGTAATCAATAGGGTAAGCTGTGTATTTTCTGAGAGCAAGAGAACCTTTAAAGTGTAAAACTTACTGAAAAGGTATCTAAAGTGCCTAGAAAAAGGTTTTAAAACTTGATATGAAACTTCATCAGGGAGTCACCCTTCTCAGAAAGAGAAGGGACTTTAACAGGACTAAACAGAAGATCAACGTGATTTTCATATGTTACAAGCTCAGCCACAGGATCTTTTTTAAACTATAGCCAACACATTTTATGTCTTTGTTTAAACAAGCAGTGATGTACAGAACAGCAGAAACACGGCCAGAAAGCAAAACAGAATAGCAGGAAAAAAGGCTAGGCTCCTGCTTTAATGCTAATTTATTTTTCTTTGTAAATTAGTTGTGACATCTATTTTCCACTGGCCTACATTGTCTGAGGTTTTGAGGCCTATCTGTCATATTGAGGCAACAGACCCTTTTAACACTTCACTTTGCTTTGATATGCAGTCTTGTCTCTTCCTTCTCCCTCTTTTCTTCAGGAGTTATATTGCCGGAAAGGGTGATGATTTTCACAGCAAATAAAGAGGCCTTCTCCCAGCTTTATTGTCTTCAGAAGAAATACTCTGTGAATTTTATGACCAAGGGGAATGGGGAAAACTACTCCTTTCCTCCACCCCTTCAAATCCTGGTTATATTTGCTGATTATAGTGAGGCTGGAATAACCTTGTTGAATTTTAACTTGTTTTCAAAGATTCCCTCTAAGCCCTCAGTTTACAAGGAACCTGAATATCTATACTATTGTTAGCATTAGAACTATCACTGAGGGCAAATATCTCAAAGCCAACAATTTGTACCATGAAAAAAGTAAACTTAGTTGAATGATTCAGTCCTGCAAATTTAGGCAGGAAAATCTTCTAAGCTGGAAGTTGAAGTGGCATAGGATTTGGGAAAATATCCCTAATTATGCATATTTCAGCTAGGTCTACCTTCAGATAAAAATATCCCAGTCTGTCCTCGGTGTCGGTCCAAAATTAAAGAGAACTGAGGAAAAAATATTCCTTCATCTATTTCTGTCCCTTTTTCCTCTGCTAAGATGAAAGCGTCTGACATTTGTTTAGGGCTTGTAAATTCCAAACCAATTGGCTTGTGTTTCTGAATGTGAAAGGGGTTCTTGATAAGATCTCCTTGTCGCTCCTTTGTGTGGCGTGTGCTTCATCTTAACACCTCAATGGATTTTAGGGAACCACTTTAAAGGAGTCTTTGTCCTACAGTTTGTCCCAGAAAACTCACATCAAAAAAACCTGGGAAGATCAGAAGAAAAAAGGAGAACTATCTAGTTGGTTGTTGAAAGTGCAAAGGAGAACAAATAAGTTGAAAACCGATCTCTCTGGATTGTTATTACATGAAGAATTGCTTAAAAATGATATGAAATGAGAGATAAATTCTAAACATTTAGTAATGCTTCTCTTAACAGTATTTATCCAATATATCTAAAAATAGTTATTTTCTACATTAGAGAGAGGATGATCCTGAAATCCTTTTACAAGATTTTATTGCCTCATCTTACAAATTGTCAAGTACCTCCAACTCTAAAGGGAAGCCCAGCACAGGGTACCCTCAGGAATGTCCTACAGCACTCAGCACCTTGCAAGACTGGACCTTTTTGAAAAAGTACATGAAATTATTATTGAACTTCTAAGTTTATCCTATGGCCACACAAGAAAGGAAAAGCATTTCTAGGAGGACATATCTTTGTGCTAGAGAAACAATCTTTAGACACTCAGTTAAAGAATTAGGCCATGGTACAACTGCACAAATTGTGACTGAAGCTCACTCTTGAAATCCTGGATATTTATGCTCTCAAAGACACAAAAATCACTTCACTGAGCACTGAAATGAAACCCCTTTGAGATTAATATAGCCAGCACCAATTATGTACTGCTATGAATTATTTAAGATGCTTCAGGGTGTTTATCACTTAAGAGCATCACATTTAAATATATGTTTACAGAGAGGGAAATAAAGAGGGAAAGACAGTTATGGTAAGCAATACTCTGTTACTTCACCCTGCACCTCTATTCCTCCTCTGTAGCACAGCAAACAATCCCATACAAGTATTCTGTAGTTTAATTAATGTCTGTGAAATGCCTGAGATATTTGCAAGCTGCTATGGAAAATCCAACTCAATGTATGAATTTTTTCTAACTTTCTTTCCTAACCAGGTAAAACAAGAACAAAAGAAAAGTACCGGGTTGTTTACACAGATCACCAGAGACTGGAATTAGAGAAGGAATTTCACTGCAACAGATACATTACAATCAGGAGGAAATCAGAACTCGCAGCAAACCTGGGACTCTCCGAGAGACAGGTACAGAGAGCAGCCCTCAGGTGTGCCCACAGTGCCCAGGCACTGCCACTGCCCGGGGACACAGCAGCAGCCACCTCCTGCCTCTCTGCATTTGACACACAGAGAATCCACTACACAATCCCACAGTCATTGACAGGTTCATCTGACAGAGCCCTCCAGTTATATGGAACTCAGCATTAGGAATTAACTTATACTTTAGAAAATAGTTATTCTTACTTTCTAGCTTGCTGGCCAGCTGGAATTTAAACACTTCAGCTTAACAGGATCTTAGCTATGGTGCCAAGAGTTACAACATTCGTAATTTGATTTCTTCTTGAAATCACACCAAACAATGGCCAGCAAAAAATCCAAAGCATTTGATGTATTTCAGCTGGAAGACAGGAAAGTTAAAACTCAATCCAATGAGATATCTATGGGGTTTCTTGTTACAAATATGTTGCCACAATCTTCATCTGTCAGATTTCAGCATATTCAGGGCAGTTTTACAGCCTGGGATTTTCAAGTCAGGATCTCTCTTTGCCACACAGATGTGTAGCCAAGACTATCCATCCAGGGAATGTTCAAGTGCATACTTGGATCGTTGCTCCCTTGGAGAGCAGCTATGCCTTCACTCATATCTAGTACATATTTAATCTCTGTCCTGGATAAAGCCAGGCTCCTGAGCAGGGCACAGCTATGTTAGCTGTGTTCATACAGACACTAGAGGAATTCAGGATGAGAATTCCCTAAAATCCCTGTGTTGGAGAGCATTTTTCCCAAGCACAGCTCTGCAGTGTGTGCATACAATAACTGCTGGAACCAAGCCTCCAGAATTACAATGGCTTCTGCTACAGCAGGAGGAGAAGGGCAGATTTGGTGATACTGAATTAGTCATCTCATTTAAAAACCAGATTATTGCCCTGAGGTAAATATAAACTAGAGATCTTTCTTTCTAGAATGTTACAAGCTTTTGTTCTAAGTATGCACATTCAAGTCTCTTAAAATGTTCCTTTTTCAGTGGCCTCCTTTGATTCTGCACTCAGTCTGTGGAAAAGCATGGAACAGAGAGGGACCAATGGAGGCTGGAAGCGTAGGAATGCAGAGACAATCAATGGTATTTTAAGATCAAGCACTGGAATTTTATAAACATATTTTAGGGCAGTGATGTTCAGTCCCAGACCCAAGCAGTACAGAGAGTGCACTGCACAGACTGTGACTGCTCCCAGGCAGGAACAAGAACCAAGCTTAGCATGGATGGACCAGTTTGTCACACAGTAGGATAGAGCTGCACTGGAAAATTTTCAGAGAACTCCAATTATGAGAGATTTGCAAACTCCACCTTAATGTTATGCAAGCTGGCTGATTTAGAACACAGGCATGCCTGGAGTCACCAGTGATCCTGCAGAAAATCAGCAGTTTTCTTTTACAGAGCTGCTGCTCCTAATGCCACCCCATTTTTTAAATGGTGAAGTTCCTTCAAATATAATGTAGACAAAATACATAATTGATCTGTATTTCCACAGGACAGACAAAGCTAAATGCTTCCTCATGCCAATACCAGCAAGGTAATAAAAATAAATATAAAACACTGAGATTTTTAATACAAAACAAGGGTACAACCTTCTATAGTGCATTGTATTCAACACACCTTAAAGGCTGTAACAAATACTATGAATTAAGAACACAGTTAGCAAGAAGGAAAACACAAACAGAAGTTCCTCCTCATTCACACTTTCACGTAAGGAAAGAAAATAGAGATACTTAAAGTAGATTTTAAACAGGTAAGTCTTTCACCTGCACAATGAGCCTGCTGATATATCTATTTATACATATAACAGTACATATGTATCTGTAAAATACAGGTTGAAATATAAATTCCAGTAATAAAAACAATCAAAACTTTTAAATACATAAAATATATGTACACACAAAAACCACTCACAACATAAATGAAGAAAAAGAACCCTCACTACTTGGCTTTGAATTAATCTGTAACATAGATAATAAAGAAATCTTCACAATTAAGCCATAATTGCATCTTCCTAAATTACGACAATGGCAAAGCTGAAATGATGAACTCTGTGGTCTCTGTATCTCAATGAGTTAATTGATTTCTGTGTTCCTAAATATAACACAGTGTGTTCACTTTACACCAGGCCAAATAAAAAAGAAATCAAGAAAGAAAAAAATCAATTTTCCATTGGTTATTATGCCAAAAATAAATACAGAATAATGCAAAAACTTTTCACTGCACAAATTCAGTATTTTGGTTTGTGGAGGGAGGGTTTCTTGGTTTGGTTTTAGCTTTGGGGCTTTTTTTCCTCATGGCTTTTTGTTTGTTTGCTTTGGGTTTTGGGTTTTTTAAATAGAGTTTTTGAACCTACCTACATTTGCATTGCTATAATTACTGTAAAAGGTTGAGCAGCACTTTGAATTAATCAGGTATCATTTCTAATGCCCCAGGTGAAAATCTGGTTCCAGAATCGCCGAGCAAAAGAGAGAAAAATGATCAAGAAGAAAATCTCGCAGTTTGATGGCAGCGGGGGCTCAGCTCAGAGTGACTCTGGCTCACTCAGTCCAAATGAACTGTCACATTCTCTGTTCCCACCACCACATGGAATAAATGGATTACAGCCTAATGACATTCATCAAGTCATAGTTTCAGAATGAACAGAGGGAAAAAAACAAAACAGGAAAAAAGAAAAAGCAAGAATGGATTTCTCCACCACTGCCACCCCCTACCTTGCAAATTCAACTTCACAAGGGACCATTTTCATTTATCTGCCTTCAGAGTGCTGATTTCTAAGCAGGAAATCTGAGCTTACAACCAAAATATTTTAATTATTGTAAAAATCTCAGGGACTTTGTGCTGCTAAGATTCATCTCTTGGTGTCTTTGCTAGCAGGTAATTTGCTTCAGACACTGACACAAAGAATGATACAGCTGAAGATTCAGTACAGGTAGTTCTAGTCTGATCATACATATACACAGAAAACTAAGAGAACTGATTATAAAATAGAGTCCTACTGCAGAAAATATAAGAATCTGGGTGTGGTTGTTTTGTTCCGTTTATATAATTAGAGGAAACCATAGATGTAAATAAATATTTACACTTAAATGGACTGAAAAGAATGCTACTATTTGAAAACAGCAAAACACTTAAAACACTTTTTAATGCTCAAGGAACATAATAATTTTGCTATACCAACATATTGCATTTAATTAAAGAGCACAGACCATCTCTGCTCTATGGAATTGTATTCAAGCAATAGTTACAGATACAGAATATACCAAACCTGCCAAGATTTCTTCCACTGCAGCAATTTCTCATGTACATTAGAAAATGCCAGATAATTTGGAAGATAAGTATTACCTCAATCTCCTAGGACTGCACATATTATTGCTCAAAAATCCAAGCACAAATGGAATGGGAACAGAACTGTTACTACAAGCAAACCACCAAAAAGCAAATAAAGAATTTGTTTGACATCTTTAAACATTCAAAGTGAAACAGGGGCAGTCTCAGGCCTCTGATTTTATCCCTGACACTTATTTGGGGCTGAATGCAACAACTGTCCCAAAGTAGCTGAGAGGGTATTTTGAAGCTGTCACCTGCACCTGAGCAATCCCAGAAGAAATCTTCACTTCATGGGCACCCCTGAAAGAGCACAAATTAAGGACATGATCACAATGGGGTTTGCTTTAATTACTGCTCCATGTTGGCAGGTGAGAAGGTAGCAATGGTATCTGAAAGACAAGTGATAAGTCTGGCAAAAGTAGGAAGAAAACCCAAAGCACTAAAAAAATCCCCAAGCCCTTCAGTAGTACTATTCTTTGGAATTTCTTAATATGATCTTTTTGCTAGTATACAAGTGAACAGCTCTATTGGGAAAATTTAATATTCCTGAAAATGTCAGGGGAACAAAGGTAATAAAAAGGGAAAAAAGCAGAACACAAACAGAAAACAGCTTTATGAAAATCATACATCACTTATTTCAGCAACATCAAACTCTTGCTCTCAGAAACAGCAGAATAAATTCTGCTTTTCTTCGTGTCAATGAGCATTGATAATGCACTGAACACCATGGACAGAACTTGTCAAAGCTCTCATCATCTGGATTCAAAACACTAGATAACAAATTTGAGGATATGCCTCACTATTTCCCATTTATTTTAATACAACTCTGTTAGAGTAACTCCATGAAAGCAATTCTGTTGGAAGTTACAAGAATGACACTCATCAGAACTAAATTCTGAATTTTATCTTTGTAGACATAAATGTCTCAAACTGAACTAGGAAGAAATCCTGTAACATAGATTAAGACCTTGCTCACTGTAAACATTTTGTGGGTGGCTCTCCAATATATTTTCCAGTCATCTCCTATCATATGGTTCAAAGGAATGGGTGTATTCTAATGCAAACAAACTGTAAACAGCAAATCTTGTGTACATAAATAGTTATAAAACTCAGCCTGACAAGAAATTGAGACCACAGCTGCATGGCTTTAACTCAGGATCTCCTAAATCTGCTCGCTGATGTTCAGTGGGATCACAGGGTCATTTTAGGAGCCAGAGCACACTGTGGAACAGGCACACACAGAGCTGGTTCTGTTCAGATTCACAGAAATGAACATGTGACACACACACGCCTTTTTTCTCTGCTCTTCAGTCAAATAAATCCAGATTTTTTGCCTTGAGAGAGGAAATTTCCCCTGTTCCACCAGCCCCTCTACCTGGGTTGTCCTCCTAATAATGAAGGATGTAGAAGATAAAATAATCTCTCAGGAAACTCAGACTTTAGATATACAAGAAAAGAGGGAAGTGAACCTTTACCTCAAATCAGCAGAAGGGCCATTTCTATGGAAACCAGGAGAGGGCTTTTGTGAGGCTTAGCAGTGGCACAGAAATGGAGAGAGAGAAAACTTCTTGTTTTCAGATTTTTTTTCTCTGATCAACACAGAGGAATCTCATATCAACAAAGAGGAATAGCAAGTACAGCTATAACACACAACACACCATTCATTATATTTGTGTATTGGAAATGCATTGTTTCAGATTTCCCTCCTCATTTATGACAAAATTGAAATGAAACACAGTAATTTACCAGGTTCACATTCAACATATTCAAATCATTATCTTGCAGATTCTAACCAAGCTCGAGGCAGTCAGGAAACACCACCCTGCCCTGACAAACTGCTCAGAGGAGCCACTGAAGGCACTGACTGCACTCAGAACAACCACAGTCAATAAAGGAGTCACTCTAAATAAGCCCATTTTAGATGTTTTTAGAGTTGGAATGGCATACAAAGCACCTCCTTTGGCATGTTTAATATCAATCCTGGCAATAAAAACTGTTTCTCTTTTTCATTATCTTAATCCCAAATTATCCATCAGATGTGTTTTAGATGTATCCCAAGCATATGTTAATAAATATTTAGGAGAGAGTCTCTTTCATCTACTAGAAAATGCTCTCTAAACCTACAGAGTGGATCAGATTATCTTCTTTGACTACATTTAAGTCAAGTAAGAAGTTATTCCCCTGATCTGCTGCTGTGCATAACTACCCCAAATATGCATCATAATGTCCCTTTCAACCCAAGTGCCGTGGCACAGCTGTTTCTCAAAATAATCTAAGGAAAAAAATATTAAACTCTTTCAGACTAATCAGGATATTTTTTAGTAAACTCCATCAGAAAGTGATTAACTGCAGTCAGAGTATCAGCTCAGGAGGCTGAGAAGCCAGTGTCCTGGTTTAGGGCAAATTTTGAAGGAAACTTTTGAATTGGCTCTTCTTTTTATTGGCTTGGGGAAAAGTTTCTTTAGAGAAAAGTGGAAAAACCTGTTTATTTAATAGGTAAAGTATTTACTAGCATAAAAAATGAACAATATAAACAACAAAAGTTCTCGCTGTTTGAAGAGATAACAAATTTAAAAAGTCTTTTTTGTGAGGTGTAGCTCAGCTCACTCAGTCTGTTATCAGTCCCTCTGGAGCTGGAATGCAGCGTCTCGGGCCGGTGGGCTACAGGTGTGAGCTTTTGGTGTTTTTCTGGGTTTTTAGTCTAGAGCAGGTTTGAACAGTTCTAAGAACAAGAAAAACCACAGTTTGGGGAATTTCTCTGCCTTAACTAGCAAAAAAAACCCTAACTAAAAGCAAAGGAGAGCTCTCTCCCACTGTCTACTGCAGACAACACAGTCTAGAAGGATGCAGGGGAGCAAGTGTCATTTATGGTAATGAACTGCGCTTCCTCTTTCTCCCTTTGCTCTTGGAACTAGTTTTAAAGGTGCAAAACTTAACATCTAGCATAAACAGAACAGATGACTGGGGATACAGGCATCATAAAGTCACCTCAGGACAGCCAGAGAGAGGGGAAAATGGCAAGCAGCTCAAAGAAAATCCTTAGCCTGCCTCTTGCAGGCCTCAGACACTTTATCAGACTGCAGCTATGCCATGAGCCAGAAAACCAAAATCAAAATACAAATTGAAAAGCCATCCCAAACCAAAATACAAATTGAGCACTTCATGCTGGCACATTTCAAAGGCCCATTAAGGACTCCAGGCCAGCCTGGCAGGAGCCCATCCCTGGTCATGCTCTGCCAGCATGGGAACACGAGATCAGGGTGTGCACTTGGATGGAGGCACCACAGTTAAAGTCCTTGCATTCCACCATTTTCTGGGCAGCTGTGTTTGACTCTTCAGCATTACTTCTATGAAGGAGAAAGTACAGCAGATGTGATCAGCCCCTGTATTTAAATTTGTATTTACATGGATGAAACTCTAAAGGCTATAAATAACATTTTTCAATATTTATCTTTCTCCCTTTGATGACTTTTCCAGGGACTTTAGTTATACTCTCCCTTAGCACTGCTAAGCAATTAAAATAATAATAAATCAAATGCCATCCTTTGCACCCAGTGAGTCTCTTTCCCAAACTCTCCAAGTTTCCTGGTTTTCACTGTATGTAAAGAGAAAACCATCACACTCTTTGAAGTCAGCTGATTGACTGGTGGTTCCAGTTTGTAAGGCAGTGAGCCCCTTTAACACCATGCTGGTATCAAAAGAAAACTCTGCATCACACAACTGTCTAATTCCAGCAGCCAGCAAATCCCTTCTGACATTTATCTGAATCATCTTGATTCTTAGCAGAATCCTGAGAGGTGCCAAAGCTTTGGCAGAACTGCCCTCCTCAGTCCCACTGTCCAGAAATACTTCATCAAGAAGGGCCTCTGGCACAAGCTGCTCCTGCAGTGTAGCACCACAGTGAATTTGCTTTATTAATTAACTTCTAAATATTGATCAGAGGGAGAAAATATAGAAAAATACAGATGTACCCTTAGTTACAGATAGCTTAGACTAGAAATGGGAAAGTATCTCACTATAAGATATTTACAATATCAGTTTACAAAGACAGCATAATTTAAACCCCTAACTGGCTGTTTGTAATAGTCATTCTGGTCACAAAAAACCCTGGACCTTGACAACCTCTTAAAACTTAGATTATTTTTGAAAATTGAGCTACATCAGGCATTTTCAGTATAGGCAGGACAGAGCTGCAGACCCCTGCACAAAGCCAAAACCTTTCCAGATGTTAAAAAACATTTGTATCACAAAATCAGTTTCATTGAACCTCACACACAACTCCTGACTTGCCTTTCTTCAACAAATGAACATATCCACATTTGCCCAATGAGTTCCACATTTCTACTTCTGAACAAAATATTGAGAACTTGAAGTGAGATGCAAATCACCTTGGGAAAAGAGTTTGCATTAGTTGATCAAGAAGCATGAGGGTTTGTCCACCAGACTTGTAATACATTCTCCAAACTCCAAGAGTATATTCCCATTATCCAACAACCTCTTCCTGTCTGAAATGAGGGAATTCTGAGAGCCAACCTGACATCCCTTGTATATTCTTCCTCCTGAAGAATGCCTGTGTGGTGGTGATTTGTGTGGAACAAACAGGGGAAAAGGACATTGGAAGAAGACTCGGAATCTCTCAGGCCCACATTAACATTCCCTTTCCATGTTCTCCCAACAATGCCTTTATTTAAAACTGTGCTTTGGTTTAACTCCTGGCTTTGCTGCTCTTTGTGTTTCATGCTCTATACAAGAACACTTCCAATTCCAAGAAAGGAGTGATTTGTGTGGATAAACATTGCCAGGGACCATCAACCTTCCACACATCTGGTTTTTATGGCATAACAGTTTCATCAAATAAACAGCATCCTAAGGAAGTACTGAAAATGAAGCTTCTATTTCTTCCTTTGAAGCCATAAAGTTGGATAAATCATGCTGAAAAAATTCCCTGTAGTATTGACTTCTCAAACCCAATACTAAACAGACATTCTTTAAATACAGACATGGGACACAAAAGGTATTTTTTCTAAAATAGTCTGTTTTCACCTAGATGGTCATTGTTCCTATGGGAGAGAATACATACACATAAAAAAAAAATCTACTAAAACTTCAGCTGAACTTTGACTTCAAATCTATTATTTAAAAGCACAAGATGTTAAATATGAAGCTGCCATAGCAAAGTACCTTTTCCAATTAAAAACACTTCTTTTCTTGGTTTGTTAACACCTCAGACCCTCATTATAAAGAGGTCACACAGTAAGTTCTGCTTCATTTTACACTCAATTCAGCAAATTATTGTACCACCTGCTCTGGAGCTCATGCCTTAATGCCACATCACATGTGTCCTTCTGGCACAACCTCCCTTTAAATGTCTGTAACATTGGCTTGTTTATTAAATCAAACCCCAGGTTGCATTAAATGGAGGTTTTTCAATTAAACACGAGACTGTGCCAAATGTGTTCCTGTTTGCCACACCTTGCCCTAACACCTGAGTGTCACCACTGTCATATTGAATGTGACAGCTGTACATCCTTGCAGACAAGTCCATGGGATTTATTTCACTTTCCAGCACACATTCTGCTTGTCCCTTGCTCTTTCATTCTTGTGAAATTTTCGAGACATTTTTATTGGAAAAACACTGAACACATGCAAGCCCTGGAAGTGTCCAAGGCAAGGCTGGACAGGGCTTGGAGCAGCCTGGGATAGTGGAAGGCTTCCCTGCCCAAGGCTTTAAGTCCCCTTTTGATCCAGACCATTCTGTGATTGTATGACCTTTCCCATAGACAGTTCACCAAAGCAGCCATGAACCAAGACAACTCAACTGAATATTAAAGCCCATAATGTAAATGCACAGCATCAGAACTATCATTTCTTCCACTGCTCTCAGTTACAACACTCACCTTTTTGGTTTTCACACCAGTTAAAGCAAACATCCAGAATTTAACTGAGAGTAAAATAAATACCAGTGCCTTATTAATACCCCTATATGTAACTTTATTTCAGTTGTTTCAGCACTTTCTTTCCATTGGTTATGAAGCTATATAAAGATGAAGATGAGTAGAAAAAAGATCAGATCCTTAATTATAGAATAATTTTCTCTTTTTTATCATGTTCCTAAACAAGATGTATTTTCAATATTTGGTCAATTACTTACCTTCTCCGCAATTTATTGTGACATTCAACACTAAATAAGAACAAAGTATTTTGACAAAAGTAGGAGAAAAGAAAATTTCATTTTATAACAATTTACCTCTTAATTTTTTTCTCTAGCTTAGAGTGTGATTTACCTGCAGCTCCAAGATGGATAATGTGCAGAAGTAAGAGCACGCAGCACTGATAAAACTGTAGCTCATAAAATGTTACTTTCAGGGGCAACAAAAATTTTCACTGTCAAGTCATCTGTGTTTGCTGCAGTCTAGAAACTCCTGAAAAACAATAAAGATGATTTATGAGGAAAACACAACAGACAGGGATGGAGACCCATTTTTACCATATGCAGGAGGAGATGAGCTCATTCCTTAGAGTACCTGCAGGTCAGGAATTCTGATTTGTACACATACTGGAGCCAACACTTTATAGGAGCTACGCTAATAGTAAAAAAGACCAACACCCCCCTCATGATTTCGTGTTTCATTCTTCTATTGCAATTACAAACACCAATAGTTTTTGGATTATTTTCCATTTGCAGTAGGTAAGTAATTAAGTGCTTATGATCTCAATAATAGCTTACACCTGTGTGCTGATGGGGGCATTCCCTTGAAGTATTCTGAGAGAATTTTTCTTCCCTAGTTTTGCTATTCCTATGTGGATTTTCTTCCCTCTCACCACTCCATTACGCTGCACGTAACTCACTGTCCAAACCCACCAACAAACCCCAAAGCTCGGGGAAAACTCCACAATTCCCATTTCTTCACCTCAGGTACCCGGGGGAGCGACACAGCGAACAAAAACAAGAAGGGGAGGGCAAAAAGCGCTACCCGGCTGGTTTTATTAAAACCCTCACAGACACACACCGGGAAAAGAGGTTAAATAAAAGGAGGACCAGCACCCGCCCCCGCCTTCCCTCAGGAGCCCCTCGCGCCGGCTCGTGACCCTCGCGCACCTGAGGGAGGCGCGAGGGGCAGTTATAAATGCGGTAACAATAGTACCGATATTCAGGTCCTTTGCACGCCGAAGGTTTAGGGGTGACTTCTTTTTTGGGAAAGCAAATTAAAAGCCGGTGAGGTTTTCTCCTGGCTTCCCTGTGACCAGCGAATTAAAACTCCCCTCGAGAGCCGCTCGCGCCGGCTCGTGACCCTCGCGCACCTGAGGGGCGGGAAGGGGCGCGAGCGCGCACCTGAGGCGGGCGCGGCGGGAAAAGAGGTCGGGGGCGTTGTAAACGCTAACGGTAGTGGAGATAGTCCGCCTCCTGCTACACGGAAGGCTTAGAGCGAGCCTGAAAACAAGCGGACAGTTCAACAAGGTTATCCCGGCTTCGCTATAACCACCAACGCTAACTTCTCTCAGCAGCTCCCCGTGCCGGCTCGTTACCCGCCGCCCGGGAGCGGCGAGGGGCGGGCGCGCGCGCACCTGAGCGGCCGCCTCCGGCCACCAACACCGGCCGCAAGCCGCTCGCCACCACCTCCNCGGCGCGCACTGCGCAGGCGCGGCGGGAGGGCCGGCGATGAGCGTCCTGCTGCCCAATATGGCGGACTTCGACACGATCTACGAGCTGGAGGAGGAGGACGAGGAGGAGCAGGATGAGCCCGAGCCCGTGGTGCGGAGCCAGGAGCTGCCCCGGCCCCGCGACGCGCCCGATCCCGTAGCGGTACGGGGCGCCGGGCACATCACCGTGTAAGGAAGCAGCGGGGGCAGCGTGAGGGGCCGGTGTGGCGGGGCGGGGGAGCCGGGCGGGAGCGCCGGGGGGGGGGAGGGCAGCGGGAGCACCGTGCCCCGGCCCTGTCGGCCCCAGCCTCCCGCCCCGCGGGGCTGAGAGCCGCAGCCCTGCGCCCCTCTCCCCTGCTCTGTGAGGGGAACTGTGCTTTTAACGTGGGTATTTTCCGGTAGCTCGAGGAAACCCCCAGCCGTGAATGAACAGCCGGAGTTGGCTGTTGGGTGCAGAGGCTGCAGCGCAGCCCTGGCAGCCCTCCCTGGTTGCTCCTCTTTATCCAAACAATTTGTTAGATAAAAAGCAAAGTCCAGGCGATGCGAGGACGAACAGCCTGTTCAGACCATCTCGCTGTGACCCTTGTGTGCCACAGCTGAGCCAGGGAACCCCCACACTGCACTGCAGAGGAGGCTCCTGCCTGTCCTGTACTTTGTCTGCCCTAAACTTAGTTGAAAGTTTGGTTTAGATTGAGCGTTTTTATCACTGGAACACAGTGTGAGCCAGAATGTTTGCTGCTCATTTAAACCGTTGAACAGAAGACGAGCAAGCTGTGTTTCCTTATATGTAATGTTTACTCATAGGGATTTTCTTAGTATTCCTGCTCTAGCAAGCTGAAGAATTAATAGAAACAAGTGCATCCTTAAAAGTTGTTGGTTGTCACGTTAACTTTCATGGCAGGGAGGGAGGTATTGAAATGTAAGTATTGCAGAGACCCACCGAGCTTGTGCTGCTTTGGCTCTGTCTTTGGATTGCATAAAACTCACATTTCTCTCTGTAAGTAGGTGCAGTGTGATCTAACTCCCTGCAGCAAAAGCACTGGGTGGGGAAGGCTCTCCCATCCCATGGGAAGTGGTGTTGGATCTGATATTGTGTCCTCATGGAAGCCTGGATCAGGGTTGCATTGAGCTGGTGCCAGTGGGGAGTTGCTCTGCTGCACCGCAGTGCATTTGCTCGTGCAGATGGAATTTCTTTGTGTGCTCACCCCAAACAGCTGCTGGCCTGACTAAAGGAGAGGTGGAACACCAGCAAGATGTTCAGAATACCAAGTACCCATCTTAGGAGTTACCTGATTTGATGTGCTGAGCTGGAAAAAAAACATTGCACACTCATCTGCTTTGCTTTCTGTGATGCTTTTTGTGTGTTAGTGATGTTACTTACAGTTCCTTCTTGGCTCCAGCATCTTTTTGGGATGGGCAGGAGCATCTCCAAGAACTAGTGATGTCTACATCAAAAAAAAAGCACTCTTGTCAGTGAAGTGGAAACCCTTAGCTAGCTATGTGCCCTTGTAACCACCTGAGCTGAATCCATCCAACTTATTTTCCCTTTCTCCCACCCCTCTCAGCTTTCTTCCTGTAACAGGACCTACCTGCATGGTAGGAGGCAGCTTTTATCAGCTCATGCTGTATTTTTAAATCTCCTTATACTGATAAAAACAGTTATTGGATGTTACCAATAAAATGCAAGTAAACCCTGGACACTGGAGTACATAATCCTAACCTCTTATTAAATGGGAGCTGGTTTGCTTCCCAAAAAGTTTGTGTGTTGGAACTCTGTCACTTTTTGATCACACAGATGCTGCTGCTTTTGAAATCAGTTGGCTGCAGAAGCAGCCTGCTCCAGTTACTGAAGGGAGAGATGTCATCCAGGAAAACCTGGGTTTGTTTTCTGAACCTGTCTGGAGTACTGCTAATGAAAATGTCTGTCCTGACAAGTCAGACATTATTAAAGTAGAAAACCAGTTATCTTTATAAAGCCATTGTTTTCCTTGGATTTTTGTTTCAGATGTCTCCTGTTCCTCAACTGACACTGGTTTTCTTGACTACTTTTGGTGTATAGAGAAGGGATAATTCTCAAATTCCAGGGTCATCTGCTTCAGCTTTTCATGTCCAGTTCTCTTATGAAACTCCCAAGTTGGTAGATTCAAACACTCTTATTAGTTTCTTGCAAGACACTTTTTATTCTTATGACCTTGTCAGTGGGCTGCTCACTCTAACAGAGCAACTATTCTGCAGTATCCAACAGTGCTAAATATCAATTCCAAGAGTTTTCTGAGGGTATTTAGCAGGATCTTGCTTTTCCCACTTTTGCTAGCCTTTCTGCCCCTGTGTGTGGTAAGAGTGACCATGTCAAGTGTATTTGTTTTATTTTAGTCAGAGAGGATGTGTGTAAAAATGGTTGGCAAAATCTATGTTCATCTTGTCCAGGATTCTTTGGAAAAATTCTGTCATACTTATTGTTTTTGAAAGCTTTTGAATTTTAGCACAGATAGGTTACTAGGTCCTAGTAAATGCCTTTTCTTCTGCAATTTCATTTTGATAAGTTATAAACACCTTGTTTGCTGTTTCTCCCATAGTCAATGGGACTCTGCTTGGTGTATCCAAGTATCTCCACACAGACATTTGTAGTGAAGACTGAGTCATGCCTAGCAAAGCAAAGGCAATAACTTCCAAAAACAGAGCAGTAAGCCAACTGTAGCTTGGTTATAGGTTTGTATTTATCTGCTATAATTTTTCCATATCATTAAGTCCATGTGGATGGATGGTAATGAGGTAATGAAATAGCCATTAAACATATTTTTGTCATTAGTATCCAGCTTCCTGCTGAAGTCTGCAAACTTCCTAGTCTTGGCTAGAAGTTAACTTTTGGTATTCTATCCTGTTTTCTGTAGGAGTGCCCAAGGGACCCACAGTCCAGGTGCTGATGAAAAGTTAATTTTCATCAGCTGGGGAAGGGAGGGAAGAGCCAGTTGAGATAACATTTGATTTTTATCTGGTATTGTTCCACCTTCCACATATTTGAAATAGCAAATGACATCAGCCTTCCACTCATTACCAAAAACTTTGTTTTCCAAAGCATCATCCACAGGTAAGGATTCTTGGGTAGTTCTGTTGGCTTCACAGGAAAGTGTTCTGAACTGGGGAACATTAAATGTCCAAGGAGATTTCAGCTCAGGGCTCTTGAGGAATGTTGTCTTTACCCTCTAATGCTGGCCAAAGCTCATCTGATACCTCTTAAAGAGCAGTGTGGGATCTGAGCTCCACTCCTGCAGAGAGGTTAAACATAACCTGGATTAGGTGTGGGGAAAGGAGCTGTGCTCAAAGGGGGTTGGAGAGCTTCACTGAACAGGTTTAACTTGTGCAGTCTAGTAAGGCTGATTGCTATCTATAAATACAGGAGTGGGAGAACTGAGAATGAGGTTTAAGCCAAACAAAATAAAAAGGCAAAGCACCTGTAAATATTTCTCTTCTAGATGTAAGAAAGTGTTTCCAAAATCTTCCTGTTTCAGTTCTGGGGACAGAAAACCTAAGCTCCTGCTTTGTAAACTAATAAACATTATCTTGTGGTACCTGTTGCAGGTGAGGTTTGCAACTGGTGGTTCAAGATGTTCATTTCAGCCTTTAGCTGAGGGATTTATGCGTTTCTCTTATTATAGCTCCCTAGAACAAGTTGTGTTCTCACCACTCCACAGATGGGGGAAAATGAGGTGATGGGATTTGCCTGATGCCATCCATGAAAACAGGGAAGGAGGGCCAGAACTGGCAAGTGAGGTCATCCTAGTTCTATTGCAGCCTCTAGGAAACAGTGCCTGGCTTCTAGAGGTACTTGTCATGCAGTGAGGAAAGTGCAACCAAAGGACGTGGGTGACTGATCTGAATTTCTAAATGTTACACTTCGGGCAGCTTGCACTGAGGAGTCACAGAACTGGCCCAGAAATAAATCACCACCAACTGCTCTTTTAAATGACTTACAGGACAGCTACTGGAATTGATGTTATCATGATTTTTAAATATACTGAATTTTAGAAGATTTCATAGGCCTGCTCATGCTAGATCACTAGTCTGTTGTAGGAAGTCTCATTAAGTTAATGACCTCTTGATCAATACTTTAGATTTTAACTTCTTTATGTGAAAGATTCTAGTAACACTTCAGTACTTTTACCAAGTTGCCTGTAAAGCTGTAGAACTGTATAACATCCTGCTTCAATCTTTTTATTTTATTTGGTTGTTGAGTCACCCCTTTGCTCCATCTAACAGGAGTTTAATGTTTCTAAACCCCACAGTAAATAATCACAGAATAGTCTGTTAAACTTGTAGAGATATTTTAGTAAAACTGTGCTAAAGCCATCAGTGATTTTGACTAAATATAGTATTTAAAGTGTAGTTAAAACATAAAGTTATATTCTTTAGCCACTCACAGGTGTCAGTGTGAGAGATGCCTTTCTGTAACACAGGTTTCCTGGATGTGCTGCAACTGAAGGGAGTGTTTTGGCAACTAATACAAATTTGGGGGCTTTAATTTGTTTCATGACATCAGCTTTGAAATTCAACCCAAAACATATTGTGATCGTGCATTCTTAATCAGATTTATTAATCAGAAAGCACTAATTTATCTTGTTCTTCATGGAAATTGGGGTGCAGTGGGAATTTTTGTGACTATATTTGACCTAAAAAGACACTACCTGTGGCTTAGGAAGTGTTTAAACTCTGAATTGTTGAAGGTCAGAGGAGAGTTCTGAGGAGCAGCTGGTACATGTTTGCTCTTTTTTTTCATTTCTGTTGCTGTTTCCTAAGCTGCTGCTCCTGGCCACTGTAAAAATCAGTGTTGTGGACAAGATGGACCTTTGGCATGATTTAGTGGAATTGGTGTGTTATGTGGGTAGAGTAAATAATTCTTGAATTTTCCAGTAGTTCTTTTGTTGTGTTGTCTGATTGCTCCTACTTTGTGATCATTCCAGGTTGTTCCATTGCTGAGGCACAGAAAAGTCTGTGTTCCTCAAAGCAGGCTTGTGAATGTGCTTTATAATTTTAGTCTTTTTTTTTTTTAAGACTGAAAAGACTACTTCATGGCTCTCCAAGCTTCCTTAAAACTAAATATATAACATTACAAAACCTGGAAGATTTCAGCTTAAAAAGAAAAGGTACAAAATGTGGAGGCTGATTTGCCAGATTACAAAGAGAATGGAAATGTGCTATATTAGTAAACTTTGTGCTTGCCTAAAATCTTACTGTTATTATGTTTGGGTTTTTTTGTAACATTTTATACAACTACTACTCTTTACAAGAGACTTCAACTTAAATTATTCATCAGAGGACTGGTTTGAACTTCACCAGTGTTGTTGCCAAACATTTCAGTTACTGGATTTCTAGAGACAAGTTCTTCTGTTCTGCCTCTCTTCTTTAAGGTTGCTTTGACATTTTGTTACTTCTGAACAATTTCCACTGTCAGTTTTGGGTATCTGGGCTATTACACAGTGCACAGGAGTGTGTATGTGTGATGTAATGATGGGCACTGATGCCCAGGGGAAGGTGTTGGAACCTTTAAGGTCCCTTCCAACCCAAATCATTCCACAATTCTGTGATATTTCAGCAATACTGGTTTTGGTACAAGGGACCAGTTTGGAGTATGGCAGGTGTCAGTTTGACTCAAAGCAAAGTTTGTTTTTTCAATAACTCCTACAATGCCAAATGTATTTGTGCTCTTCTTTTTGGCAGTGATTCTTTCAGGTATTTTGATTTTTTTGAACACAGATACTCAGGAGATAGTTTAGCAGAGCTGACTTGATGTACAATATATTTAACTTTCATCAAACATACAGATTGTAGCTGAGGGCCAGCTGCTGCTGTATTTTGTTAAATTACTGAATTTTAAAGGTTCAGGAGTTTTGGAATAAGTGGTAACAGGTTTACAAGCCAAATCTAGCTCCCTGGAGCTTTCACTGATTATAATGAAAACCTTTTGCTCAAACCCCAAAACACTTCAATGAAGAGTAGTCACAGTGGTACCCAAGACTTAATTTTCTTGAAATTCAGAGTTGTTGTAAAACTGTCCTTTGTGTAGGCTCTTACAAGGTACATTTACTCAGCCCAAAGGAAGTTTTTAAAACCACATTGTTATAGATTTCTAAGATAATGATGAGTAGGTTCCTTAAAACAAACTTCATCTGTTGCATGTGGAACAATTGCATGTGTAAGAAAGTAAAAGGATTGTTGAACCTGGGATTTCATAGCTGGAGGGTTTTTTCTTACAGAAATCAAAGATTGAAACTTGCTGCTGTCCAGTTGGAAAAGAATTTTTGCACTTCTGGAGGTACTGAAGTAAGGCACCAAGCTGTGTTTCTGTCTGGAAATGACTGAATGGTACATGAGACCTTATATTAACTTAGATCAAAAGCTCATGAAATAATGCAAATGTAAGAGCAAAAGAACTTAACAGCAGTTAAGTTTAAGTAAAAACTTTTTAAAGTAAAAACTCTTATTACATTTCTTATTAAGGGAAACAAAATAAGTTAGGTGGAATATATTTTGTTTGTCTCTTTTGTTTTCAAGGTTTGGCTTGAGCAACAAGTTTGATACAGAATTTCCTTCTGTTCTGACAGGGAAGGTAAGTGTGAGATTAAACTGTTCTTTTCAATGGGAAGAGCCAGTGCATCCAGTGGTTTCTGTGTTGGATACCTGAGCATGAACCCACTAAAAACTGTTACCTGTGGCCTGTGTGACCCAGCTGCTCACTGCCCAGTCCTTCAGTGCAGCTGGAAACAAGAAGGAAGGATTTGCTGTGATTGTTATCATTATTGACATTCCAAACACAGCAAAGCTCACCATGGATCTGACTGGTTCCATGCACACAGGAAAGCAACACTCACTTAACCTTGCTTTTTAAATACCTGGAGTTTGTGCTCCCTCCTGGGTGAATTAAATTAGTACAAACACCAGACCTCTCTTTTGAGTATGCCTGACAAGCCTTGAGTTTGTTTAGACAAACATTTCACTTCTGGAAGTGAATCTGTTTTATCTGAAGCTTTACAGAAGAAAATACAGTGTTAAATCTACAAATTAAGTAGGTTTTTAGTACATTTTCACAAATACTGTTTAGTTCTGAAAATTAGTGCTGACAAGTCTTGCTTTCTCTGGAGTCCTGTCATCTTATTTAATGCAGGTGTAAGAAACTGTAATTTGTAGCTATTAATTCACTAAATTCTTAGTTAGTTTTAAATTATTTTTGTAATTGTATTTTTTTAATCTTTTAATTGCTGAATTGTTTTTCTCTTGAATTTTTTTCTTCCTGCTGTTTCACTCTCTAGTGCTTTGATTTTGCTTCGATTTATATCCCCCTTATGTATCTTTTCCAGAATTTGGGAAGAAAAAAGTTTATTTGGCTCTTTCTACTTTGTCTCATGTCATCCCATAGAGCTCCACTCCCTCTGCAGCCCCTTGCAGAGGTTGAGTCATACCAGCAATCCACTAAACACAGCTGGATGGCTGCTCCTGCTTCTGCCAGATCCATCTGGGCTTTCTCCTCCTGCATTTTCCCACCAGAGTACAATGAATAAAATCCTTGTGTTGAGGTTGTCCAGCTGGTCTGACAGCAGGACCCCTGAAAAGCAGGTTCTGCTTGGGGTTTTTGGGTGCTGAAAATCAGCCTGGGAGTTCTGCCCTTGTTTTAGGATCTCACTGAGCTCAGAAACACAAATCCTACTGATTCCACTGTGAGGGCTGCTGACAACACTTTGCATTTCACCACCTTGTCTGAGGCTTATTCTTTTCTGGGAAGCTCTTTCTGATCACTGAACAGCCACAATTCATTTTGGAAAAAATGATTTTATGTTCTTTTTCTCAAGTTGTAGTTTATTATAAATAAGCTTGTAGGAAATCCCAGGCAAGAAACATTAAAACGAAATTTAATTATGTAATTTCATCTCTTTTGGTCTCTCTAAAATATATTTGGGTTATTAAAAAAAAAAAGTATAACCAGGTCTACACTTTTTAATATCAGCATCAATGGCTGTCACATTTTCCACTTGATTGTCCTCCTCTTGTTAAATAGACAGTGAACAAAAGCTTAATTTAAAGTTCACTTGAGTGCTTGGACTTAATTTAGCAAAGAAGGGAAAGAAGAAATTCTTCTGCTGGCATTTACCCTTCTTGTTCTGTGGGTGTAATCAGTGCTACAGGAGTGGCTTGGGCAGGGATTTGCTGTGTATAGGGATGCTCCTCTGTTGAGAATCTTGATAATCTGTTATCTTGTGGATTTGAGGGGCTTTCTGAGCAAGGAAATGAATTCCCTTTTGTCAGGGGAGAACACCAATCAAGCAGGATAGTAAACACATTTTTCTTCCTGCCTGCCACACAGTGCCATGAAAGACATTAAAAACCACAGTTGTGGGACTTTTGGTTTTTAATACTTTAGTCAATTGCAAGAAATAAAGAATCTGTTTCTTCCTCTGGTTGATGCAGTCAATCATCCTAATCTCTATTGAAAGTGAAAATTCAGTCATTTTTTCCAGTAAGAAGTTTTTCCTCAAACACCCTGTTAAATAATTCACAATAATCAGTATCGTAGTCAACTGAGACCCCACTTTAAAATCCTCTGTTGTTAAAATGTAATTTTTTTGCTTTTTATGAAATCAAAATTTATGAATAACAGTGACTGTTTATATTTACAAATTGGGATTAAAATGTTTACTCTGAACTTGCATTAGTCCTCAGCTACTCTGAGACAATGTCATAGTTTATTCATATTGCCTGTGTAACATAAAGTTTAATGGCTTTGTGGTCCCCTGTGAATTGATATTAATAATAAATCCCATCTGCTAATGGAGTGTAAGAGATGAAGCCATTAGATGGGCTTGATGGAGTTCTCAGTGGTACTGGTTTTCTCTTGAATAAATACAGATGTAAAAGATGTAGGTTTTTAAAGCAGGATGGAAATCCTAATTAGAGAAAACTCTGTAGCTCCACCTTTCTCCCAGAAGCACAAACTTTTGGGATTTATGCCACATTCTTGTGTTAGTAATTTCCTTAAGCTTCCTGCCCTTAGTTTGCCCATCCACATAATGATGGCAGCAAACCTCCTCATTTTCTGAAATGTGGAATCTCCCCCCTCCCTCACCCATTTTCCCAGTCTCCCAGTTTTTACAGACATTGCATAGCTGTTACAGTTTAGCCTAGAGCTACATGCTTGTAATTACATCTTCAGTGTTTAATTGAGACTTAATTTGTTGCTTTCCTTGGGAGAGGTGAATGTGTACATTTGAGGGTAAAGCACAGACAATAAAATAATAAAGGAAAATCCCAGGTACGTCAGGTGTTTGGCATAGCTAATTCAGCTGCATTAATATTTGTCTTGCAGGATGAGACATAAACTCACCTGGTTTGTAAATCCCAAGCCAGGCTTCTTTTCAGTGGAACATTATAAGAAAAGATTTGACTACACTTAATACAGAGGCAATATTTAACTTTTAATAATGTAATTGGACCTTGGCCTAAATTGGAATGGTAGTTAAATTTAAATTCTGTCTGCTACAGGTTTACAGGATTATTAATTCTCTTAAACAAGCTTCTAACAAAATATTCTCTGTGATATGGAGCACAATAGCACACACTGCTCCAGGTGACCAGAAGATGATGGAGGCAGTGCTCCTTAAGGGGAAAAGTGGAATTTCCTGCTCTGATCTTGAAACAAAAGGGGTCCTGCCCAGAGAGGAGTGTGCAGTGCAGGGCAATGGGAGCCATAAAGTCAGGGCTGGGCATTGTGGTGCCGTTGTGCCGTGTGATTGATAGGGCTGCTGATCATGATGATTGAAGGAGAAAGATCAGGCCTGCTGGGCCTTACTGGCTCCCTTCCTGTGTTTGGAGATCCTCTGCATCCTGTTGTAAAATATTATGACACCCCCTCCTTTCCTTTTATGTTTTTTTTTTTGTTTTTTCCCTCCTAAAAGGAGCTAATGTCCCTTCCCAAGGTGTACAGCACAGCCAGGAGCAAAGTGCTTATCTCATTCTTTTCAAGAGCCAGACACAAACTCTCCAAGAGGTTTTCAGAATTACTCAAAACTAGGCTTTCTTAGGGAGGTGTCTTTGTGCAGGAGGAGCTGTTAATTCTGTTTGTTTGAAATACATCAGCCCCTTCACATACACCTTTCAAAAGCTCTACCTTCAAGAAGGCAAGAGTTAAAATTCTGTCAGAAAATCAACAGTTCTGTGGTGACTTTCATTTGGATTCCATTTCATTATTAGATTAGAACAGTTATTTACAGGTATTTTGTTCTTAATCACTATGTAACAATGCTTTACTGTCACTGAGCTGTAAACTGAGCAACAAAATTGTGATTTCTTCTGCTTATCACAACATGAGGCTTATGTTGATCTCCAGTTCCTTTAGTTTCAGATGAAGATGTGTCATTAATGACAGAAATATTTGTTGTGATTCCATTTCCTAAAGGCAGAAACAGTCCAATTGTTTGGTTTAGTCAAAAGCATCTTAAGTAATTTTATCTTACGTTGTAGCCAAGAGATTCACCTTTACATGAAAATATTTGGTGAGTTAGCAGGTAGTGGTGCTTTCATAATATTATATTAAGGTAAACATCAGACCAAAAGTCCTGAAATGGGAATTTTCTGTTGCTTAGTGGCATCCAAAGTTGGTTTCTGGTTTAGCCATTTGCTCTGCAGGAACAAGAGTACTTCAACTTTCATCTTAAAATGTAGGAACATGTTAACCTGATGTGAACAGTGACTCCCTAAAAATTATCACAGGAAGAGGGAATCTCCCTCTGCTTATTTTTTAGGTCCCAAATGTTTTCTGCCAGCTGTGATCTGAGAGTCTGGTTGAGTTCTCTTCGTGTTGGATGTTACCACTGATAAGGGTTATTCTTGTTAAATTAAATTCTGGGCTGTGCCATTCCCTTGTCTTTGGCAGGTTTGTTCAGCTGGATTTGGAGGTTGGGCTGTGGTGTTGTCAAGGTCCAGTAAACTTTGTGTCTGAAGGAAAAGGAAACATTCTCTTTTCTTAGGGAATCTCATTACAAAAGTATAAATGGGTTCTAGGAAAAAAACTACTTATTTTTACATTTCACATAAACAGACTAAAATTCTAAAAGATGTATCAAAGGAAGTGCCATTTGTAGATAACTAAATATGAGGCCCATGGAAACTTCTTTAGGAGTTGAGAATGCCAATTAATGGAGGAATCTCAGTTTACTTTGAGGCAGTGACTGCAGCAGCTGTCTGAGGTTACTGCAAACCACCACCCCAGATGTTCTTTCCTACAGAACACTCTCCTGTGTTGAAGGCAAAATGGTTTTGCTCACGTGCATCTGGTATTTGTTATATCCCAATACAAGATCTGGCACTGGCAAAGAAATCCATAAAACCTTGTTCCAGAGACATGCAAATACAGGATAGTTTGCCACATTACAATTGGATTTTTTTCATTGCAGATGTCCCAGTACAAAGGATCTCAGGGGGTTTCTTTCATAATTTTCTTTTTTTTTCTTCCCTTAAACTAAGGTATCTCTTGTAAAACACACAATTTTTTTAGTTGCTCCATTTGTAGATGTAAAACAAAACAGTCTATTTAATTTGGGAGGGGGGCAAAATAATTACTTTCTTTGTATTTATTAATTCCTGCTATAAAATAATCACACTTAAATTATGTTCTCATGTTATTAACTGTAGGCCTGGCTTGTGTGCAAGCCCAGCTGCCCCCTGACTCTGTAGTGCCTGGTGACCTGAATGGCCAGGAAACAGATGTTGTATTTATGTACTCCCTTCCCTGCAAAGCTTTAAAGAATCCAGCTCAATAGGCAGAGGCAGCAGCATCAGGTCCTCTCCATTTCCTGCCCCGTGGCTTTGCCCCTGCTGAAAAGGATCTTTGTCATTAAATGAACTTTTGTTGGTGTTGCTGCCCTTGTTTGCAGAGTTGGGCTTGCTTGGTTGGGGGTTGTGGAGCAGTTGCACAGCTTTGTGTACAGACTCACTCTAGGGGATTTGCATCTGCATGGCAAGTAGGTAGGAAAAATGGGGTTTTTAATTGTTTTGGGTTGTGCCTGCCTGCTCAAGTCTCATGTTGGTCCTGATTTATTCTGCTTTGTGTATTTGACTGCTGGATTGTGTTAGAGTCAAGGGTGTCATCTTGGATCACTGCCTCAAATCCATTTTTACTTGTCAGATGGAAGTGACTTGGGTTCTGCAGGGAGATGAGGGATTTGGGGTGTGTGAGTAGGTGAGAAATGCAGTTACTGGAGAAAAGAGCTTTTTTTCTGATACAAAATGGGGGTTCTGCTGTGACTGTGCAGTGGTGATGCAGGTATGAAATACTTACTCCTTAATTTCAAAAAGCTAGTTTTCAATAAGTAGGTTTTATTCCTAACCCTGTACAAGGTGCATTGCTCTGCCTTAAATACAATCCAGTGTATTTCTTTCTAGGTTTCCCTGTTTTAGGAAGCAACCACAAGGGAAGTTGTGGCTTCAGTATGGGCCACTTCAGGAAGTTATTTGTGGATAGAGCCTTTACCCAGGCACAGTGATTGGTGTGACACTAATTTGGGCAATATTCTCCCTTTCTGTGATACCTATTTTTACTGCAAAGCTCCCACATTCCCTTGGAAAGCAGAGATCTGTTGTTCTTCTGTGGTTTTGCTCAGTGTAGCCAGTGCATGTGTTGCTCAGCTGTGTCCCAGTTCTGATTTTGTCTGGGCCCACTGTGTTTTCAGGCCCATTGATTAATTACTGCTGCAATAAATATGGATGAGGCTGCTCATCTAAAAGATATTTGGCTTTTTAACTCAGGTTTGTGCAGCGCACGCACCAGAAATAAATTTATTGCAGGAAAATGACTTTTCATGCTCACTGGGTGACCAGTGCTTTAGAAGATTGTGTAATTTCCTGTTCCATTTTAACCTGTAGAGGCAATTTCTGAGAAAACACACCTGTGCTGGCTCTGCCTGAAGTTGAGCCCTTGTGTTGCAGGTGGCCCCTGAGGAATTCAAGACCAGCATCAGCCGAGTGAACGCCTGCCTGAGGAAGAACCTCCCTGTCAATGTGAAGTGGCTGCTCTGTGGCTGCCTGTGCTGCTGCTGCACTCTGGGCTGCAGCCTGTGGCCCGTGGTCTGTCTTAACAAAAGAGTGAGTCCATGTTTCATCTTATTCTATGGATTTTTCAGTTATTGGTAGGATTAAATAACTTTTCATAATGTCTTCCCCATTTTAAAACCCTGGTTTGGCGTCACATTTGAAAGGTTATTCTGGTTTCCACCTTAGAAAATGGAAAAAAATTTGAAATTACACCAAATTACCAGTTGACTCAATAGTTTTAAGAATAGCTGATCTCATCTCAGTTCAAACAGGATGGAATATATGATACTCTAAATTTCCAGGACTTCTCAAGGTCTAAGAATTGAGTGCAGAACTGAACCTTCATGACCTTCAAAGAGTGGCAGAATTAGACTAAAAAATCACTTTCCCTCTTCACACCCCCCATCCCCACTCCCTCCACCCCCTGAATAAATATTTCTAAAATTTAAAAATCACTTTTTTGTATGCAATAGACACCATAATATTTCAAAGCTGTGGTTTATTTGCCATATTTTACTGTGCTGTTTCTGTTAAGAACAAGTACAAATTTATTTTCTAAAGACTTCCCCCCCCAACAGAGAGTTGACCACTCCTGTACTCAGGTCCAAAGTAATAATTTTGAGAAGCATTTTAGTAATATCAGGTAAACATGATCTCAGTTACCTCTGTGGTTTACATTTAGAATTGATTTATCACAGCAGTAAATATTGAGGAAGTGCATTAATGTGTTAACTTGTTGAAGTGCTCATCACTGAAGCTGCATCACAAAAAAAGTTACAGGACTTGTTTTAGTTCATTTTAACTGCCTTTAGAAATGTAATTATTACATAATTAATAGATACAAAAGGAATATTTGCAGTTTTAAAGCCATTTTAAATATCCCAGTACCAGTGAAAATCTAAATAAATGCCCATGTGGTGATGTAGTATTAATTATATGAAATTCTCAAGGCTACAGAGAATATGCACCGAGTACGGAAAATGATGGCACTTCCATGGGCTGTGAGGGTGCTAATAATCATGCAGTGATTAAAATTAAATGTATACCATGCAGGATCATCACAGTTGTCTTTTTGTGGCCTTCAAAATCACTGAAACTTGAGAAATCATCTCCTCTCCCCAGTCATGGAAAGAGCAGGAGATGAAGGACTCATTTGGTAGCCAAGAGTTGAAAATAATTTGCTGTGAACTGGAGTTTGGTGGTGAGGGGTTTTTTTTTGAGATCCAGATCACAATTCCATTAGCAAAATCTGGAAATTAAATGTATGGAAGTCTGTGTTTTCAGCAGAACACCTGCAGTGAATGCAGGATTTGGCCAGGAGAATTTGGGACACTGTTTTGTTGGCTGTGGGAGGTAAAAACACCAAATTCAAAAGGATCTCTTACTAACTTAAATGAACTCTGGAAAAGCCACAGGCCTAAGCTGGACTTGATCTTAAAATTTTTTCCAGTGATTCTAAGTTAACAAAAACCCATGAGTGTTTCCTTTTTTGAAAGAAGAGGGAGTGGGGGGTTGAAGTGATAAGATTTCCATTTATTTCTTCTTTGGTTCATTCTACTTTTATAAAACTTTACTTACTAGAAATAAACCTTAGCCAGAAATGAGACCTTAGCAGTAGTGAGATCCTTCTGGATGAGAACAGCTGCTGAACCATTTCTGATACACTTCTGACTTCCCTTCTAGACTAGAAGATCAATTCAGAAGTTATTAGAATGGGAAAATAACAGACTATATCATAAGGTAAGAAAAGAGTGCTTATTTTTTTCAGCTTTAAGAATATTGGCAATGAAGGATTTTACAGTCTTGTCATAATTCCATACTTTATACTGATCCTAAATAATAGATCCTAATAATTCAGTATTGCTAATGCTTGTTGCATTACCCATCCAAACAAGGCTGTGCTAATCCTTTGTTAATTATTTCCTTAGCTTGGTTTGCACTGGAAGCTGAGTAAAAGGAAATGTGAAACTAGCAATATGATGGAATATGTGAGTATTGCTTGTTACTTATTGCTATTCAACAGAACTATGATTTCATAGAGAAAATCCTTCACTTGGTGACCCTGTGCAAGAAGATCTCCCAGACAAATGTGCAGTTTGGTCTGTAATTTGGAATGAGGGAGACCCACTGGAACCTTCTGCATTGGAGTGATTCTCACACCAGCACTAGTCCATAGTTCCTGAACACTTACTCACCTTTTCCAGTGGTATTCATAACTCCTCTGATTCAAATAATTTTGCAGAAATACTGCATCTTTATAGTAATGTGGCTTTTTGGTTGGACCTTTTCTTTTGTGTTTTTGGTTTTGGCTTGTTTTGGTGGCGGTTTTTGCCAGCTCTAAATTTCACTTGTAAACAAGACAGACTTTGTAGGAAAGCAGAATTTAAAATACTTCTGTAGTTCTACCACTCCCCTATCCACTTTAACATGTAGCTGTGAAGATTGTCTAGGCTTTGGGGAAAGAGATCCACCCCAAAAAAAGCCAAGCACCCAGAATCCCTCTATTTCAGAATGACTGAATCTCTGCTTTGTTACCCTGGGGAACATTCCCTCCTCACAGACTATCTCAGATATAGTTAGTCTTATGAATTAGCTAATGTTCATGGAAATTGTGCTGAAGCTTTGAACTTTTTGGTTACTGTCTTCTGTTCTTGTCTTTTTCCCTTCTTCAACAGGTAATATTAATAGAGTTCTTACCAAAATACCCCATATTTCGACCTGACTGAGGAACAACATTGGTCTTTCATGTTACCTGTCATTTTCTACCCTTAGTGCCTTGTAGATGATTTTGGAAAGAAGATGGTCTACTTTGCTGTGACTTAAAAATGTTCTTCAGTAGAAATCTTCCTTGCTGTTATTTCTTTTGTTAAGAAGAGAACAATTTGCACATTTTTTTTATGTTAAACGAGGCTTCTATGTTGCACTCTGAATTTTTAACATTACCAATAACTGATAGAGTTGCCACTAGGGATCTTAACATCAGTGCTGCTTAAACTTGTTCTGAGCATGCTGCCTTATTAATTTCTCTCTTTGCTGTCCTCCAACATGCATCCTAAAGCTGTGCCATCCTATATTTCATCCTAAGTGTTGCAATCCTAGAAACCCTCAGTAGGAATGTCCAGGTAAACTTCAGTAGTAATGATTTTAGTAGAACCTGCTTGCATAGGACTTGCAATCAACAGCACTGGTTTTGTCCTGCACTTTGCAAAATCATCATTTACATTTAGGGGGGTTCATTAGTTTACCCACTATGGATTTGTAAATATTGACTCTTTGCATAATGTAAAGTGTGGTATGCCAAGGTTTACAGAATGTATTATAGCTCTTATTCTATTGCCAACAGTCCCCCAGCATCTGTTCCATGTGCTCGTTCCCCTGGGATTGTACAGCCCCACCCACACTGGTTTGTTGGGAAAGCCATAGAGTTTGTACATATGTCAGATGTGTAGGGCTCAGTTGCACTTTGTTTAGTAAATGGATGAAAAATGCATAGCACTTCTGTCTTTATTCTGAGAAGTATTTCAGGTGGTGTTTGCAGCACCTGAAATACAAAGCTGAAATCTTCACCTCTGCAAAAGCTGTGTTTGTGGGGTAGATGGCAGCTGCTATTAACAAAATACCCTGAAGTCTCTTTTGAAGTGAGGAATATATGGATGTTAAGTTCTATTTTGTTTTGAAGTCAGGAAAAATTAACCTTGAATCAGACATCTTTGTTATAAAGGAGAAAAATTATAAACAGCCAAATCCAAGCTGAAGTAGCACCTTTGTTATTGTTGTGCTGTGGTTGTACTTCAGCATTTTCACAGTTAAGTGACATGAAGTCCCTTCCAGTGGAAATAGGTTTTATCTCAGTCAAAGTGGAGTTTCAAAACATGCTGAGGGGAGGAAGTGCAGCAGTTGAAAGGGCTCCTGAATATGTTTGGCAGTCAGGTGCTGTCTGGAGAGCCAGGGAAGCCTTGTGGAATTCAGTAGTATTGTGGATTCTTCCCTGTTTGCCTGATCTCAGGAAGGGAAGTCATTGTAGAAGAACTTCCTCTAATGGCTGATCTGAGCAAGAGCACTTGATAAAAGAAAGCAAATGGAAATAGTTGCAAGTTCCCTGCCTTTCCTAACTAGAAATTACAAAGCCCAGCAGATAACTGAGCATCTGCAAGTTGTGGTGGATTTTCATTATCAGTGTCCAGGCATTTCTTTGCAGCATCTTGACTCCCTGCAACATCATCCCAAGTTGCTTTTTAGTTTCAGGGTGACTTGGGGTTTCCTCTGAATGTATTTGCATCTCTCCAGTTTGCAATATGCTATTAAAATACAGTATTTGTAAGACCATTGCATCCTAATACCTGTAGTAGGTCAGATTCCTTGTACACAGTGTTTACAGAAGGCCAGTTTTATGCAAGTTGTTACTCAAAGGGAAGTTTGTGCTGTTTCCAGTCCCAGACTGATGTTTCAGTCTGAAATCTGAACATTTCATGCAGAAACTTTGTTTGACTGGTAGATTGGTGACAACTAAATGTGTAATTGCATTTGTAACATGAATAAAAACCTCCTGTGTTGTTTGAAATTATCATTAACTACACCTTGCAACTCAGATTTCCGTTGCAGAACCAAGCAAAGTGTTGTCTCCAATTTATTTCTTTTTTTTGGGGATGAGTGTTAACTGGAAGCAGAGAAAATAATGGCAGAAAAAGGCAGAGTAAACCAAAACTGAAATGGCACACCCGCTTCTTTCTTTGGGTTTCCCTGACAGATGAGTTTCTGGAGTAATTAACAGAAAAATGGAAGTTTCTTACTGTTGTGCCAGAATTTTGTTGAGCAAAAAACTCTAAAAATCTCAGCAGGTGCTGATTTTTTTCTTCACGTGACTCTGTGTTCTCCCTGGACTTTTCCAAGTGGGAGAGCAGGCACTTCCCATGGAACCACAGAATGGGTTGGGTGGAAGGGACCCCAAAGCTCCTGTCATTCCACCCCCTCCTTCCACTAGCCCAGGTTGCTCAGAGCTCCATCCAAACTGGCCTTGAACACTTAAGCACATCATACTAATTTGTAAAGTTTACATTTTAAATACATAAATCCTATACATTTTAATTTGTCCTTAATTAATTGTGCAGTCTTCAAACCATGAATGGGTCTTGTCTGTGTGTTTTAATTGACATTTAATTATGTGGCTATAAAGTAACTGGTAAAGAACCAGAGCCAAACCTGTCATTTACAGTAAGCTCCATGTTTTAATAAGTAGATAAATTTGCATTAAAATGCAAAACCAGCAGCAGTATTATATTTGCATGTGAAAGACACAGGATTCATAGCTCACTGAAAGGTGAAGGCAGCTGGCAGTACTGCTGTGAACTCTGCACACAGGTTCTTTTTGCTTGGGCTGTCCTTTAATACAAAAACATCACAGGTAATTCTGTCTCCCGAGACTGGCAATCTCATTTTTGACAGTCAATGATCACCATGAGTTGGTGAAGTGTTCATGGAGGATATCTGTCAGGATTTGTAGCAGTGTAACAGATTAAAGTCAGCAGAGTGAGTGGAAGTGGTAAAGAAAGTGCCTTGGCTGGTTCCAACACCATGGTGCAGAGGAGGAGAAAAGGAAACTGGTCCCTCTCAGGAGTGGGAGTTTGCAGCAGATTTTTAAAAGCAGCTACTGTCTACCAAATCAGTGTTTATTTCTTCTCATCAACATGTTGACACTAATTTTGTTTCTAGATTTTATCCAGGAAAGCTCTGGGTTTGTATCTAGAAAGTTTTGTATATGGAGAGTAGTGAAGGAGTGCAGAACTCTGGCAGAGCATCAAAGCTCTTCCTTAGTGACTCCCCACCTGCTCCTGCAAAGGTGTTTTCCCAGAGGAGGAACACAAAAGTGTTCAAACATGCACACCCAAGTCTAGGGAGTGTGTGTTCAGTTGTAAATGAGTGACTTTAAAACAGGAAAAAAAATATTTATTAGATCTGGTGAGGTTTTGATAAATACAAAAAAAAAAGTTCCTATGCTCTTCTTGATAGGTACAAAACTCCATATAGAAAATCATAAATTGATGTTTATTATTGTCCCACTGACAGTTTACTACATTTTCTTGTCAACACACTACCATTGGAGCAATAAAAATGTCAAGCTATTAACATTCACCACCAATTTTTTATCACGAGTAAGCAATGTTATGTGATTCTTCTGCCATTCTTTTGTTTTCTGCTTTTGGTGTTCTTACAGTGTTGTAACATACTTGTATTGCTTCTGAAAAGTGGTTTTGTTTAAGCTGTATGAAACTGTGTTCTTAACACTTTTATTCTGTTTACAAGTGAACAGCCACTTTTTTAACAGGACCTCACATCTGGAGAGTTTTCTCTCTATTTTTTATTTTAAATGAAAATAAACTTTAACTAAGCTTGCTTTCTAAAATTTACTGCATTGGCTTGTGCCATTGAAAGAAGCTGGAAGTCAGACATGCTTCATCACTTTGAGACATTTTTCTTTAATTAAATTCAAAGATGAAAACCTTGAATAGTGCAATGTGTTTATGGGGGAAAAAAAGGGAAATTTTCTGTGTCTTTCCCTGTAGAGGTGTTTTAGTGGGATGGCAGCAGTGGTGGGTTGTGTCTAAATGAGACACACCTGATGCAGCCAGGCCAGGACCTTGGCTGGTTCAAAGAACAAGGCTTGGAAAGCTTAGGAAGGATTTCCAAAGATGAAAACTGCAGAATGATCATGGTATCTGCTTTTCCTGGTGACCCACCTTCCTGCCAGGACAGTGGTGGAGTCCCCACCCCTGGAAGTGTTGAAAACAGTGTGGATGTGGCCCTGGAGGACACGGTTTAGTGGTGACCACGGCGGTGCTGTGGGTTGATGGTTGCACTTTGTGATCTCCGAAGTCTTTGCCAGCCTTAACGATTCCATGGTTTGCTTGGTGGGCTCACAGACCCTCCCTTGTGAGGACCTCCTGAAGGAGTCTCTCCCTGCAGCACTCCCCTCCAAGAGCAGAGGTTTTCTCTCACCTCACAGGGTGCCAGCAGGGACAGTGTGAGGGTGAACAAAGCCCTGGCTTCCAGAGGCGTTTGTGCCCAGCACAGGGCAGCCCTTTGTGTGTGTGACCAGCCGGGCTTTGGAGCTGTGAAAGCAGGACTTAGAACTAAAGCCTTTGGCTCATCCCTGAGGGAAAAGCACGCATTCCTGAGAGGGGCACGTGCAGTGTTTTTGTTGGAAGTTGTTTTGGGCAAACCCAGGAGCGGCGGGGCTGAAGGGCTGCTGGAGCACGGAGCTGCAGCTGGATGCTGGCTGAGAAACACGGGGAATGTTGCTGGGGTGTTCAGCCAAAACGGGCATGAGGGGCTGAGTCAGGAGTTAATCCCCCCGGGGCTTTAGGAGATGTAATTGCCCAGACTTAGCAGCAAAGGCCTGTGTTAAGGATATTTGGGATTTGGCCCTGTCTCTGTTGGAAGGCAGTCTCAGACCCGTTGGTAGAGCAGCTTTGCTGTGGTGTCTGTGCCAGTGTATTTATAATGCTGTGTCTGTCATCACTTGAACTGTTCTAGCTGAGTTTATTTTTTCTAGTGAAGCTTGGAGAGACTTAAACCCTTCATTTCTTAGACCAAATTAAATGTTAGCCTCCTCTCAAAAGCAAAGTTCTGTTTCTATTCATCCTGCTTGCATTTATTTGAATTAATTTTCGTTGAATAGGAGTGACCAGGAACAATATTCCAGTTAGTGGCTTATGGCCTAGGCACCAGGTATTTATTTCAGTGTTGATAATTCCCTCCCTTGTGTGAAAATAATGTGATCCATTACATTTAAAGGGTCACATTTGTCTCCTTAGTGGGTGTATTGTATTTCTGATCCATAGCTGTTCTGTGATAAATCTGGGGCTATTTCTCTTCAGCCACTTGTTTATACAAGTTCCCTGCAGACACTCATTATCAGTCCAGACTCAGCATCTGACACTTTGTACTGGTGAATCTCTCAATATTTCCATTACTGTGTCCTCCCAGTCCTCCAGTTCTCCTTGAGTTTGTGTTCCCAGTCTTTCTGTAAAAAGTGTATGTCACAGGCTGATTCAATCTGCAAAATTAACACAAATGAGTTTACTGAAAAGATTAGTTCCCAGATTGATGCCTGAATTTTACTTATGATTTTCTAAATGCCCTTTTACTTACTTAGTCCCTGACCTGCTTTAAATATTTCTATTATTTCTACATCTGACTGAATCAGTAATTTCCTTGTTTCGGTTTATCTGGGAGATAGAATCTACCTGGACTTGGTTGATTTACATCTGGTTATTTTATAAACATGCAAACAGCAGATTTAGGTCTGGGCTAAACTGCTGAATTCTACATGTTTTCTAATCACTGAATGTGTTTAGGTAATGATCCTTTCAATATATTCACATTTTATTTCACATTCTTTATGTACACTTTATGATCTATCATAGCTTTTCTTGAGCAGTAAATGAAAATTTCTGCAGGAAATAGATTTGTATACAACAAATATAACCTGTGATTTTGGCTAGAAAAGAAACTTCTTAACAAAAGTGCTGGTCCCATGGGATAGGTAATAAAACTGGAAAGAGGAATTACAGTAGCTCTCAGACTAACAAGAATTTAAAATTAAAAGGCAAATATTAATCAAAAGGTGATGACTGATCTGTATTTACTGTAAATTATACAGTGTGCAAGCCTGAAGGAGTAATTGAAAACTACTGGTTCTCCAGACAGTTTATACAACAATCTCCTTGGACATTTTTGACACTGAAGTGTCTGAACAGAGCAGCAAAAACCAAAAAGAATTCTGTGTTTTGTTGTACGTGGAAAACAGTGGGAAATGGAAAGCCCCTGCTGAGGCCTCCCATTGGTGAGCAGCACTTTCCCACCTGGGCAGAGTTAACCTGGAGCCATGGGTATAACCAGGGATCTCATCAACTCCCGGTGACTTCTGGATGTCCAATTCCTGTTCCAGTTCCTGTGGTGAGTACTCATTCAGCATTCCCAATGTAGGATCCAGCCGGGGACAGGGAGCAGGAATGGACCACAGCCCCACCGGAACCACAGGGCAGAGAGGGGGAGCATTTTAATCCGGGATTTTTCTGGCACTGTTTAGTGCGTGGAAAAGGTAACTTGATTCAGGATCCTCTATAATTTTTGTGAGCATTAGTGCTGAAAATCAGCTTGCTCTAAGTTTCCCTGTGATACTGGTGGAGTTAAAGGCTCTGGAAGAGGAGAGGGTGATGCTCCAAGCAGGAGCTCCCAGATGGAGCTGCAGAAGGAGCCTCAGGCGCTGCATCTCCAGGCCGTGAAGTCCAACATTCACCGAGGAGCTGCACAGCCGGACCTGGGAGGTGCAAACCCCACGCAGACATCCCAAACGTGTCCCCAGCTGCTCGGGAGCACCGCTGCGCAGACAGCAGTGACACGGAGCGGCGTTCTGTGCTCCCGGCCCTTCCCAGCGCCTCCTCGGGAACCCTGCGGGACTCCTCCGCCCTTCCCGGGGAGCTGCGAGCGGGAGGCGGCCCAGCGGCCGTTCGGGGACTGCGGCGGGGGCCGAGAGGTCAGAGCCGCGCTTCAGCGGAGAGCTCCGCGCCGCGCTGCGCGGGCAGGGCCGCGCTCCCCTGAGCGCGCATGCGCGCGGGCTTGGCGGGGCGGGCTTGGCGGGCGAGC
>VZSE01006140.1:482007-533557 GCA_013398275.1 Promerops cafer
GGCAGCGGGCCCGGCCCCGCCTCAGGGCCGCCCCCGGCTGCGGGGCCGTGCGGGACCGGGGGCGGCCCCGCGGGAGGGAGGGACCGGCATCTCTCCCTGGGCCCCCTGAGAGGGACCGGCCTCTGCCCCCGGGCCCCAGAGAGGGACCGGCGTCCGCCCCCGGCCTCCCCTCAGGAGCGCTTGAGCGCGCTTCTGGGCGGGTGGCGGTGTGTTATTGTCCTTTTATCAATAACACTGCTGCAGGGAGCTTAACGCGGTGCTTTCTTAAGAGTTTCAGTTCGCTAGTCACCCAAACCTTGTGAACCCCTGGGCTAACGGGGCTGGGATGTGGCCAGCATAAACCACAGGACTTTAACGTCTTTGTCCTCCCCATAGGCTTTATGTTTATGTTTCTTCTTTCCTGGCACGTTAAAATTCTATATAAAGACGTTCATAGGTGACTTCGGTTTCTATCTGATAGTTGTCTCTGTTCTCTAAGACTTAGGATATATATTTTGAATTTGGTTTGGTGCAGGACATCACCTCTGCAGATGGATGGTGTTTGTTGGGTTGGGTTTATTTTTAGTTGTTCCATTTCTAGTTGAACTTTGTTGAAAAGAGAGCATTGGGGTTATAGTGCCTTGGCACCGCTGGGTATTTCTGTACCTGTGATGCCGTTTGTGCTCAAATTTAGCTTTTTTCCTTTCACTTGAATAATTCCTTTGTTCTTACTGTTGTTTTTGCAGATGACACCACTGGTAAGCAAGAAGATGGACCAATTTCTGGGTGAGTCCTGAGGCTGTTTATTCATTATAACAATATGTGGTGTAAAGGTTGAGTCTTGTTGAGCAGAGCTTTGAGAGTGCTTTAGAGCAGTGCTGTTGCCAGGAACAGCAGCCTGTCCTTTCTCCATCCCATGGGATCATCCCCAGCTGCCCCACTGGGGGTCTCAAGCATTTATGGATGTGGAAGCTGAACTGGATGAGTGGACTGGTTTGATTTAAAACTAACTTTTAGCCCTTTTTTTCTCTCAGCAATTAGTTTCAAACCAGATCTGTTTTCCAGTTTAATTCCCTGGGAAAAATGATGCCCTGAGGATTGGCTTTGTGCTGGCTTGGTGTTGGTAAAACTGGCCTGTGCTTTAGTCTGGGGAAGGTAAAAACCTTGAGCTTGGGTTAAAATCTCGAGATGCTCAAACCAGCACATTCTGTGAGATCTCTCAAGTGGTGTGGGTAAGACTTGGAGATAAAACCAGTGATCAGTTTGGCTTTCTATGTGTGGAAGGGATTGTCTGTCCTGAGTTATATTTCCTCTCTATTTGTAGCTGTGTGTCTTGCAGCAGCAGAGCTTGGTCTCAGCACAGGATTACCTGTTTGCCATTTAAAATGTAACATTTTTCAGAAGACTTGGTTTTCACTGGGCTTGTGTGTGTTCAGCCCCTTCCAAAGTTCAGTTTAGTGTTTATTGTCATTGTAGGTTCAGTGTCTGGAATGTTGAGGTTGTTACAGATACTGTCCTACTTCTGTGCTTAAGGAATATGAAAACTTGTTCAAATAAACAAGTGGTAAAAAACATGGTAAATTGTTACCTAAAAACATCAAATGAGCTTTGTGAGGAGGAACAACTTCTAGACAGAAATTTACAGCTGCTTTACATAAATATGCTGTTCCTTGTCACATTCATGTGAATGTAATTCTACTTTACAAGCAGGACTAAAAATCTGAATTTCTAGCAACTGTCTCCAATAACTGCAAAATGCAAGAAGGAAGAATGTTAGTGGCCATGTTGGCTCTCCTTTTTTTCCCTCTTTTTAAAACTTTTTTTCCCCCATATTTCTTTGTTGCACAGTGACAATCTACCTAAGTAAAGAGCTGTGGAGTGTTTTAAGAAAAATGACTCTTTGTTTGCTCTGCTGTCAGCAGCTGCAGCTCCAGGGATGCACTGCTGGCTTGTCTGGAGTGTTTGTCCCCAGCCAGGAAGCAGAAATCTGCAGTTTGGGATGCAGCATCATTGACATTCCCGAGCCTAAGGGATGTGTTAGATGCCAGCAGGATGCTGTGCTGTCAGCAGTGCCCAGGATTAGGCTGGCATCCTGGGGAGGTGAAATCTCTGCCACGTTTTCCTGTGCCCAGACAATGCTGGGGACCTGTCAGATGGTTCATTCCCGGGAAGCAGAGAGGTTAGGGAAAGGCTCCTGGTTCCCAAGTGTCTTTCTGAACTCCAGTTCATACATTTTAATGCACACCCACAGATGCTTCATGTGACTTGAAGCTGAAGGTAACACTCGTCACTCTTCTGAATGCAATCTTCTCAGAGTTTTAAGGAGATTCAGGGGTGGAGGTCAATGCTGAGTTGCTTGGATTGGGCAAAAAGGTTTTGGATCCACCAGAGAGATCTTCTCCAGTGGTCCATGCTTTGGTCCTCATGTCACAGCCTGTGTCTGCAGCATGGAAATACCTGGAGGCTGATTTTCCCTGACATCTTGGCTGCCTTTTATACCTGAGTGTGTGCAGGTGTCACATCAGGAACTTGGCACCTGTGGGATCTGTGCTTGGTCAGCTGCCCAGCCTTCAGCCCTCTTTTTGATCCTGGCCTGATGAATTTCTCTGTATGTGGGACTTCCCCAAACAGGGCTTCAGTTATGCTCAGGTTGTTTGTTCTTTGTTTTACACTCAGTAACAGTTGAGTTGTGTTATTTTGCCTTTCTTGTGTGGTGTTTTGTGTCACTCTGAAGTGGCTTTGATGTGACCAGTGTTTGGATTCTGTGAGATGTTGCCTGTTCATTTTTGAAGACAATCCTGTGGATGTTTGCTGTCTGACGTGGGATTTTAAATTAACAGCAACATCTCCACAAAGCACTGGTGGAGAATTGGGTTTCTTTGGCCTGGGCTGTGCTGATTGTGTCTCTTGAAAAAACTCAGAATTATTTTGAAGTTCTACTAAGTTTTACCTATGACATTACAGACAGATGAGCTCTCTGTATTTCAGTTCTGTAACACTTGGCACACTCTTTTCTAGCATGTGTACACCAATTCCACTTTCTTGCTTGGGCAGTGCAATAAACAATGTTAACATTTGTACAAACTCTTAAACTGGAGGTAAATCCAAACCTGACCATTGTTTCATCAGGTCTAATTTGTAATGAGTGGAAAGAATGGGTGCATAATTATCTGACTTTTCCTTTTGGAATTTTAGCGACTTATTGTAAACTATTTGTAGAAACACTAAAATCACTTTTTCCTTAATTTCTCTGGGACAGATGCCTTTGCTGCTGACTAAATGCATGTGTAATTATTAGCATCCTTAAGGAGGAGGTGAAATTTTGCTTATTATGGTCTTATTCTTATCAGTTGTGACTGTGCCAAATCCGAGCTGAGCCAGCTGCCACTGAGCTGTTGAGTGCTGTCAGGTGCTCTCTGGATGTGTGAAACTGATTCTTCCCAGCAAAAGCAAAGCCAAGCCAGGAGGATGGATTTTTTTGTCAGGTAGTTGAGCAAATGCCAGCAGAACAAACACACAAGAAGAATAAAGCATTGTGTGAAAGTCACCTGGGCAAAGGCTTTAGAACTGGTTGTAGGTGACCCTCTAGGGCTTGTCCACTTTTTCTTCTATGTCACAGTCACTTTGTTTTCTCTGTCCCCCTCACCAGACACACAGAATCTGCTCACCCTCTGCAGGATGCTCCCCAGGAGAGCCGGCCCGTCAACAACGAGGACAGAGAGATGTCCCAGCACGTACGTGTCCCACTGCCCACGGTGCACGTGGGGGTTTCTGTGCTTCTCAGCACTCCTGGGGACAAACAGGGAGGGGAAAGATCCTGGTACTGCCTAATACCTGATATTTGCAGTGTTGGGATGTGCTGCCAGCCATGCCCAAAACCAGGTCCAGCCTTGTCTTGTCATCCTGCCTGGAGTGCTGGGGAGGGAACCCTGGTGCAGGCTCTGCTCATACCCTCTCAGGAGGCAGATCAGGGTCTGTGATGCTGCAGTCTGGTAGGAAAAGCAGAACACGATGTGTTCCAGCTCAATATTCAGTGTGACTTCTCAAGGACCTGTAAAGTATGGGAAACACTGGGATAGAAAGCCCAGGATGCTGGGAATCAGTTTTGGTTCAGGCTCAGACCTCTTAGAATGCAATCTGGTGGCTTGGTGCTGAAAGAGGAGGATGAGGGTTGCATCTTCCCACCCTCCTCTCCTGGACTCTTTGATGGGCTTGTTTTCTGCCACTGTTCTGCCACATCAAGAGGGTTCGTTCAGGATTCTGACAGACCCATGTGCTGTGGAAAAGGAGGGAGGGTGAGGTGCTAATTCACCTCATTTTTCTCACAAAACTGCACTTGCTGGATATCTGGAAGATTTCTTTTTCTATTCATTTACTTTTGTGCCCAGCACTGGGGCTGCACTGGAGTAAAATCTGTAAAGTGAGGTGACTTGGGGGCTGATTGTGCTAAATCAGCCAAACCAAACTCCTCAGCAGCTCCCTACCACAGAAGTTGTGGTGGGAGAATATTTGCCTTGAGGTTCTTGGGTGAAGCCTGGTGAATGTATTTTGGTGGTTTGCATTTGTGGTTGTATACTTTGTCCGTGGCCCTTGTGAAGGAGGTGTCTCAAAAAGAGTGGGGCAGAGGAACTGAGGGACGTGGTGAAATTCTTAGAACTGAGCTAAACCTTCCCCAGGTTCACAAATATTACCCCAAATTTCGTGTAGGGCCAAATCTTCAAAGGATGCGGGAGTTCCTCTGTGGGCAGCTGCCCACTGTTGTTGAAGGCTGTTCAAGAAGCTTCCTGAGATCTGGCTGTGCTGGAGAATTCTCAGTTGTGTGTACTGATGAGCTCCTGTGTGACTGTGCTGTTGCAGGCCCTTCCCAGTGGTGAGGATGATGAGGATGACAGTGACAGCGACAGCGACGACGATGACGTGAAGGTCACGATTGGCAACATCAAAACGGGAGCGCCGTCCTACATGTGGGTACTGCTGGGTCTGGGGGTTTGGGGCTGAGGGATCCCAGCATGTTGGGATGGAAAGGGGGTGAGCTCAGAGCTGCTCTGGCTCCTGGGGCAGTGGCCAGAACACCACAATGGCCTCAGGAGCTGATGGGCAGCTCTGCCCTGCAGTTGCTTGTTGGAGAATCCATCTGTAAAAATGGGAATGATAATCCATGGGGCTGCTGCTGGAAAATTAACTTACTAATTCCTGGGCTCCCTGGGGCAGAATCAAAGGTGGGAAGTTCTGTTTAACTCATCTGTGAAAACTTCCAGAACCAAAATCTGTATTGCTGAGAATTTGCATAAGCTGTGAATTTACTAATTTCCAGCTGTCTGATTTTCTGTGGCTGAGAAATGGCAAGGCTGGTTTTGAGAAGCAGGAAATTATATTTTTTACAACTCTGCCTAATGTGCATTGAATAAAAATAATGAGACAGCATTTTGCTTGCTGCTAGCAGCCTTCCTCTTACACAAACGACTTACCTGTGCTATGCTGCATATTCTAATTTTTCCACTTTATGGATAATTTCCTTCTCTTGTTGTAGAGGTGGTTTCACTCTGATGGATGACTCTGAATAGCAAACCCAGGTGAACTAAAGCATCTCCTGAAGGGTGTCAGGGCTTGAGTATATTTTGCATGAGAATCTTTAGCCAAATAATCTGTTCAAATGCCAATGTAGTGATTCTTTTCCAATAGGGGAACTCCTATGAATCTAAACTTAAAAACGGGTAGAGGCTATGGAGCATCAGCTTCAGGTACTGCTGTTGTTTTTATCCTTCACCTTTGCAGTATTTCACCTACCTGGCACTGACAGCTGCAGCAGCTGCAAATTTTGCTTTGTTTAAAAGGATATAGAATTAGTGTAAACCAGGAATAGGAAGTGCATTTCCTAAAAATCAGTGCTCCCAGCAGTCTGAGGGGGCAGAATGCAATGGGGTGATTTATTTACTCATCACTGAGCAAAGTGATTATAATTCTATTTAAACTAGGAGAAAAATGTATTGATTGATACTTTTATAGTAAAACCCCAGAATATTTCTAAAATACATTGTTCAATGGGGCTGAGCACTGCAGCCCTGGAGAAGGACTGGAACTCAGAGTCCTGAGCTACTTGTAGTGTAAGATGCTAAAAGAAACAAACTCTGGCCTTGAGTAACAGCTGTGCTTATTTGGCTGCTGAAATTTTCCACACCATAACTACAGTTTAGTTTCTACTGTAAATTGAGTCTTGGATTCTGTCCTTCCACATATGTGAGGCTGTCCTTTCATGGGCTTCATCTACTCCCTTCCACTAATTGCTTTATCCAAATGAATTATCTTCTGATTGAGAAAATAAGAAGAAATTCCCCTTATAGGTTGTGTACCTAACAGATTTTTGCAGACTCCTGTTAGTCCACAAAAGACTGATCCTGAAAATGTCTCGTTATGACAAAATGTGTCTGTCTTGGGAGGGGAAAATAAATACTTTGCCTGGGGAGAAAAATAATTTCATTTTATTTTCATTTGGGGTGAATTTCATGCATGTCCTAATGATTTACTCTGTCTGTAGTACCAATCTGGGTTGAATTTGCTTCTCTGCTGTTCAGCTGCAGGTGCTGCACACCCTGTTTGTTTATGGAGTGACTGGAGTCCTTTTTATTAAAAAGCTGATTGTGGTTACCTGCGTGCTGTAAACCCGGTGATTAATTCACTGCAGTGCTTTGTTTTTGCTGGAATAATTTGCTGAGCAAATGAGTGGATTAAAGGCATTGCATTAAAAGTTGTAACAGTCCCTCTCTCCCCAAAGCCAAGTTGCAGCCCAAAGGTATTGACTTGGATGCCGCAGGGAATATAAATGGATTGCCTGTGATAGAAGTGGATTTGGATTCATTTGAAGACAAACCATGGAGGAAACCAGGTGAGGCCTCACAATTCCTTGTGGTAAATATTTTCTGCAGTTCTAGTTGTGTCTCTTTATTTTCACATGTAATTTCTGTCCATTTATTGTTGCCAGGGAACAGGGAAGCTGGAACAATGTGTTGCTCAGCCTCTGCTGCCTGGCTAGACAGGCATTTACTGATTGAACAAGCCATACTCTACCTAAAATTGGGTTGCATTTATTCTAGTAATTGAACTTCCCTAAAGGGAACAGCTATTTTTTTAAATGGTCTATTTTATTAATTCCCTACTTCCTGAGAACGTTGCACTGATACTAATCCAATAATGTTTGGCTTTAAAGGCAGCTGAGTGGGGTCAGGATTTGGGTGTTGATATTTGTTTTCCTCTTCCTGTGCAGGAGCTTGTTCTGTGTCCCCAGGCCAAGCCCAGAGTTGTCCCTGTGGTCCCTCTTCATTTGGGTCCTGGGGCTGCCCACACTTATTTGTATGAGGGAGATTTCTCCTCTTTCAGCTGTAGAATGCTACAAATCAGCTGCTGTTTTTCTTCAGATACAAAAGTAATTGAAGGAACGAGACATCCAGATTTTTGCTGTGCTACTCATAAAACATGCTCTGATGAAATGTCAACTGAAACAAGAAGTCCACTTGCCTTTTCTCAGCCATCATCCCTGCCAGCCCCTGTATTTTATTTATCTTTCAGCACTATTGCTGTGCTGAGAAAGTAGAGCTTTCCTGAGGTTGCCTGTGGTGTGCTCTGGGTACCTCTTGCCCACATGAAGGGCACTCCAGTGCTGAAAGCTCCATGGGCATGTCCAGGTATCAAAGCAGCACCGAAGCACCCTGCAGGTAGTGCAGGCAGCATGGAACAGAAGCTTTTCTTCTGCAGGGATTTCTCCTTGAGTGCGAAGTGAGACACAGGGGAATGGGAAGAGAATGAGTTAGAAAGAATACAGTGAAGTTCAAAGATAAAGCGTGGACATGGTTGTGGCCATGCTGACATCCCTGGACCAAAATAGAGCCAGCTGGCCCTAAAACAGTGTTGGAATGCAATAGAGGGAAGATTTCTGCAGAGCTGTGTGGTCTGTAAGTTTATTTTAGATAGCAAGTAGCTCATTACTCAACAGCCTTTCAAGTTTATGTCCTTCACAGTTAATTGTTCAGCAGCTTGGTGTGTCTTTGAGTGAGGGAGGGGAAGGAGAAATCCTGTGTGGAAGAACTGATAGAGGTCTGAAATAGAGGCCGATAAAATCGACAAGTAAATGTGGTGTTGCTGAGTCGGTGTGGATGCAGTTTGCATGTTTGGGTGGTACAGCAGGAAGAGTGGCCAGCCCAGGAGATAAGCCTCACTGCTTAGACCTCACAGTTAAACCAAGCTCAGCTTGGGCAGAGTTTTGCTTCACTCTTGTAGCAGCTCTTTGTTTTGGAGTTGGTCTGTGTAGGGATATCTTCGCGTGGGGGATGTTTGAGGGACACCTCAGTGGGGCAGGAGGTGCTTTGTAGTGCTGGGAGGTGGGAGGGGTGCTCCTGTAATTCCTGCAGCTGGGATTGCCCCTCTGCATCTCTGGTTTCTTGGCAAGCAGTTTGTGGTCACCTCTGTTATTCAGAAGTGCTCGTGCTGAATTAGCACATTGCACAGGAGACTGGCAGTGGGAGATAACACTCTGGGATGGCTAATTAGGGTTGTGACTGAACTGTAATTACCTGTGTAGTCTGGGATGCATCAATAAAAACCTTCCACTTTAGCTGCCTTTCACAAAATGGGTGAGCCCCAGAATTTCCTCTCAAAGCAGCAAAGGCAGTGATGGTCAGGAGGGGAACATGTGGGCTTAGTTCTGCCAGGAAAAAGGTTCTGTGGCTTCACCCTGTTTTTGTGGTGGGGGCTGGAACTGTCACTCCTGTGCTGTGCCCAGCACTCAGCTCATGTGGACAATTGGAAGAAGCCAGCCTGAAAAAATCAGGCTAGTGAATAAGTGATTGCAGGGAGCTTCCAGTGGCCTGTGGAGGTGCTGTGCTGTGTGTCCCAGGGGGTCCCACTGCTGTGCTGTGTGTCCCACGGGGTCCCACTGCTGCTCAGGCCATGTCCCCCTCCCACCCAAGGTGCAGCCACTGTCTCCTCTGTGGCACCCACAGCTTTCTGACAGGGAAAAGCACAAGTTGGGCTCTCTGGAAAACTTCTGTTGCCTTAACCCTTTATGTAAGCAGTTAAAGGACAGCTTGAGAGTGCAAGTGTGCAGAACCTCTGTGTTAACTCCTGCTCCCTCTGCCAGGTGCTGATCTTTCTGATTACTTTAACTATGGATTCAATGAAGAAACATGGAAAGCTTATTGTGAAAAGCAGCGGCGGCTTCAGCTGGGGCTGGACCCTGCTCCTCCCATCAGCACTGAGAACAAGATCACGGTGGGTGACGTGTGACTCCTGCTCCTGGCTCCAGGAAAACTGGGATTGTGTTTGTAGTCACAGAGAGGAGGGTGTAAGAGCAGGAGATGCCTCAGTTCTGAACTGTTCTGTGTCATTTCAGCAAGGAGAAATACAAAAAAAATCTTTAAAGATTAAATCTCTGTTGAAAATCTCTTCTGTGTGGAAGGAATAGTTCCATCAGCCTGGCAAGTTTGAACCACTACAGCAGCAAGACTGGAGTGAATTTCCAGTTGACTTGTAGGGGTGTCTGCTTGGAAAACCTTTTGGTTGAGAGAAGTGCAGGGAGGGGAGCTGGGCCCCCAGGGTTGCTTTGCTTACTGCTGGTCCCTGCTGCAGTGGTGTGGCTGCGTTTTGTGTTTGCAGACTGCTCTGGCCATCAACCTTGCAGGAGTCTGTGGTGGCCATCAGAACTTCAGCCAAATGCTCAGTGCAGCAAGTATTGACTTAGTGACTCCATGGAAAATGATGGGAGTTTAATAAACTCATAACAGGACTTCTGATGGGAGACAGTGGACAGCAGGCTGAGGCTGGAATGGCCATTAGCTGACAGAAATGGCTGTGCCTTGACTGAAGAATAGGTTGCTGTGATTGTTCCTTTTCTTTTGCTGAGGGTTAATCTCTGGTGCTCCATTCAGTTGAAAGAAGGGCACAACACCCACGTGTTATCTATTACCTTCCATAGGTTCAGCAGGGAAGAACAGGAAATGCTGAAAAAGAAGTGGAAAGCAACATCATCAAAACAGAGTTCAAAACAGACTTCTTGGCTCTGGTGGGAGGACGAATGAAGGCTGGGCCTCCTCCCAACAGGTAAGAGAGGAGCATGATTTTCATGGGGGCACCTGGGCCACATCTGAGTCTCCTCAAGTCTCAAAGAGAAGCTTTTAAGCTTGGCAGGAAGCTGCTGTGGTCACTCATTCAGTGTCACCTCCAGCAGTGCAACCCCTGCCTGTCCATTCCCCCCTCCTTGGTGCAGGGAGGGAATCCTGGATCCCAGCTGATGGGACACATCTCTGGGAGTGGAAGGAGCCAGGCAGACACCTCAGCTTTGAGGGCTCACACTGCTGACATTGCTTGTGCTTGCTTGGCTTATTCCTACTCCCACGATGTTAATCTTTGCCTCCTCAAGTGGAAGTGGATTACGAGTTTGGCAGAGGATAAGAGGAGCTGTTGGTTCCTGAGCCTGTGTGCGACGCTGCTGGATGTGTGGTAAAACAACTGAGTCATTCTGAGGGGCAGCCTCTGCTGGGGAAACCACTTGGCCCTTAGGAGATCGATGGGGTTTTATCAAAAGCTTCAGAGGAACACACCAGATGAGCCAGAGCTTTGGGCTCAGGGTGTTTCTGTTGCTTCATTCACAAAACAGCTTTTGCACACCTGCCTTGCAGAAAGCAGCCCTGCATCCCGGCTTTACCCCTTGTCTGGGAACCAACTCTGTGCTTCAAGGATGAGCATTAAAGCTCTGCTCAGTCTGTTGGATTTGAGCACTTTGGGGGCGTTTCTGTCCCGGTGTGTAATCCCTGTTTTTACACCTATTCGTGGTGGTTTTTTGGATAACATTTCTGGGTGTTCAGAGAGCCCAAACTCACCCCTGCTCAGAGGGAAATTGTTCAGGAATGCAAACGGGCTTCTCCTCGGCTTCTCATCCCAATTTGAGAGATGTTTCCCTGGTGGGAAAGAAAGCATGAAAGAAATGTGCTGACAGCAGGGAAAGTTGCTCCTTCTGGTGCTTCTGAGCCTAAAAAGATGCCTGTGCTTTGTACCAGGAAGCTGGGTGGGACCATTGATGTGATCGGGGGCCAGGCAGGCACAATCCGCAGGGTGGAAGGGAGACGCCGGGATAAGCACGCCTCGGAGGAAAACCCCATTCAGGTAAAGCCTCTGTGCTGCCTTGACAAATTGCTGATTTTATTGCACTTCTGGTGAGCCCTGTGTGTTCCTGACCTCCCGTGTCCCAGCTCATACCTGCAGAGCAGCAGGTAATGCACTGACCCTGTTGAGGTGTGTGCATGGATCATTCCCTTCTGCAGGCTCAGTTAATTTCTGGGTTAGAAGCTTGGTCTTGCTAAGAGCCAGATTTGTCCTTTAAAGACCAGTCTTGCCTTTGGAATGGTAAGGTCTGAGTTCTTTCATCATCAGCTCTTCCAAAGTATTCCTAGGAGTGTGTAGCTGGGAATCTCTTCTGTGGATTATTCCCTTCCCTTCCACTGTGGGGTTGGAATGTTCAAATCTGCAGTGAAGGGTTTGTACCTGGGGCTGGTGTTTTTCTGTAATTTAAAGTAACATTTCATCTCAAATCAGTTGGTGCAGCCCACACCTCAGACTCAGCCTGGGCCTGTGTTACTGAGTCTTGTCCCTTGTAAGAAATGAAAGCCTGGGTTTAAAGCTGGTCTCAGTTCTGGGTTTGCCTGCCCAGTGTCTGACCATAATGTTCTGGTTGGTTCCTAGGCAGGAAGCTGCAGGGTCTGCCAAACCCCCTGCTCTTAACCACCTTCCTGCTGCCAACACTGCTAACTTGCCAGGAGAACCTAAACATGGGACCCTTCCCTTCCTAGACCCAATTCTTTGGGTTTTTTCTCCATAGTTATGTGGTCTATTTATTTTTTTAGTAGTCAGTTTTCCAGATTTTGCCAACAAGAAGAGTTTGCCTAAGAGATAGAATTTGCTGGGAAAGGGTTGTTTGTTGTTCCTCCCCCTCACAAGCACTGCCAGCTGCACTTCAGGTCACTGTGGTGCCCTCTGCATTTTGGTCACTCTTCAGGCATGGCCACAGTCCTGTTGTGGTGATGCTGCCAGCACTGTGAGGGCCCTGCTGCAGGAGCAAAGGGATTAAAACCCTCTCTTCTCATTCCTGTGCCCCCTAAGGTCCTGGGAGACCATGGCAGTAAGCCCCAGCCCCCCCAGCAGCCCCAGCAGCCCTCCCAGCCCCAGCAGCCTCCTCAGCAGCAGCCGTTTGCTCCACCAGCAGGGCCTCCGCCTCCCCCGCTCGCCGGGCCTCCTCCTCCGCATTTCCTGCACCCTCCTCCTCCAGTGACTTCTGTTCCACCTCCCCTGCATCCTCCAGGTACGTGTTCATCCACGCAGTGTGAGTTGGGATGTCCCAGGCTTGGAGCAAATCAAAGGTTTAATGGTTCAGTGCCATGGGATGGGTGAGCACTCAGGGAACAGATCCTTAGCCTGGCCAGGCTCTGTTTAGTCTCCATCAGCCTCTTGAGTATTTGCCCTGAATACTTAAAAATGGCAGCTGGTGGTCCTTGGGAAAAAACCTCAGGGCTTTGTTTGCCTGAGGGAACCATGCAGTGCTACTGAGCCATTTGCTTTATTGATAAATGTCAAGAAGCAGGTTCCTGTTGCTCTGGAGGAAGCTGAGGACTGTTGCTTCTGGCTTAAATACATCAGGCTGAAGTGAGGGGGCCACACTCAGGGCTTCTCCTGGTCCTGGAGCAGCAGCCAGGCTCTGGAGAAGGCACCAGGAGCACTTCATGCAGTGACTCCTGCCTGAGGAGGATTTGCTGCAGCACTCACAGGTTCTTTTCCCTAGTAACTTTTCCATGGTAGCTTTTGCTACTGCCTTAGATTAAAATGCTTGGCAAAATCGAGATGGACACACTGGAGTGGAACCTGCACAGGTTCTCCTCTCCAGCTCCTTCTGTTGTTCTGAAGACCAAATCAATTGTTCATGTGTTCACACTCAGAAGAGGAGTTCCCCAGTGTAAGAGAACAGCAACATTTTAAATTATAAAGGTAAAGAGATCATCATTTGGGCAAGTTATATAACTTACAGGCTAATTCTCACTTAGTAGCACCAATTTTTCTGCTGCTCTCTTTGCTCCAGTATGTGAGGTACATTCAAAATTGTGCTTTGAGGTTTAGCTTGAGGTACAGAGTCCATGAAGTACAGAGAGGCCATGCTTTCCTTGTTGTCCTCACTTGTTTTCCCTGCTTATTTCACAGGCCTGCCACCTCCAGGTCCAATTCCAGGTAGGTGTTGCCTTGTTCTTAATAACAGCAGCAATTTTCATCACACAGGTTCAGAGCATTTGGACTAATTAACATGAAATAGGATGGCACCAGTTTAGAGCACAGTTAATTTAAGATTAATAAACTCCAAGTGAGCATTGAACCTGAGCTGCTTATCTTCTATTCTGACATAAATCTGTAGGTCAGAATAACTTGAGTGTTATATTCTGATCAGAATGTAATGTGTCTGCATCCCAAGAACCACTTTTCCTCCATAGGGCTGTAAGAGGTGATTGTTACTCCTTGATGAATCTTATGTTCAGTATTTATAAGCCAAAATAGAAGCTAGTATTTGCTTTGTTTTTCTTCCCATATCTCTACAAAACAAACAGAGCTTTAGGGTGTGAATTTGGGAGGGAGATCCTACCCTGAAGGAAAATTATTCCATTCTAAACAGGGCCTTGTTTAGAGTAAAAAGATGCTTTAATGGTTTTTAACTGTGAACAGCACTTGTGAAGCTGCAAGATCTTGGTGCTGATTTAACCTTCTGTGTCTAGGGTTGTTCCCACCACCTCTGGCACCACCACCAGCTCTCCTCATCCCAACCTTGGATGGGTAAGACCACACCTGGGTAAGATCATGCCATGGGAGCAAGTCCCCTGGAGGGAGGAAGGGAAGAGAACAGGTCCAAAATCACTGCTGGGGATGCATGGTCTGGTCTTGGGTTGGGGTGGGGAGTGAGAGCAGAGTCTGTCAGGAATCCTCTGTGCACTCACCTGGATTTGTCATATTCAAGGCACAGGAAGGAGCCAATAAAATCTAGGTAAGGCCTAGAGTAGTTGATGGCATGATTGGTTACTGCAGATGCTTTCTCTGAAGGTGCTCCAGGTAGTTTGTGAGCAGTGGTGCATTCCCAGGGCGAGCAGTGGGATTAAGGCAGGTTTGGAAGCTGTGGCAAAACCTGTGAGCGTTTCTGGTAGTGGGATTCCCATAAGAATGCTCTGCAAACCTCCAGGAAAAACAGGGTGGAGCTGCAGCACAGCCAGAGCTGTGGGGGTCCCTGATGTCAGTAACTCACCCCCTTTTCTCTCCCAAAGGCAGCCAGCCAGCTACAACAACAGGCAGCCACCTCCCTTTGGCTACAACTCCGCAGGTGAGCACCGGGCAGGACACATCCAACTGCTGCTCTCTCTCCTCCCTGGTTCTTGGCAGCCCAGGCTTTTCTGAGGCTGACACACATCATGTCTGCTCCAGCTCCAGGCTCTTGCTGTGTCCCAGATGATCCCAGTCAGGAGCACTCACTGGGTTTGCTGCACTGAGTGTTGTGCAGGTGTGCTGATGCAGTTTTGTGGCCGAGTGCTGAGGCTCAGGTCTCTGTTCCAGGGCAGATCCCCAGCACAGAGAAGCTTCCCCTTCAGTGTGTTCTGCTGCCTGTTTGCACACGCATGTGCTCACCCTCGCTCACACTCTCTCCCTTTTCCCCACCCTCAGGGATTAGCAGAACCATCCCCAACTACTGAGCTTGGCATCTCCTCCCCGAGCTTTTGAATCCCTCCTCCCCCACTTCACCCTCTCCCTTGCCTACAGGCACCATCTCCTGTGGTTTTGTAACGGGAGAGGCAGTGCCAGGATTTCAGCAGACTGCCTTCCCTGGTGCAGCCCCAGTTCTCTCCCAGTCCTGCAGTGACCTGGAGTGGCTCCTCCTGGCTGTGCTGAGCAGTGGAAGCACAGGCAGCCCTGCAGTGCCAGCCCTTCCCAAGGAGAGGGGGCTCCAGTGCTGCCAGATGTGGCGCTGCTTTGGGATGCGACCTCGCTGGTCCAGCTGGCCACCTCTGCCTGGGAAATGCTGGTGGCTCTGGGCTGCCCAGGTGACATCCTTCACTGGCAGCTGGTGCCCCTGGCCCTCCCCAGGTGCCACCCTGAACCAGAAGGCACCTGGTGGGAGGTGGGACCTTGTACAGGTGACCAAGAGCCCAGGGCTGACAGACTGTGCAGTGCTGCCTGTAAATGCCTGCTCTTGTGCCTTCCTCAGGGAGAAGGAGTTCCCTGTTCTCAGCAAACTGCTGGACATGAAGGGGAAGGACAGCGGGGAGCTGGGCCATTGTCTCCTTGGATCCAGCTCTGCTGCCAGAGGGGATCTTTGGAAAGGGAGGGACAGAGGGGATGCTGGCCATGCTCTGGATGACAGAGGGTTCTGCTGTCTGCCTGCAGATTCAGGTTTCATCAGCTACCCCCCCATCTCGACGTCCCACACGCCCTGGGTGACCACGGTGGACAAGGGCACGAGCAGCTCCAGCAGCAGCCACTGGGAATACTCGGGCTCCAGGCGGGAGCGGGAGCGCGAGCGCGAGCGGGAGCGGGACAGGGAGCGAGACCGGGACCGGGACCGCACGCCGACCACCAGTGAATACAACAAGTGAGTGCTGCCCTCCTGCTGCTCCCTGGGCAGCCCTGGGGCACCTCAGCGTGTCTGGCCAAGGCTTGGCTTAGAGAGGACAGCTGAAGTCTCTGGAATGTCTGGGGAAGAGCTCCTTTGGGTCAATAACTACAGCACAGACCAGGAGCTGTGTCGCTGGCTGATTTCCTGTCTCTGGGTCTGGGGTTTTTTGTTTAAATCCAGCAGAACCAGTTCCTCTTGCTCTCCCACGAGGCCAGTCAATGAAATAGCCCCTCTGTGTTTACTCAGTGTTTCACAGCTCGGTGTGAAGAACTGGCTGCAGGAGCTGCTGCTTCTTGTCTTCTAAATGTCACTGTCAGATCAAAGGACAAACAGCCTGCTCTGCTCCGACCTCCTGTGGGGCTGGGAGTGCCATACCCTGGGAGTCAGCCAGGAAATGGGAGCAGGACTGGAGAGACCACCTTGGTGGGAGCTGCTGTGTGCCTTGGCTGACAGCAGTGCCGGCAGCACTTGGGAAAGGACAGGAGGCTTGGAGCCTCCCTGTGTTGATCTGAGGTGGAGGCTGGGCTGCAGAGACTTCCCAAAGCCATCCCTTTGGTGTTCAGTCAGCAGCAGCGTTGGTGTTTTGCAGGCTTCAGGCTCAGAAATGCCAATAATCATTCAAAACATGATCAGAATGTGCATTCCTGGCAGAGGGTGCTTCCTGCCAGGGAGCTTCCCAGCCCAGGGAGGGAGCAAACAGGACAGTGTGCTCCTAATATTTTTTTTTTTACTTTATAAGCTTTTGGGGACTGTAGATGGGAGGGGAGGAAAGAGAACAGATTTGCCAAAATTGGAAGAGCTCAGACTCCCCCACTTCCTGGTCCATGCTGGAGCCAAGGGCTGGGATCAGCACTCCTGAGCACATTGCTGGCATTTCTGGGTGGTGTGGAGCACCCTGGTGCAGGTCAAAGCAGGGCAAGTGGCCGTGCAGACCTCTGGAGCACTCCCAGCTGATTGATCCTGGACATTTATTTGTCCATCTTGTTTCCAGGGGTGTCAGAACAATGTCTCTCACTTCCTTCTCCCAAGTCTGAGTATTGTTCCCACAGAGGGACTGTTAACCCTTCGGATTTTGGCTTTCAGAAGTCGACCGGGGGGGTGTAGAGGGGAGTGTGGGATGTGTCTCAGTTTGGGGTACACCCTGCCCACTCCTGGGGATTGAATGAGGTGCTTTGAGCGGGTAGAGTGGTGCAGACAGAAACCTGCACTCACAGTTTGAGGTTTTGAGCTTGTGGGGAAGAAAACAGCCCCTTCCACAAGAGGATGAGAGGTTATGGGTGTGTGTGCTGAGGGAACCCAGCAGCAGGGAGGGAGAGCGGTGAGAGCAGCGTGTGCGTGCTGGGTTCCTGCTGCAGCTGTTCCAGGAGCACCCCAGTCGGTAAGAGGTGCCAGATGCTGCCGCTGAGCGTGGCTGCAGCCCTGCCCAGTGGCTCAGGCCCAGGGGGCCGTGTCCCCATGCCCAGGTGTCCCTTGTCCCATGCCCACGTGTCCCTTGTCCCCGCAGCGACGACGAGCGGTACCGCTACTACAGCCGCGAGCGCAGCTACGACTTCGAGCGCGATTACCGGCGCAGCCGCGACCGCAGCCGCGAGCGCGAGGAGCGGCACCGCGAGCGCCGCCACCGCGACAAGGACGACGGCAGCAAACACAAATCCTCCCGCAGGTCAGTCACTGCTGGGGGGGCTTCCACGTCCTCGGGGTGCAGTGGCAGCCCGGCTCATCCCAGCTCCCTCCTCTGGGACAGGGAAAGGAGCCCTTGGGGTTGAGTTCCCGCTCAGTGGGTGAAGGAGGGATTGAGCTGGGCTCAGCCTCCCAGCAGAGCTCCCATCCTAGCAAAGGCGCACACAAACGAGGTGCCAGGCCGTGACAGAAGCATCAGCTTTTGGTCCTGCTGCTCCTGTGCACCAGGGCAGAGCTCACAGAACCAACTAGGTTGGAAAAGAGCTGTAAGACTGAGTGCAGCCTGTGACCCAACACCACCTTGTCACCCAGACCATGGCACTGAGTGCCACGTCCAGCCTTTCCTTCAGCATCTCCGGGGACAGTGACTCCATCACCTCCCTGGGCAGCCCATTCCAACGCCCAGTCACTCTTTCTGTGAAGAACTTCCTTCTGCCTGCACTCAGAAATGCCTCTTGAGCAGGAGGAGCAGAGCTCTTGCCCAGAGCCTCAGAGTGAGGGGGGTGATGGTCCCTGCACCAAGGTGAAACTTCTGGGGCAAAGCAGCATATCCTGAAATCCCAGCTTTTCTGCAGAAAATGGATTTACAACAGATGATCTTCCTGGAAGAGCTGTCCCCAGCAAAGCAGCAGCTCTGCTCTCTGGGCTGAGGCAGGTTCTGTGCTCAGGTCCTTTGTCACTTCACATCCCATTAATGACTTGCTCTTGCTCTTTCTTCTTGATGCTTCAACTCCCTTCTTTCAGGGGTAATTCCTGTCAGCTCTGTAGGTAATTACCCTTATTTTGAAACTGGTATCAGAAAATCTATGCAGTGACTGGAGGAAAAAGGCTGTTCTTATCCTTAAGGAGATGAGTAAGTTTTCAAGGAAGGACTGAGTGCTGAAGGGCTGGAAGCAAAATGATAGGAAGAAAGACTAAGACCATAATAAAAATTGAATACAGAACTGGAAGCTGAGCTGGTATCAGACAAAGTCATTGGCTTTAGTGTTATTTCTCAGCTTCCTCTACTCAGAATTGAAACCTTGGAGTAGATACCTCACTGTAGGAATGCCAGCCCATGGTCCTCTCCAACCCAAACCATTCTGGTATTCCCTGCTTGAGGCACACTGAGGCATCTGCAGATGAAAGGGTTTCATTTCCAGTTTCCTGCAAACTGAGCAGTCTGCAGGAAATCACCGACGCTGGTTTCTGTATTAAAGGACAGTCACATTGTCCCAGCACAAACCACTGACACATCAGCCACGAGGTGGCTGAAGGTGTTTTGTGGAGAGGCAGCAGCCTTTTATTTTTCCCTATTTTTTTTTGCCTTTAATGACTGTGAAACCATTTATTAAACTAGTCAGAAAATTACTTGAAGCCAGGAGCTTTTCAGCCAGGTTCAGCCAGTTCAGTGTCTGCTGCTAAACTGGAATTCCAGCTGAGCTAAGAATTGGTCTGTACAGCTGATGCTGTCCCTGCTCATGGAGCTGTGCCTGCACAGTCACAGTTTATCCTGGGATAAATTTATCTGCTTGTTCCTGTACTCTGGGCTGTGCTTTAACTCGGCCACCTTCACACCACAGTCAGCTCCTGGGAGCTCCCTTGGTTTGAACCTGTGAGAGAAGCAGCAGAAAATCTCCTCCTAGGAGGGGCCAAACCAGCGCTCCCCCCTTTTCCTGGTGGGAGGCTGAGCTGCTCCTGGGGCTGTGTTGGCTGCATGGAGCAGCTGCCAGGGCACAGGCTCAGGGCATGCACGGCCTGCTCAGGCCTCTTCTGCCTGGGATTGCTCCCACATCACAGAAATCCTGGGTAAACATCCCCAGTTATCCACCCACATCTGGGAAACTGGGTGAGATAAAGGAGCTCTAAAGCATGAAGCCAGTGAAGAGCCAGGTCAGGTGTGAGTCAGCAGAAGTAGAAACTGGATCTGCCTCCCATGGGGAAACCCACATTTCTCTCGCTCCACTGATCCCTTTGCTGCCTCTAGTCCAGGGATTTCCCCAGCATGTTCAGAGGAGTGAAAGTTTCAAACACTCTGGGTTTAGGACTCCTCCTCCTCTCAGCCTCGGTGCTGTGTCAGAATTGTTGGAGCTCACTCAGGAGTGGAAGAACAGCAAAGTGTTGCCTGTGGACACTGCCAGGAGTGGCTGTGCAGTGTGGCAGAGTGTGGCAGTGGCAGAGTGTGGCAGTGCTGATGCATCCCAAAAATCCCCGCCATGCCCTTGGCACTGCTGAGGTGGCTCCCGCTGGTGGGGATCAAAGGCCCTGTGCCCATCACTGGGTCCCTGCTGTGGCAGGGCTGTGTCTGATGTCACTTTGTCCCCTCTGTTCCCCGCTCAGGAAGCAGCACGAGAGCGAGGAGGGGGAGAGCCACCGGCGCCACAAGCACAAAAAGAACAAGCGGAGCAAGGAGGAGAAGGAGGCCAGCGAGGACGGTGCCCAGGAGGGCGAGGAGCAGGACACCAAGGAGTGAGCCAGGCCCCCCATCAGCTCTTGGCAGGAACTCACTCCTGTGGAACCAGCATGGCATTGGTGATGTTTTGGTTGGGGGGTGATTTTTTTTTATTATGATTTTTTACTTTTTTCCAAGGGAAGAGTCTGACTGGGCGAGCTGCGGCACAGCCGGCAGTGCTTCGGGAGCTGAGGCTGCACGTGCCCTTAAACTTCCTTTTTTTGTTTGTTTTTGATACAAGACAATACAGCAGTACTAGTTACAAAGCACTGAGCTACTCTACTCATCCACATCCCTAGGGAGAACTTTGGTGTATCAGATCCTATGGTTTCTGATGGAAGATGGCTTCAGCTGAAACTAACTCAATTAGGTCATAGTTCTTGGTTCTTTTTGTCATCATCATTCCTTTTTGAGAACTAGGACAGTAAGTGCAACTTGAAATTTATTGTCCAAAGAACAGCGTGACTTAGATCCCGGGAGCCAGCTTAGAGGCTGGTGTCCAGTAGTGAAAAGTCTCATCCCTGAATAAATTTCTTTATAGCTACAAAAACAGCTTCTGATTTCTCCGTGGCCAGCTGGGCGTGTCAGGAGGAGCTGCAGGATCTGCTCCAGGTGAGCACAGGGGCCTGCCTGGATGTGACAGCTTCCAGAAGCTGCTGAGGGCGTTCACACAGCGTGTGCAGAGACTCCAAAACTGGCTTTTTTTATCCATTGCAAAGGTAGTTCTGTCATGTTACACCTCTACGTGGGGAATCAATGAAGATCCATAGCAAGAGCATGAATTTCTCTTAAATTCCTTTTGACTTAACTATTTTATTTCCTTTTTTTTACTAAGAGTTGACTGAATAATCTAGAATGCAGTAGAGAAGACCAAGTCCCAGTTAGCAGTTTGGCTTCGTGGGGTTGGCATTTCTATTTGGGTATCACCAACACTCCTGTCCAATGCATTCCTTTCCCTTAGATCCCAAAATAAATTTAGTCAAATTCCAAAGTTTCTTTGGACTTAGTATTGGTTGGGGAAGAGGCAACAGAGCTGTTTCTGGGCGGGAAGAACAGGAGAAATAATTTTGAGGGGTTTTGGTCTGTGTGGTCATTAGGATCCTGCCCCTCTGTTCTTGTGAGTCCACAAATGTCTCATTTTCCTTTGACTTGTTATTTAAAACTGTCTGAAATATTTGTCCTGAAATAATACGGTTCTGAAATGTTCTGTATTTTTTGGTAGTGTAATCTTGGGAGTCTTGAGTGTGCTGGGAGGTGTCCAAGCTGTGCCAGGAGAGTGCTTTGGTTCGGGTTCAGCATTGTGACAGTGCAGGGGTTGTAACTGCAGAGCCCAGGGGAGGAGAACTGGGACTTGTGCTGGCTTTTGGTTTTCATGGAGTTTTTAATGTGCTTGAGCTCCTGGGAAACGTGTGTGCACTGAGCCAGGGGTGTTCCAGATTAGGAATATCACTCACTGCCCCCTGGGCAGCTCTGCAAGCTGCAGCAGTCCCAGCCCCTGGCACTGGGTGTGCAAGGAACAAGGGAATCCTCCTGGCAGCTCCTGCTCAGGGCAGGGCTTCAGCTGGGAGTGCCCAAAAGCTTTTAGGAGAATGGGATGAACTTGCTGGGCCCCAGCAGGGATCCAAACCAGAGTGGTGAGGAGGATTCAGGAGTGCTGGGTCCCTGCTCCCTGGCCCTGCACAGGACTGAGGTGCCCCCTCCCCTCCCTGACCAGGCTTGGCCAGGGCAGTGCCAGGGGGCAGAGGGGCCCAGAGCCTGCCCAGCCTCCCTCAGGAGCCTGCATTTGGTGAGGATGAGACGTGCTGGCTTTGCCCTGCACAGGACCTCTGGCCTTGCTGGGGCAGCCAGTGCCAAAGGGGGCCTGGGCAGTGCCCCCAGCCCCTCTGAGCTGCCTTTTCCTGAATCAGGAATGGTGCTGCCACTGGAACCTTGCACCCAGGTGAGTGGGGGTTGGCCCCAGCCAAGGACACTTCTCCCACCTCTGCATGCTCAGGTGTCCCTGGTGCCTCCCCAGGGGTGGCCAGGGCTGTTCCACACCCACTCCCTGATCTCCTGCACAGGTAATGGTGGTCACATCCAGTCTGCATCCCAGTGGTGCTGTGGGATGGGAACAGGGAATCCAGCATGGATTCAGTCAGAATCCAAGTCTCAGAATATGCTGAGGTGGAGGGAACCTTCATGAATGGGGGCAGGCTTTTGGGGCCAGGAGCAGCTGTGAATTGGAGGTAAATAGTTTTAAACTGGTTTCTTTTCATTAAATAGAGGTAAATTGTTTGCCTTTACTATCAGGGAAGTGTCAAGGTGGGGTGTTGGAAATAATCTGTGCTTGGCATCAGGAAGCTGCTGCAGGTTTACTGTGTTGGGATGTGGGGTTTATTGCTGTTGAGGGGTTTTTCCCAGCCACAGTGTATTTCAATCCTGAGAGGAGTCCAGCCCCTTTGCTGGGAGAAGCAAAGACAATTACCCTGGCCTCAGGGTCACTTTTTGGAGCAGTCTTGCTGAGGTGACCTGTTCTGGGGGCATTGGCTGCTACATGGAAAAAAAGGGTAAAGACCACACCTTTTCAGCAATATTACAATAATTTATAAAGGCATCAAAACAAATTCAACATCTATTAACAAGCTAATTTTGGAAACAAAACTTAAATTACGAGGACATTTTGGTGAAGTTGAAGGCACCTTGAAAGGAGATGGAGTAAAATTGGTTCTGCAGCCTCCTCCTCCCTCCACTGCCAGCCCAGCAGCTGCACAGCTCTTCCCTCCTGCCCTTTCCCCACGTTTGGGGCAGGCAGTGGGAATCACCCTCTCTCAGTCCACATCAATATTTACTGTTCCAGGCACAGATTCTGCACATTGATTGGAAAGAGATAAAAAATTGCTTCATGTTTTTGTGTCCCAGCGAGGTCAATGATGAGTTTTCCTTTGTGGATGATTTTGCTCTTAGCATTCCCCAGTAGAACAACAGGAAAGCAGCCCTGGAGCCCAGGTAGCCCCAGCTGTGCAGTCAGAGTCCCCAGAGGTGTTCCTCAGCCCAGCCAAGGCTGCTGTGAGGATGGAGCTGAGGTTCCTGCTGTGTCCTGGGCTCTGGGACAGGCCCTGCTGTCCCTGCCTGCAGCTCCCAGCGCAGGAGGTGAAGTCACTGTGTGAACAAGGCCCAGGGACAGCAAATGACAAACTGCCAGCCCAGGAGAAGCTTCAGCCAGGGCTGGGCTCTTCCTGCAGGGCTGCTACAAGGAATTAAACATTCATTCGAGGCAGCATTTGGACAGGGGACAGACTCCTTGGATTCTTACAAAGTTGGTCCTGCAAAAGGTGCAGCAGAGGCAGCACAGGAGGAAAGATCCATCATTTCTACTGCTCATTAAGCTGCTAAAAAAGGGAATTGCTTCAGGTGGAGTTTGCAAGGAGGAACTTTCACAGTGTCAGAGGTCAAACCACCCTGCCTGGGCTTCAGTTCTTTAACTGTAAGTTTTAACTGCACAGTGGGTTTGAACTGGGTTTGGGCACAGTCTCCTTCTGGAGGTGACTTTTCCTGCAGCCAAGGATCCTTTGAGCTTCCCCTGATCCCATAAATTGATATTGTGCTCCAGCTGCAAGAGGGCCATGAACAGAACTGCAGGAGAAATCTCACCTGCCTGACAGTACAGGTGCTTCTGCCCCTGCCTGAACTCTGCCCTTCAGCACTGGAAACATAAAAATAAGACAGGCATCAGGCTGGGCCAGGGGTGTCTGATACCAGCCCATCCCCTTCCTCACCTTCCTTCTGGGGAAAAAGCTGCTTTTATCAATCCTAAAACCAGGGAAACTTGGGTGCAATAAGTGAACTTTGCTCTTGACCTTTGTTGAAGTCACAACCTGTAACACTGTATTTCAACAAAACCCCTCTTGCTGATACCTTTGAGAGTGGTTCTTCAAGCTGTTGAAATTGTCCCTTTGCAATAATCAGTGGAGTTGGCAGGATCCTAAATTGGATTTGTGACAGGTAACACAGCTCCAGCAGGCTGACCCAGCAGCTCTGAGTTACTGTGGGGTTTTCATGTATTAACACATTCCTTGGGTTACTGACACTTAAAAATGAGGACAGGGAAATCCTGATAGACAGAAGTGCTTAAATTGAGTCCCCATCCTTACAGATTTAGTAACTGCTTCTAAAAGCCTCTGTTTTAACCCATTCACATACTCAGTGGAAAGCAGAGCCCTAAAATCAAGGCAAGCCTCAGCAGCCTCCAGGGCAGGTTGTGGAGAAACACTGGGAAGAGCTCTCTGTGCACCACCAATCCTAAGGAGCTTTAATGAGCCTGGGAAGCTCCAACAACTGTTGGATTAACCCTTACTGTGAATTCAACATCCAGATTTGCTGGTAAAATGTTTTCCATAAAAAGGAAGCAAGGAGTCTTCCATGGCAATGCAGCAGGAGCAGGAGTGGAGCAGATCCCGTTTCCCTGTCAGGGTGGTGCCCAGCTGCTGTTGCATACCTGGAAGTGTTGGGGGTTGTTGGAGCTGTCACACGAGGCTCCCTGGCCAGGACACCACGGTCAGGGTGACTCTGTTCCTCTGCTCCTTCAGCATTGGGATTAATTCCGAGTTGCTCATTCCTATTGCTGGCACTCCGTTCACTGCCACGATTTCATCTCCACACCTGCCCAAAGACAGGATCCACTCAGCACTGGGTTCATTATTAACCCTGCACCCACAGCACCCTGAGCCAAATCATCAACTCCTCCCTGAAAGAACTTTTTCCTCTGAGTCAGAGGGGAAGGGAAAAGGAGAACACTGCTGCTGCTCGGGTGTGAGGGTCAGGCAGCAGGGCAGGAGCTGTGCTGGTAAAACACTGATGCCCCGGGTCAGTGCTGCAGCTCCAGGCACTGAGCTGCTCTCCAGCGGCCCCACTGCCCCCATCAGAGGTGTGAGAGGGACCTGCCCGTCTCTGGCACACCCAGCCCCTTCAGGGGTGCAAGGGGCTGAGCCCCCCCAGCCCTGTCCCAGCCCTCAAACGGGAGCCCAGCTGAGCCCAGTGCTCCCACCTCAGCTCCCTGCACCCAGCCGTGTCTCCTCCCTCTGCGGCAGCTCAGCACCCCGGAGATGCCCGTGGGGTCCTGCAGCCACACCCTGCCCCTCTCACTGGGATCTCTCACCAACAACCACTCAGCAAAGCTCCTGCACAGGACGGCTTTTGTTGCTTGTGTTGGGATACTTTTCCTAATCCAAGAGGTTTTGTACTCTGGAAGCTCCAAGATTCATCTCAAACACCCCCTTTCTACTTTTACCTAATTACTCAATTAAACCCTTCACATTTATGTTTAAAGGGCTGTAAATTCCTTTTCATTGCATCTTTATGGAGAAACCAAAACACTGCTTAACGCAGGGCTTAGTTTGTTACAAGTCTGGCAACAGTATTGACTCAAGTGAGTGCAAGACCGAGTCATTACCTTGGAGCTGAGCTCCTTCCAAGGGTCACAGTCTGGGAAACCCCCCCGGCCCTGGTGGTGGTGATGATTCCCCGGGTACCTCACACCTACTTGAGTTTCCTGTCCCGGAATGCCGGAGTCCCGGGCACGATGGTTTTGATGAAGAAGGGTTGGTTTCCTTTGCTTTCCTCAAAGCCTCCCACGATGCTGAAGCCCCAACTTTCCAGGTTTCCTTTACTAAGGACAATATCTTGACAGAAGTGAAGGTAGCTGTGTCAAAAACAGAGAAGTTACAAGGGAAATTGCCTGACCAGGAATTTACGTTTTCCCTCATGGAAAGCACAGCTGTGAACAGCCTCATTTTCCTGTTTTCTAGGATTTGAGACACCCCTTTGCAAGGCACGTCAGAGGGTTAATTCTCAAATGGGATGATGCCAATCCTTTAGAAATCTGAGTATTGGTTTAAGAGCTAAGAGGAAATCACCCGGCTCTAAAGGGGTTTGGGACCTGCAAGACTCCTGAGTAACTTCATGAATTCTGCTAATGAACACCCACAGCACCAGTGACAAACCCAAATTAACAGTGAGCAGCAGCTACACCCATGCAGTTAATGAGAGTAGAGGGGTTTTATCCCCTCTGTGTTGCTACAAGGAAGGCTTTCAGCATCACTGCCAGCAAATGCGAGGTGCAGCAGCTGCCAGAGCAGAGCAGGGAAGGATTTTCCTGCAGGATCCAGGATGTCCAGTTCCATACTGGGCCCCTTGGTGAGAGCTCCCTGGCTCTGGGTGCCGGCCAGCGAGGTTTGTCTCCTCTGGAGCCTGGGGAACGTGAGATGAAGTGCCAGCAGCACTGCCCGAGCTGGTGGCACAGAGCCCCGCGGAGCCTTGGCGAGGTGCCACGGGAGGTGTGGCAGGAGCGCCTCGTGTGCCCCGGCTCCCGGTCCGGCTCCATCCCGGCTCCAGCTCAGGTTACATCCTGGCACCGCGGAGCTGTGAAACTGCTGCTCATCATCACCCCGCCGAGCTATTCCAGCAGCTAAACTTTTCCTAACAAACGTTTTTGCCTCAAGGGCTTTGCTTGAGCAGTTTGCAGAGGAGTTTCAGATTTCAAAAGCCTTCCCAGTTAACTTCTCACCAGGAGAAAGATCCGATTATCTACTTTCAAACTGTAATTTACTTCTGTAGGAGTTTTTCACACATAAGCACCAGGAGACCCAGCTCGAGCTTACTGATTCCTCCATGGTTTCCTTCCACCGGTACCACACAAGTGCAAAAACACAGCTCTGAGCCATGGCTGTGGCAGCTTCTGCAAATAAACAGCCCCAAGAGCAACAGTGGCAAGGGCTACGTCAGCACAGACCATAAATAAAAACATCAGGCACATTCTCCAGGAGCTGGAAAGGGCTGTTTGCTAGGAATCCGTTTTCCATATTAAAAAGGGGTTCTAGGAGGAGAAACTTCAATTTACTACAATCAAAAATGACTGTGGGAAAAGAATTGCAGAGTTTAGGGAAGGTCGAGGTGCAGGTTTTATGGTGCCAAGCACGCTGCTGAGCTGGCAGTTCCTGGTCCCTGCTGGAGCTGCAGCGGGGCCGCGACTGGGAGCTCCACACGCTTCTTGTGGGAAGAGTCAGACTGGAGTCAGATAAACCCCAGGGAAGAGGGCAGCAGGAAAACTGCTCTTCCACCCCCAAGACTTCACAAGCCACACAGTGCACTGTGTTTTCAAGAAATAAAGGTTTAGAGAGAAAAGATAATCAATCTGTAAACTTTTGTTTCTGGTACTTTTGGGATCCAGGGTGTGTTGGATTAGAACATGGACCCAGTCCAAACCAGCTTTTGAGATGGTGTTTTATACTATCAGTGGCTGGAGTGGATTTAACACAATGCTAGGAAGAAATCAAAGTTTCTGTTGGACAGAAACAGAAATCACAGATACAAGAATCGAGGCCTGAATGAAACACTGTGGGCTCACGTGTTGCAAGGATCAAATACACTTCCCTAGCCCTCCTTTCAACTCACACCTTTCAGCATCAACTCTGGGTTCAAACTAGAAATACATTCCTCTAAAAAAAAAAAGGGATACTTCTGCTGGAGCAAAGGAATAACTGAGGATTAAAGAAGCTGAACAAACCCAAAATTGCAATTAGCTCTGAGCTTTCACCCTGCAGGACATTTCAACACAGCGAGGCCAGGGCAGCCAAAAGGAGCAGATCCCAGTGGAACAGCTGGTGTTGGCTCCATGTGGGCACATTTCTGGGGGTTTTCTGTGTCAGTGTGGTGCCCTGACAGGTCTGTCAGGGCCACAGTGCAGTGGACATTCCCCTGCAGCACTGGGGCTTTGGTCCTGTGCAAAGGAAACCAGTTTGGGTGCTCTCTGCAGTGGGATCCACACCGCAGCAGGTGACAGCACTGGCATCTCCCTGAGCCAGCCTGAAGTGCCAGAGGCACCCTGAACGTGCCCAGGTGACAAACACAGGTTCTGTGGGTGACCAGCCAGTGGCTACCAGCTCTCACTGGGAGCACATGGGAAAAGGAGTGAGGAAGCACAGGAATTACAGCCCTTTTTAGTGCTGGAAACAGGAGGAAGATTCTGTCAGATCCCGAAGTGGAATAACCTTGCTGTGTGCCTCCTACCAACCCTCACAGCCAGAACTGCAGACACGTTCCAAGGCCAGAATTCAGGCTGGAGTGAAAGGCAGTGAAGAGCAGAAAGGGCACCTGGAATCACTTCTTGCTTCAGGAGTCAAATGAAGGGGGAACATCAATACCAGCAGCAAAGGAATTTCCAGCAATGCATTAACTGGAGGTAATGTCAGGACACTCCTGAAATGAAGGCAGCAGACCCAGGAGCAGAGAAGACTCCAGTCCCTGCAGCAGAGTGTGGGGAAGCTGCAAAAGTCACCTGACAGCCAAAAAAACTGGGAAAGGAAGAAAAGAAGCCCAGCCAGGTTTTGCCTTGCTGTAGTTCACTGCAGCAGCAGCACAAGGAACAAACAGCAGGCAGCATCTGAGGGTTTGTGCCCAGGTTTGGGCTCTCCAGGTGCAGCTCAGGGCCAGCTCACACCAGACCTGCCTGGAGCAGCCAGGCCAATTCCTGCGGGAGCAGAGGGAGATGGGAGGAGGTGCTGAGCACAGGCCAAGTACAGGAGACACAAAAGCTGCCTTTCCTTGGGCTGGTTTGTTGAGCATTTACAGGCTGCTAAGTAACACAACAGAGCCTTTGTGGTTCTTTAGGTGTCTCAGTGAACAAGGCTATAACTGATCCAGGCTTCCCACAGCAGCTTTGGCTTTATGTTCCACCTGCAGATGCTCCTGCAGTCAGCTGGGATGACAAGTGACTCTGCTTTTCACAGTGTTCTGATGTAACTGCTGAAGGCAGGGAGCCAGAGGTTCACCCCTCCAGGAAGGAGAGGGAAATTCAAGCTTCTCTTGGAACTTACCAGGTTAAAACCTGTGCTGTAAAGCTTTGCAGCAGGAAAACTCAACTGTGCAGGGTCATTTCTGCTTCGTGCTGAACATGACACAGTTACAGCAGCCAGGAAGAGTTAGACTGAAAGAATGTCTGCCCCTAAGTGAGATGATGAGATTAGGAACTCCCAGACAGCCCAGGTGTCTGTTGGTTTGTGTTAGGGGATGCAGAAAGAACCACAGAGAGATTTCAGTCAGTACTTTAGCAAGGACTGTATCTAACATTGACTATTTCTCTTTAAAAAGGGGGTTTCAGGGCTTCTAAAGCATGGTTACAGTCCAACAGGAGTGTGGGAATGATGGGTCACTCCAGAAGAACAGTGGAATTTCCTTATGTACTCATTATTCTATGATCTCATTGGCACATGAGGCTTTCCACTGCCTTTCAGCTAAACGGGAATACCAGGAATGCTTCCAAGTTCATCAACAAAGTAATTAATTTCTAGTGTTTGAGTGAAAGTCAACCCTGTAATTAACAGCTCTCCATCCAGTCCATGACAAACGTACCTGGGCAATCCAAGCCACGTGATCCAGAGGGGAGACCAGCTGAATCCCTGCTCCCTGATGTCCAGGGATGGCTCTGGGGAGTTCAGGGAGAGGATTTCCAAGGCTTTCAGTGTGACTGAGTGGGAAGCTGCATTGGATTTCAGTGCTGAGACAGCTTCATAGTAGTTCAGATGAGTCAAATCAATGCCATTTATGCTCAGAAGTACATCCCCTGTTGATGAAATAAAATGGGATTATTACTGACCTTTGGCTATGGAGCCCATTTCAGCCTCAGGGGTCATGGGAATCCTGTTTCCAGCCTCTCTTTAGTGTCCAAATCCAGCTTCCACTGAAAATACCCCACAGTTCCTAAAGGACAAAGGGTCTGAGAGCCTCCCTTACCTCTCTTGATTCTGCCATCCCTGAAGAGGCATCCAATGGGCTGCACACTTGTCACATAGATAGGGAGCTTGTTTTTGTTATCCCTTCCACCTCCAATTGTGATTCCCAAAGATTCCTTTGGCTCCTTCTTTATTGCAACTGTCTTCTCATGACTTACATATCCCTGAGGCAAATCCTACAAAGCAATGACAGCACAAAATGCAGCTTCATGAATGCAATTAACAGGAGAAGCCCAGCTCTGGAAGACAACATTTGTCTCCTTCATCCAGAGCATTCCAGCAATGTTGCTGGAGGGCAAAGTCAGCTTCCCATGTCCTTGCTGTGGGTGGGAGTACAGAGCAGCATTTCTAAGGTGAACCATCAGTGCTGTCCTAATGATCCCAAATCCATTTGCTGCAGGGAGATGCTCCTTCTGAGGAGGGGAATTTTGCACTGAGGAACAAGCTATGAGCTCATCTCAAGGCTGCTCCTGCCAAGCAATGAAGCTCTCCCTGACTGAATGTTTAGGTTGCAGTGAAGGCACACGTTAGAGCACAGGCTGTACAACAGGGTGTAAACACTACTCAGGGATTTAAATGCAGGAACCACACTCCAGCCAGCAGGACAGCAACTCCCTGAGCTCCAGGGACACTGAAACACACCACTCTGAGCAGCTGCAGCAGGTTTGTCACTCAGCTGGAAGTTCTACACACAGATTATCTCTCTGGGTTCAGCACAGTGGGGATTGCTCCCTTGCTCCTGTGCTGTTTGTTGTGCCCCACAAAGGGGTGGCAGACCCACAGCAGTCACAGCAGCACCACGGGGCCACCTGGGGATTCTTCTGGACCATAAAGGCCTCTGGCCCCACACCAGCTCAACTGGGTGTCACTGCAACACCCTCAGTATGTGCAGCTTGATGGATGTCAAGAAGCAAATCCCAAAAAATCTCACGGATGGCAAATTTCTCACTGCCCTTTCCAGACAACAAAGGATTAAACACCAGCTCTGCATCACCACAGAAGAAATTTTGTCACCTTTTTCCCTTAAAATGATGTTTCCCTAGAGATGACAAAGTGGTTCTTCAGTACCAAAAGGCCCAAACCTGCCCAAGCAGAAATGGAGCTGCTGATCAGCCTTCTGAGATAAAACACCATCACAGAACAACACAGTGCATTCACTAAATTCACTAAATTCAACACAGTGCATTCACCAGGAATAGGCAGCACCTTGGCCTCATTCCCCAGCCCCACCTTCTGGTAGCTGGATTTTCGTCTGTAGTGGTTCTGCTCTGGTCGCCTCCGGTGGTGCACTGGGCTCCCCCCATTGCTGCTGCTGCTGCTGTTGGAGGTGCTGCCATCCTCCACTGGCTCCCCCAGCTGCACCCCAGACTGCCTCAGGATCACAAAGTTCACTCTGGATTCCGTGGTCTGCCCAGAGAAACAAGGAGTGGAAATTAAAAAGCCAGAAAAATGGGTTAGAAATGAGGGACAGCCCTCATTGCCTTGGGGAGAGAGAAGGGCTGGCATCAGTTCCTACAGAGGTTCTCCAGCAGCTCCTCAGTGTGATGCAAAGTCTTTTGTGATGAGCCAGGGAATGTGATTGGAAAAAGAAAAAGAGAATTAGCAAACATGAGTCAGAAGGAACAGGAGTAGAGGCAAGCTTCACTCGTGCCTCCCTCCCCCACAAATGCCAAACAGGAGAAGGTGGAAAGGGATGATTAATTCCTGCACTTCGGTACAAACAACCAAAATAGCATCTTGTGTTGTGCTCCAGAGTGAACAGAGCTGGAACCCTGGCTGGTCCACACACAGTGACCATGGCAAGCACTGGATGCTTTCACTGCACGGGAAGTTGTTAAAGCTCCTCCCTCCCAGGTTTGTTCATCTATTGTTCACCATCTCCCATCCATTTTTTCCCCAGAGTACCTCTGCTTAAACATTTCACCAGCTGCATGTCTGGCCTTGGCAGGGCTGCAGGGGAAGTGCTCCCATTGTTCCTGCTGCTCTCATTGGGTTTGTTCCTTCAGATCACCTGACAGAGCCTTATTGTGAAGGACTCACTGGGGGAAGGCTCAGTGCTCACTCGGGGCGTTTCCTGCCCTGGATGGCAGAAATGCAGCTGCTGCTCTCACTCCTTGCCACGGGACCCTGCTTCCCTGGGGCCAGAGTGAATTCCCTGGCCTTGGAAGAGGGACTCTAAGTTACATTTAAGCAAGGATTTCAATTAGTCCTCAGAGGAACAGATCATGTTTGGAAAACTGTCGCAGTTTTACACAAATGTCACTTCCAAAGAGATTCAACCCCCAAACCTCATGAAGCCAGTTCTGACACTTTGGTTGCTGGTTCCAGTGGGATCAAAAGGGTTCCTCATATGGGTGTTGTGTGTGCACATTGCAACAGGAATGCAGCAGCACTTGTAGGATGCAAACAAATTCTAAGAGGCCACAGAACGGAAGCACAACATGAAAAAGGACCTCAGTGCTGAAACTCTGCTCTTTCTCCCATGGCACTGCACTCCTCTGATAACTGTCAAGAGACCTGCCTCTCCCTCCTGCTGACCTCACATCCTTTCTGGGATATAAACAGAATGGGATGAGGTGCATTGTGTCCGGATCTGTAGATAAAAATACCAACTGGAGGCACTTGCCTGGGGAGACAAAGCATTTAAACTGATCCGGGTGACATCTGCTGCACATGCAGCAATCCTTAATCCTTTAACTAGAATTCCTTGCCCACACCTTCCACCAAAACGTCTGGCATGCTGCAACAGGAGCACATTCCACAGGGGAAGACCACCCCTCTTCTACCCATTTAGCACCTTGGAATGTTTTAGCCTGAGGTGCCCCACATCATATTCCAGTCTCTCTTCACAAATACAGGTAAAATGGGGCAAAAGGGCTTCAAATCAGTTCCAAGGGATCTGTTCTGTGCTGCCAGCCCATCCCATCTCCCAGGCAGCACCTTCAGCATGACTGCTGAAAGCACAAGAGGCTGCCCTGATCCCTCCCTGTCTGCTGCATGAATCCACACAGTGCACCCCTACCTTCCCTCTGCAAGGCTGAGAGGCTGCAAACACCACACAGGAGATGCAATCTCCTCAGATGAACTCCTGTGCCATGAGCCACTGCTTCCCCTCAGACCTGTCAGGGCTGACTCACCACGGATTCCCACTCCTGGTGTTTATCTTCATTTGGAAGTGGTGCTTCCCACACATCCAGAGGGGAGTCACTTTCCATGAGAGAGATTTGGGGGAATGCAGCTTGCCCTGGTGTGTTCTGCTAGCCCTGGCTCAGAACAGGAGCCACTCACAGCCATTTCCACACAGCCTCTCCATGTTTGAACTCACCTGGATTATCTGGGCAGCAGCCTCAGGAGTTCCTTGCCTCAAATCCTGGCCATTTATTGAAAGGACTCTGTCATTCCGACTCAGCTTCCCATTCTTGGCTGCCAAGCCTCCCTCTAAGAGATCCAGAATAAAAATCCCTGCCTCGTCAGTCTTCCTGATCAGTTTGATCCCCAAGGGCTCGGATCGGTCTCTCTTCACCAAGGTGACGTGGATCACTTCCCTGTTTGTGGAAGTGGCATCCTGCTGTGCAGTCTTGCTGGAAAAGCCCTTCTCCTGCAGGACCATGAGGTGGAGAACAGGCCCTGGGTGGCGCAGGAAGGAGACAGCCTGGCAGTGAGTCACACTGCTGATGTTGACGCCATTCACCTACAAAGACAAACAAAGCACTCACTAATCAGAGCCCACATTAATTAGGTACTGTCCACAGTGTGGGGCATGGCCAGGCTGGAGCAGGATGGAAAACTCCCTGTGCAATCTCTGACTCTGAGGCACATTAGGGAGCAAAGTTTTCTAAAAAAAGAATGAAGAAAGCTGATGGAATTAGACTGTAATTGGTGAATAACTGAGGACAGAGACAAGACAGGACAACCCACACAACTAACAAATCTAAAAATGTTCAGTCATTCCTTCCGTGCCATGTAAATGCAGATCTGCTTTCCTTAATTTCCAGCATTCAGTACAGGCTTGGAGAAGACCCAAATCTCCACTTTTGAGTGGTCCATAGTCTACAAGCTTCTGGAACCATCCATCTAATTATGCTTTTACCAGGGTGACTCTAGGAAGGCAACGTTTTGCTTCGCCTGTTGTCACATCAGATTCTGTGCAGTCTTTTAGGATGTTAACAGGGTTCCTAAGTGTGGGACCTGACCTATTTGCTGAGACTGAGACATGGACAATCCAACTGGATAAAACAGGAGTCACTCCATTGGTCTACCTGAGAAACCAACTCGGAGGTCTCATCAGCCACTTGTGTGGCAGCTGCCAGCCCATCCTGATGCCCAGTCCCATGGGATAATGAGGATTTATGGCTTGGCAGATGACTGGGCAGCCATGGCTGGAGGTGTTAACAGTTGTCACCGTGTGTACAAGGTGTCACCTCCGTCACCCAGGGCCACACAGCCCTGCCAGTGTGGGCAGTGCCCCGGCCGTGGGTCAGGCGGGGGCTGGAGCTCTGCATTTACTCACAGTTTGGAGCTGATACTCACTGCCAGTCAGCACCTCTCACCCTGGACCTGCCCATGGAGAATATGCAGCTTAAGCAACACAGTGGAGCAAGCAATTATGAGACTTCCTAACTAGAGCAGAGAAATGGGGCTCCTGTGTGAAATTTATTGGGTAGGAATCTTTCTCTTTATCCAAAACGGCCTAAATTTCAAAAAGCAGTCAAATATGCAAGAGAAATGAGAGTCTGACTGGAAGGAATGCCAGAAGTGTTCCTGAGCCCCAGCAGACACACAGTGCTGCTGACACAGAGGTCTGAACAGTGCTCTAAAACCCTCAGCTGCAGAGATTTCCCAGTTTTTCCAGGCACTCTCCTCCCCCAGTCAAGGGAAGCAATGGGGCTACCAGGGGGGTTTCCCTACCTCAAGGATGTGGTCTCCAGGAGCAATTCTTCCATCAGCAGCAATCACAGAGTCCCGCAGCACTTCCTGAACAACGATGTTCCCCAGGGGGGTGTCCTTACCCCCAACTATCCTCATCCCCAGCTCTTCCTCCGGATCTTCCCGGTGGATTTCGATGGTGGTGGTTTCAGCCACAAGACTGGTTCTCTGAGGAAGGTCTACTTGTGGAAATTGAGGAGAAAAAGCAGCACATTAACAGAATTTTCCTTTTCACAGCACCCCAAGATTCAAACCCCTGGCAGGTTGTGTTCAGTGTAGCGTCTGGAGGGAAAGCAGCTATCAGGAGACCTAAGGTCACATAAAAAGCTTAAAACCCCTCTGTTTCTTTAGAGTTTCTCCAGAATTTTTCCCATTTCCTCCTAGCTTTTGGTGAACTCAAACTCTTTATTGTTGTTGCTTGGGATTTATTACAAGGCATTCAGTATGGTCTGGCTATATTTAGAGATTTATTTTTCTCCTGTGATAGCTGGCCTGCTAGAAGCACGCACGTAACAAATTCCAGTTTCCATGATGCCCATGAGGGAAAGGGACTACCCAGCTGTAACTACTGCTCTGCAACTTCCTTCCTCTAATTTCCTTTGCTCCCCTTTTCCCATCCCCCCTGTAAAACAGGAGGAATGTTTGGCTGTTTCACAGCATACTGGAGATTAAGCAATGCTGCCCTTTGAAGATGAGAGTTGGTGTCAGCAAGTGGGCTGAGATCTCCCAGCACAGGGACACTCAGGCAGGCCCAGCACTGCCTGGCAGGGTGAAGGGCAGGTGTCACACCAGGGATGCAAAACCTGCTCCAGGTGTGCTTTGGGAAAAAGCCAACAGGGAACTGAACTGACCTGTGAGTTACCTCTGTCCCAGGCACAGGGGGTGGAAGTTGAGCCTAACTTTGAGACAAGGCACTGAGGTTTCCACGCTGCTGCCTCCTACCAAGCTGAGACAAGCGCTGCTACACTGAAGTGGAGATGGTGATTTGATCTGCAAGGCTTTCAGAGCTGCCTGTTAATCAAAACCTAACTTATGCTAGAAAAACAGCAGGAGGGAGGTACTGACCACTCCAGGAAACTGACTGTATATTTAACTTTCCTAACGAGATTAAAAAGAACCTGGAACACTTCCTCGTTACTAATTATCTGGCTTCTGCAAGGGCTTTAAGTGCTCCACATTCACATTGACAGGGACTGCCTTTGTTTCTCCACTGAATACTGGGAATACTCACTGCAATCTCACAGAGTTTCTCCAAATGGTTTTGTACAGTTTTGTGCCTGTGAGCAGACTCTGCCACCCCAGTGCACATGAATGCATCTCCCTTCTGCTCAAGGAAGAGATGCCTCTGATGCCTACTAATGGCTGAGTAGCATTAAGGATGTCTGACAGTGCTGGGGGCACTTAAAAATTGAATTTTCTGAGATAATTGCCTCATTTGTATATTATGAAAGGTAAATACATAGTTCCACTTCTGTACCAAACTCACCTTCTTCAGTCTCCTCAAAAGCTGGATTAACCAGGCCAGGCTCTGCAGTGCCCAGCGACACTACAGCAGCTCCAGAGCTTTCTGCCACAAGTGAGGAGCCTCCACTTGGGACCTCTGGATCCTTGGGTGTGTTTGTCTCCCCCTTGGCAGGAGGCTCTTCCTTCCCTTTGGAAATGGGATTCCTTTTCCGCTGGAGTTCAGATTTGTATTTCTTAAACCCAGGACACCTGGAGAGAGATTGGCAGGGACTGTCAGTGACTGTCTGCCTGGGCAGGTGACCCAGCCCATGAAATCTCTGACAAACCTGTGGGAAGAAGCTGGTTCCACATCTCACCAGTGCAGTGCTGGCTTCTCAGATGATAAAATTAATTCCATTTGACATTCAGTTTCTACTTACAAATGTATCAGCTTAAGTGCAGGCTTGTTATTTCACTACTTTTGAAATTATTAAGCAAATTATTTGAAAAAGAAGAACATTATAGAAACAGTAGTCTCCTTTGCTAAATATTTACCTGGCAAACACTCCATGAAGAAAACAATCCTTCTTAAACAGAAGCAAATACTGAGCTCTGACGTTGTAGAGATCACTATGAACTGTACCTTGATGCAAAGAAAGTGGCTCAAGTTTCAAGCTCAGCCTCCAATTCAGCTTTGTTTTAACACAGCAGCTACACACAAGAGCAAGAGCAGCAAGGGAGCATTTCTGGGCATTTTCTGCTGTGGAATGAGACCTGACCCTGGACCTGGTGCACTCCCAGTCCAGGCAGGGGATGGCTCTACCTGAATGGGAGCAATTGGATTCCTAATCCCACTGACTGCTCCCCACAGAGGTCCCAGAACTGGGATGTAATTTACACACAAAATGTGCCCTGGATGCAGACACATCACCAGCCTGTTCCAGCACTAATGGGCGAGGAAGAACAGCTCTTTTACCATGGGTATTTATAAAAAAGGTGACAGGTGAGGAGGTGATAAATGCAAAAACATCACTTTCAGAGACATGAGTAGTATTGGGTGTTTGATTATCAGAGTCACTTTTCAAATTCAACTGAACTATTTATGGTCTGGCTAAAGAAGTCTCATCCCAGTATTACTTCCTCTGGTCTATTCCTACTCATTTCTTCTCCAAGCAGTAAAACAACCCTGAACTTAATGACAGAAGCTGAATGATCCACCTGTGCACATGTCCCTCTTAAGATATCAAAACACAAATTCAATTTGCAAAAGGCAGGGAAATTCCCCAAGAAAATAAGTTACTAAGTGCTTCTTATTTCCTTAAATCTCCTATAAGTTAATCTCACTTTAAACAAGAAAACATCCAAATCCAAGTGCAATTTTCTTACGTGGTTTTTTTCCTCCCTATTTTTCAGTCTGACTGTGCCCACAGCCCAGGTGAAATGCCTCAAATCTTAGAATACTCTGTCCCCAAGAAAGATACAAACAACTGTGGAATATATAAGAGAATGATACAGTTTCCAGGCAGGTCTCTAATGTAAACATTTGAGGTGCCTCCCTCCCTCCCCTATGCATAACTCCTGTGCCAGAGGGATTACCCAGTGACAGGAGTTTACTGATAGCAGGGCAGATTTGCAGAGCAGAGGAAGGCCCAGCCCTGGTGCGAGCCACGGCCCCAGCCCGAGCAGCCAGGACAAAGGGCTGCTTCAAGAAAAAGGAGATTATAAACTTTCACTGAAGGGAAAGGGGCACCCAAGCACCTTCCATCCCTTCCCCCTGGCTCTAACATGAGCTCTCAGCTTATGGGGACTGAAGACAAGCAAAAACCAGAAGGGTACATCCTTGGCTGGAGCTGCAAAGGTATCCTGTACTTGTTCCCTGGTCGGCTTATTTTTAAAATATGTCATTGCCACAAGGAACTACAACACAGCTGAATGGAACAAGCCTGTGGCCTTTCTCACTGCTGACCAGTACACCCTGCCAAGGAAGGTCTGTTCCACCTGCAGCAGGGCTTGCACTTAGCTCCCTTCCCTGCAAATCATTAACCAGGCAGGAACAAGGGTTCTCCAGGAACCACAGCAAGAGCTCTGTCACCTGCACTCCTTTTAAAGTGACAGTATCCTGCCTGCCCACGGGTCAACCAGCAGTGAAGCACCAAAAATCTCCCTTCCTCTACACAAGAGAAACAGAAAAAAACACAGTAATTTCCATTTGCTTCTCTTTCTCAGCAAAAGAATGAGAGAAGATAATGGAATTGTAAGTGCATAATGTGCAGCTTGGAGGGACTTGAACTATTTGAGTCAAGACTTATGTATTGCACAGCTTAATTGGACCAGTTAAACTGGCAGCACTGCACAATCCCTTGCTTTCAGAGCCTTGACTTTGTGCCTGTCTTTTCTGCACAAGTGAAACAAGAATAAGCTTGTTTGTAACAACTCCAGAGCTGGTGCCCCAGTTCAGGACCCTCCAATGTCTGGGTATTTGACAGGTTTAGCATCTGCAGACAGGCTGAAGGCGAGCAGCTCACCCTTCTCCTGCAGAGCACACACACAATTATACTGTCCTCACCCACCCACCTCTGCAGCCTCACCCTCATCTCTGGTGTCCCACCTTGCCCCAGTTTAGAAGCTGCTCTGAGAACGGATGGCTCTGACAAGCAGCACAAGAGCCCTGGCAGTAAGAGGATGGAAAGGGGCATGCACCTGTTCTGCAGGTGAGCTTCCAGCTCACAGCGCTGCATGGTCTGCTGGCACTCAGCCTTGAAGGGACACAGCACCAGCAGCTTATCCAGCAGGTTCCGCACCAGGAGGCTGGACTTGTGGCACTGCTGGAAGGAGAGCTTCTTGCGATCCATGGGGCAAAAGTTATACTCCTGCATGAAGTTCTCAAGGCACTTGAAACAGTACGTGTGCCCACAGGGCGTGTCCATGGGCTGCAGCAGGGGCTGCAGGCAGATGTGGCAGATGAGCTCATCGTCCACCTCGTCCTGGAAGTTGTACAGGTGATTGTCCAGCAAGGGGTGGGCCTGGCCACACTCACAGCACAGCTCGGGGACTTGGGACACATTTTCCTCAGTGACGGGGTCAGCCATGGCAGCCAGCACCAGGGAGGAGATTGTCACACAGCAGCTCTGCCACAGACCTCTAGGGAAAGGGAGAGAGAGAGATTTCCAGCCAACTGCCTGCTTTAAGTCCAGCCAATTAAAAATTAAACTGTATTCCTGCCTTGAGCTTCCTCCCCCCGAAGCTGCACCCTCCCACCCCCCGCAGGGCTCTTCCTTCCAGAACCACCCCCTGAATGAACAGCCCAGGGAGCAGAGCATGCAAAGACCTCATTGAGCACAAGGTTTAAGCACGTGGATAAACTGAGGCTTAAACTTCACACACCAGAGACAGACTAAATAAACCCTGCCCAACATAGGGACTAGGAAAGCTGAGACAAAAACTGCATGTGTTTGAGGGAGAATAACCCAGAGAGGAATGGGAAAGGAAGGATACACAAAACAGTGATTTGTAAACTTCCTCTGGCTTTCCAGATTATACCAAATCTTTTAAAGACATCTGTGGTGAAAAACCAATTTGGGGACTTCAGGTTGCTAGGATTTTTGTTTTGTATTTGGGGGTTGGGGAGGATGAGGCAAAAGAAGAGGAAGAAATTTCAAAAGAAACTTAAATCTAAACCACATTTCCTTCCTTTCAAGCCCACTCCCTTCAAAAAAATTTGTTTTAACAAACAATGCATTGTTCCCCACTCATCCATGCCTAAATTCCCCCATGGAAACAAATTTCCTATAAAAGGACTAAAGCTTCCTAAGTGGAAAAAACGTAAAGAATAGTCCACATCATTTGTTGTAAGGCTAGAGAGAGGATTGAGCCTCAGCTCGTTTCAGCCAGGGAGAGCAGGGTAAGGGACAAACTCAGTCCTTGTAGCTACTGCTCTGATTTTAACAGAAATGTCTCCAGTCACATTCATTTTCAATCCTGCCTGTTGTAATTAAATATAAAATTCACTTGAGTTTCCTAGCAGTTTACAGGCACAGGGATGACTGCAGGGAGGATTTTTTTAACCTGGCAGTTATTTTAATGAAGTAGGAAATGTGGTATTAAAGGAAGCAAACTACATTACACGGTGTGGGGGGGAGGGTTGTGGTGATGTTTTGAGGAGTTTGTAATTGGTGGGGTTTTTTTTAAGTAAAGGATCCCAGACTGTGAAAACAAAAAAAAATTGCAAAACTGTGATGAAATGGAAAATTTTTGAAAGATGATATGGAAAATACCTGAAAACAATGACTTTATCTGGAACAGGTAAAAGCCCAAGCAAGAGGGAACACTGGTCTGCACCAGTGCCTGGAGGACACAGCTGGCACACAGCAGAACTCGGGAGGGGGTGAGACAAGAACAATAAGATAGCAGGAATGGCAAGAAAAAATTAGTCATGGGTTTCTAATAAAAATCATACATCACTCCAATTAGTTGTCAAGGTAAGTCAGCTATTTAATTAAAGGGAGAACGTATCACCAACAGAATCAGGCATTTCACAGGCGAATTTCTACCCAGCCATAGGAACTTGTTCACTTCAAAAGATTAAAACCTCACTGTCACGGTTCCAGGTGGGTACAACAGGAGCTGTTTGCTCCTCTCTCCCCTGCTGCAGTGCCAAGAAAGCATCTTCCCCTTGAGGGAAGCACTCAGGCTGGGGGAACATCCCTGACTCTTCTGTTTGCATTCCCTCCTTAACTCCTGCATGGCTGACTCAGTGCTCCCAAAACAAAGCACAGCTCTCAGACAGCACCCCTGGAAATGAAAGCAGATGTGTCCATGGCCTCCTGTCTCCTGCTGTTTGGTGCTTGCCTCCACCTGAAACAGGCAGCCCTTCTGTCTGCCTTACTGGCCTTTCTGCCAGCCTACAGCTGCCTGATCTTGAATGATCTTACAGGTGCAAAAGGAACGTTTCAACATCAGAACATCACTTAACATCTCCTACCAATTCTAATCAATCAGCTCAGCACCAGCAGTTAATGAGAAAAGGAGCTTCCAAGGCAAACACCACCAATCAGAAATACTTGTGCTTCGGGTTGGACTATTTGCATAAAACTTTGGCAAGTGATGAAACAAATCCACTTTCTCAGCAAAAACAAACCTCACAGTAATTTTGCTGATAAACTACTTTTATTGGGGGGGTTTTCAGATTATTTATCAAATTCATTCTCTGCTCTGTGTTTAAAGGTTACACAAGATGAATCCCACTGATGAGTAATTTCTGAGTAATAACTTGTGGAAGATAAAAGTGTCACCAAAATTCTGCTGCTCCAAGCTGATCTGCTGTCTCACTTCCAGATCCTTGAAAACAAGGGGTGAAGGTTTCATTTAAAGGTGCCCAGGTGAATTTTACTTTCACACCACTGTCCCTTCAATAAGGAGGACACTCCTGCAGACACCAGGGAACCCAAGGATGACACCTCTGTGATGAAACCCAGCCCAGAGCCTTGGGCAAGGCAGGGCTGAGTGAGCAGCATGGGGAGGGCAGCAGGCTCAAACAAGCCTCCTTTGCTCAGGGACTCAAGCACAAAGTAGAGCTCCTGCAAGGGGAGAATTGCTAAAATCTCATCCAGCACAGATGTTGCTGCAGCCCAACAAGGCCCAGTTGAAGTGTGTAGAAAATCACAAGCCTGGCTCCCCTCAGCTTCAATGAGCCACTCTCAAAAGTCAGTGCAGAGAGCCCACAGGATCCCAGCTTTGGAGGGGAGGTTTGATACAAATTCAGTCCTTTGCAATCCAATCTCAGTTGCTGGTTCCAACCTCCAAAGGCCAGACCAACCCAACCAACCCCTCCATCCTTGTGTTGCTCTTTTTGTTCCATCATTCCCCACTCTCCAGCTTCCTTCCAGCAAAGGGTGGCACCTTCCCTGCCCCTGCCTTTCTGCCAAGTACTGGAATCTCTCCGTGGCTTTTCACTCCCATAATGAGGGAACCACAGCATCAGGATCCAGCTTGGCCCCCAGTTACTACACACTGACTGCATGAAATTGTTAAAGCCTGACACGTACGTGCAATGGACTCTGCTGTTCTGAAAGGGTAATACAAGAAATGCCTCTGGAGTCAGAATTATTTGGAGACTAACACACCCTACCCCTATGAGTAACAAAGAATTGAAGGAAATAGACCAGCAGAAATCTCTTTGTATTTCTTAATTTCTTATCCCATAAGGATTTCTTTGGGATCACCTTTATCTTTACTGTATTTAAAAAAAATAAATTAGTGTTGGCTTTTTTTTTTTTTTTAAGTAGGATTCCTGGTACTGTAACACTGACTCAAAGACTAGACTTTTTTTTTTTTTAAAGATGACTTATCAGGTAGTCTAATCTGTATTCCTGCCAAAGCAAGACTATTCCTGACAATATTAGCACATTGCCTATTCTTGTTTTAGCTCTGCCAGGGCCCAGAGCCTCAGATCTGCCCCCCTGCACATCTACAGCACTGTTAATAGCACTGGGAGGGGTCTGCCAAGAACCAGCACTGAACCCCTCGGCACCATTCCTGGTGGGCAAACTCATTCACTGCTCAGCAGCCCAGACTTGGAAACAGAACTGATGACTCACTTCTCCAGCTTGCAAAAAAAAAAGAAAAAGCCTTTAAAAAAAATCGTGATTATCTAAGAAATCTTCCCAACCCCCCCGTGCCTCCACTTGTGCTGTGACTGAGCAGGAGCTGTGCCTGTGGCACCTGGCTACCCAAGAGCAGCATTCCAGCTTCCCATCTTATCACCAGCATTCCCAAGCACAGCTCTGCCTCCTGCTTTAAAGGCATTTCACTGTGCCACTGTTAGTGTGGAGCACAAATTACAGTTCTGTTCAATCCAGGCCTGTCTGCTCACACAGTTTCAGCATTTGGTACAAGTGAATTTTGGCCATAATTTATCTACCTGAATTTCATTTCTCTGAGGGGTAACATTGCTGCTATTCCCATTTAAAAACTGAGAAATGACATCACCAGAGGCTAAAACAGACCCACAGAGGCACCAGCTCCTGGGAATTGAACACTTTGTTATGGCTCTGAAGAGGACCTTGTCAAGGGACCTACCAAAGACCACACAGGAAACTGCCGGGGAAAAAGAACAACCCAAACAAAAAAGAATAAAATCAAGCCTGTTTCTTTTAACTAACTGATTTCTAAAACCACAAATATGGTGAGTAAGCAGATCACATTCCATATTGCAAAACACAGAACCATGCAGTCAGTCTGCAGCAAGGACCCAAAACAGAAGTGTAAAATTTTTCCTGAAGGACATGGGTGACTATAGAGAATGTCTCAAACAGCTGAAGTTAAGAAATAATTTTCAAAAAAATCATCAAATAATTGGTTCTCAATATTAAAAAGAGTTGTATTGTGGGAAATATTTTAGAAATGCCATGGCTTATGCTTTGGGGCAGCTGTAGGTTAGCACTGACATGGTGATATAGAAATATTGGGCTGAAAATCCAAATAAAAGCTGGTCTGGGGACTGCAGGGAAGGTGCCCCACATCTCCTGCTATGTAACACTTCACTGCAATAATTATGTCAGTTATTATATTTATAACAACATTTCCCTGGGAGACTGGAATTGCAACATTCCAACTAAAGGCTAAACAATTAATTAATTTTTTGGGGGTGGACAAAACAAGCCAGCACAATCTGGATGGAGATGGCTGAGGGCACACACCAGCAGGGCACTGACCAAACCTAAAAGCAAGTTCCAGATGAATTCTAATGGAGCAAATCCAATCCTCTAGAAATAAATCACAAAAAAAGGGGTAGAGCTTTTCCTCAACTTTCTTCAAACAGTTTTCACTCAGTTAAGAAATCTTGTGTTTCACAGAATGGCATTTTTTTCCATTCCAGAGACAGAAAAGTGCAGTGAAAATGGGTTCTGTAACAGGGGGGGTTCTGCTGAATTCCATCACTGCTGTGAAGAAGGGTTCATGAAATGAGACAGGTTTTATAGGACAGGCACCACAGTCCTGACTGAACACTTCCAGTGTGTCACCACAGCGTTTCACAACCACCACTGAACTGTCCTTGGTTTACAACAGCGGCACAGAAAAGTGTTGAAATAGCAGAGGATTTTTATAAACAATATTGAAGGAGGTCAATTTTACAAAAAAACACAACACCAAACCCAAGAATGGTTTCAGGTGTTGATACAATTTCCTACTCTATTTATTATTTTCTGATATGGCTGAAGATCAGGACCCTGAATGTAAAAATCTTCTGGCAATGGTGCGTTTTTACAGCTAAATAAGAAGCAACCCTTTCAATAACTGAGCTTGCCTTGAAGCCACAGGATTTCTAATGAGCCACCTCCAAGAGTAACTGCTCAGCACTTGTGTGAACATTTTGACTCAGAAACTCTAAATCAAAGCTGCTTTAGTGTAATCAAGATCAAGAAAAATGGAAATTTAAATTTCCATGGTCCCCATCATTTTTTATACCCATTCTTTAACCATAAATGTGAAAATAAGTTGTATTTAACTCCCTGGTGTTTCTGTGCTCATTAAACAATTTGGTATTTTATCTGCCTCAGCTTCTGGGCAAGTATCTGTTTTCTCTACCAGAAAACAGAAAGCCAATTGTATTTTCATTAATTATAATCAGAATCATTATCCTGTTAGACCAGGATAATAACCTATCCCAGGAAACCCCATCCTGAGAGATGAGCTAAAAGGCTTGAGCAGAGCAGGACAATCCCAAGGAGTTTTCTGCTCACCAACTTCTGCAGGATCAGCTCTGCAGCATTGATGGATTTCCATTTTTAACATAACTCCCTTCCAGACAGATTTTTTTAAAAATTCAAATTTAAATTTTATAAAAATCTTCCAGACTTTTATAAAAAACCTGTCTGGCTAGTATATCTGAAAAGTTCAACACAAGGAAAGATTTGTAATACTCAGTTTAAAAATCTTGCTAGCAATCAACAGTTTCAATTGCGAGCATGTTTAATTTGAGGAGAATGAAAACTTGAAGCTGGTGCTTATAATTTTTTTCTCTCACTACCATATGCTCAGAACATTTGCTTCTCTCTCAGTTAATGATTGCACAGAACAGTAACTGTCTCACAGGACCCAGAGTGTTAAAGTAGCAGGGCTAAACAAATGTGATCTCAAAAATGAATCCCAGTTCTTTCTGCAGAGCAGAAGGTTCTGGTGTTATCATTCCATTAATATTATCTGAGTAACAAGAACCAATAAATTTCCTCTCTCCTCCCTTCTTTAGGAATTAAGCTTTCCACCTACACTTTTCTTCCAAAGGGGATCCAACAGTGACTATTTTAACAGAGTGCTCAGAAAAATGGATACATTAAATGCCATCAAATTGAAGACAAGTGCTGCAGAAAAAGCTGTTTTATTGATGTATTTCTTCCTGCTTTCTCACCCTTGCAAGATGCTTCCACTACATCCACCCTCCTTTCTCCAGCATATCCCACACAAACATGCATGTTGCTCATTTTGTGCTTGCAGGAACTCTTCAGTCACTTGAATCAATTTACTTCTTTGTAGAATTTGACCCAAACATTCCTATGGAAGTTTTACCACCACAGGGGTGGATTGTCATTATCTTTTTTCTATTGTGTGTATAATCATCTCTCTCCAGGAAATTAAATACTCCCACCTCCACCCTCACCTACATTTTCAATTTGGCAGCTATCTGCAACTCTGTCCCTAAAAATCAGTTCGATGTTTGTGGGAGAAGCTTTCTACAAAGAAAGAAGGAACCCCGTGCTATTATTTAAGGATTTAATCAGTAATTAATAACCAAATCTTCTTCTGTAATTCAAACAAAAAGCCCAAAACCAGACAAAGAGGGATGGGGAGATGTGATGTGAAGATCTGGGTTCATCTGAGTACCTGGGAGCACACTCACTTCCCAAAGAGCTGCGTTTGCTTCTGGGAACATGAGGTGAAGATCGAGTGTCTAATGGCTGTAAATGAGTATCAGATGCTGTCACCTCATCACTGCCTGTGTGTCTACCCCCAAATTCCTTCTTTATAGAGATGAAAGCAAACCTGCACACCACTGTCCAGCTGTGATCTGTATTTGTCATACAGGTCAGAAACAGGCAATGCTTTCTCAGCACAGCACTTCCAAAGGATACAGGGGAAGAAGCAGACTGTGCACTGTATTTTATTTAACTAGATGTTTTAGAAGTCCCTGTTTGAATAATCTCACCAGGGTGGTCACATCAGAGATATTTAAACGTAATGTGAGAAGGGAGGAGGCGGGAAGAGACAGACTCTTGCTTTTGGGAGACAAAAGGTATTTCTGTAGCTCTAAGCCTTGCTGTCTTGTGAGAAACTCCTACAGAGCTTTAATCCTTATCACATTCTATCAAAGTGCTGCTTTAAAATAATTTCAGTTAAAAGAAATTAATCTTGGCTACTCTCAGCCTTAAGCATGAAATAACTCATTTTCTAAGTTTGTTAAAACACAAACAAGGAACTCTTGTTTTCTACAAAACTTTACCACAAGCACTCCAGCAGCATGAAAGCAGTTTTGCACCTGGAGATGAAATATTTCCTATCAACAGTCACAGTTTTTAACATCAGAAGCACTAGATTAAGGCTTTGCTGCAGGATAAAGTAACACAGAATTCCTCATTACCTGGTCCAAGTCTCAGTTTCAGTAGCACTATTTTTTTAATGATGTTCCGTTTAAAGAGTTTGGCACTTGGAATCTCAGCTCCACAAAATAAACCCAAGGCAGGATGGCTGAGAGTCATTCCAGAGGGACCAGCACATTTCCCCTGGCTGGCTCTTCTTTCCCAACAGCTCCTGCACCCGATGGGTGACAGCAGGACACACTACCCTGCTCAGACTTCCTTTCACGGGCTAAGAGGGCTTTTTATGCAAAGTACTTTCCAGCCCAAGCTTGTTCACACCAACTAAAAAAGCTGAATTAAGAGCTAATTAACTCTGTAATTCCCCTTTACATTCCATCTCACCCTCAGATCGTGGTAAAGGGAAAGAAAACAAGTTACCTTCATTTAAAAAAAACGAACCCTTCTCAAACTGTGGCTCCCCAGGGCAGCTGCAGCTGAGTGCCTCTGGGTAGGCAGAGCTGCTGCAACCAGCAGCTGAAATGCCCTTCACCACAGGTGACAGCTCCTAAGTAAATAATGAAACAGCAGAAGTCAAAAAAACCAAAAATAAAAGTATCTGGGTTAAGATTACCTTGCCCTAGAGACAAATAGAACAGTATTATATCTCATTTTTAGAAGACTTGAGACATATTCTGCTGTTTAAGACATCTGTGTTAATGGTTCATGAGCTTACACAGTTGCACATGGAATTCCAGGTGCCCTTTCATCCAATTTCATCCAGTTTCTCCTGGTGTATCTTACTGACTTCAAACAACCCTCACAGCTGGGGGAAGCAAAACTGCAGGAGGCATTTTGTATTTGGGATGTGTTTCTTTTCAAATCTTATCCCGATTTAAGGCTGTGTCCAAGCTGGTACCAGCAGCAGGACATTAAAACCCATTGTTATCCTGCCGTATGGGGCACGTATTTGCAATATGCGTGAATTGATAATTATATTTTCCATTGTTCTAAAAATAATTTTCAAATGGGAGTGGCTGTCTCATCAGCTAAAGGAGCTGAAGCAACAGAGCAAAGTCCTCGAGCTGTTCCCAAATCCGTGCAACAGCCGCATTCCTCCCGACCGGCCGTGAACGACCTGCGCTGCCGCTGTGGGGAGGAAGGGGGAGGAATCTCCTTTCTCCGCTCGGTTTTCACCCCCCGGAGATTCGGACTGCAGCAGCCCCAGGTGCTGCTCGCACAGGGAATTGGGTTTTAGCCTAAGGACTAAAAGGCCAAGGAGAGCCATTATGTTTATTTTTATGCATCCTCCTCGAAATAGCCACGCGGCAATTTTTGTTCCGGATCAGTTGTGATCATGTTCAAGAGGAAATCCTCAGCTCTCGGCTCCCAGGGCAGGGACTGCTGCCGTTATTTATTTGCTGTGTAGAGATCTGCAATAGCATTTATTAGGTGAGAAGAATTTCTCTGTTATCAACCCCCCCCACCCTTAGATAAGTCTGAGAACTTTACAAATAGGGCTGCTTATGATTTACTGGGCTTTCAGCAACGGCCACACTGATGTCACAGGTGAGTCCCGTGAACCCTCACGGGAACAGGACAAGTTTTATCTCTACTCCTTTTTAACTGTCAGAAAATCAGCTTTTGAAGATACTCTGCTGCAACTGTTCACAAAACCTTCATGATTTAAGGTACAGGCAAAGAGTAGGCAAAGTTACAACACTTTTAAAAAATACATAATCCATTCTAGTGCTTCCCTTCCAGAATATTCCGAATAAGGAACACTGAAGTCTCTAAACAAAATTAGCACAGGGAACCCCTAAACTTAAGGGATCACTACAGAAATACACATATTAAAAAAAATTTTAAAAGCCTTTGCCTATAAGCTGCTGATTGTCTCTCCAAATTCGTCCAGCTTTATTCCATCTCCCTCCTTCCAGCCTTAAGTGCTTTTTCCTGGACCAGCACAGTAATTTTTACTGCTCATTCATCTAAATCCCCTCTAACCCTTTAGATGGTTTGTGAGATACTGACTAATGGGCAATTTCTTATCTGAAATATCAGAAAAACTGTCAGATATTTTCATATTTTCAAACTTCATTTGTGTCAAGAAATTTCTAAGCCAAGAGCAACATTTTATGTGCTATAAATCAGGGACCATAAACTGACGAGGGACTGTCAAATACAATTCCTAACAACTGTATGAGCAGCACCACTAAAGTAAACTGAGAAGGAAAAGCCAAACAAGAGGGTTTTGTATGAAACCAGCAAAACATAGTCAGGCCTGTGAGTAAGGCAACAGCTGCAACTCCTCTAGGGAGATCCACACGAGCAGAATGAAATGATGCAGCTTCATTTTCAAAGTGAAATCAGTAGAGCTGTTGCAGCAGGAAGTTTTTATTTTAATGTAGAAAATAAGATATATATGGCAGTGCAAGGAGAAGAGAAAATACAGCAGGGGTGTTTTGTGAGTTACAGGTATTTTATGATGCAGTGATATTTATTATTTTAGGTATGGAAGTCTAAGACTCTACAATCCCATAAATGTGTAAATTCTTTTATTAACCACATTGGGGGAAGTACTGCACTGCCGTAGTTTACAAATCCATTAATTAAAATTTCTAGGAGTTACTGGAATTGCCATTCAGAGAGCATTAAGTTTATCCAGAATCAATCTCAACCTATTTCATTAGGTATCTTCAAACCTTGGGGGGGTTTCTGGAGGTCATGTAGCTGCCAGATCCCTTCTGGAGCTGCTTCTTCCACCTTTTGGGGCCCTCATTCCCCAGGCCATATGGTTGGGTTGGTTTCTTAACTCTTGCTCACCTCCCTCAGTAATCATCTGGTTAAAAACTTGAAATTTGTCATTCAACAGATGCTCCTTTTTGCTGCACACCACAGGTGGTCCTCTCCTGTTCATCCCATGGGTTTTAGGCCAGTGTGTCCCCGTTATTTAAACGGATCCCATCTGCACCCAGCTTGCATGCTAACACTTAGGGAGAGTGAAGGTGTGGATTTCCAGCACAGCTGAGTTTTCCAGCTGGGGAGTCCCCAGAGAAGGTTGACCTCCTGTTTATCACTTCCCTGCTCCATCCCCAGCCATATGACCCCTTTGTTTGGCCCTGCACAAGCACTGGTGCTGTTCTGTCTCCATAAGCTGGTCCAGGGAGCAAATCCCTTTGGGGGAGGGAATAAATATTCCCACTGCCTTAGACCCTTTCAGCAGCAGACACACTACATCTGCTCAGGGAAATTGTGAAAGACGACTCGGAGCGTGCAACTTCAGAGAAAGAAGTTTTGTTTTGAAGGAGCCATGTGTGCAATCCGCTCTCCCTTTGCTGGAGAGCTGCCAAAAGAGCTCCGGCATCAAGGACAAACGTCAGCGCCGTCCCTCAAAGGCACAGCACACAACTGGCGCTGCTGCAGGAGAGCTCCAGTTCTCTACACCACCCAAACCCTGGGCTGCTCGAGGCCCCAGGGGCTTAAGGATGACACAGGACAACTCTGGGGTTCTGTGACAACGACAGAAACTTCTCTGGGCTGCCAATTATCTCCACTGTGCCCCTGCTGCGACACACCCTCTCCACAGCAGAGACCTCCCTTACCACTTATATCTGCACTTGAGCTGCAATAGTTGTTCCTACAGAAACTTTATGTTCTGGTCCTTTCGCCTTGGCTAAAAAAGTGGAGCAGAAGTTTAAATATGATATTTTTTCAGGTTGGTAAGCAGCAGGGAAGCACTCATTTTGCATTTCTTACTTTCCCGAGGTAAAGTAGGTCCCAAAAACCGCTCAAGGAGTTGAAAGTGCCGTCTCAAGCGGGGCTTAAAGCAAACTAAGCCTGCAGTGCCACCGAAAGGGGCAGTCCCGCTGTCCCTGCCACCTCCTGCGCTGGCATCAGCTGGCTGCTGCCTGGTCTGCTCCTTCTCCATCAGATCTCTCTCCTTCTGACATTATCCTCGAGATAACAAGTGCACCCAGGCAAGCAGAGCAGAATCACCCCTTCAGCAGCACACAGCCTCACCCTGCTTTACACCCCTCATAACAAAACCCTTCTTAAATAAAAGTCTTTCCAGATAGATGGTTACTCTCTGGGTTAAACTAAGCCTTTTTATCATTTCTACTTCTTACCTTTAAGGTATTTCCAAAAGGTCCACATCTTCATCTTGCTGTGCTTTGCTTGTTTATCTCAACTTCTATTAACAGGCTTTTTCCCCCTGCATTAATTACCAGCAAACTCGCCGACTTTGCCGCTCTCAGTCTCCTAGCAAAGACACTTCTGCCCCGCTGCCTCCCTGCGAGCCCCACAAGCAGAAAATCGCCGGGTTTGGTGGGTCCTGCCCAGGCACCAGCTGGGAAGAGTTAAACCCTGGGGCCGGCAGCCTTCACCTGCGCTGCCCCTGTCACTGATAAGGGACACTGGCTGCGGTCACGGCCGAGAGCCTTCCGCTGGGACAACGGGGAGCTTCAGGTATCCGTGACCCCCGACCGCAGCCCGGCGGGACCCTCAGGGGACGCCGCATCCCCTCCGCGGACCCCCTGACCCCTCAGCCCCGCGGGACACCCCGAGCCCCCCCGTTAAGGGACTCCGCTTCCCCTCAGCGCCGGTGGGACCCCCCAAGCCTCTCAAGGGACTCCTGCGCTCAGCCGGTCGGGACCCCCCGACCTCAGTCCCCGAGTCCCTCAGGGAACCTCAGCCCGATGGGAGCCCTGCGCCTCCTCAGGGACTCCCACGTCCGTCAGTGCCGGCGGGACCCCCTCACGCCCCCCACACCGTCCCCGCTCACCTGCGGCCGCCGGGAGAGCGAAAGGGATGGGGAGGGAAGAGGCGCTGGAAGCCCAGCGCCAAGCCGGCCTGCGACGGCGGCGAGCGCGGCGCCTCTACCAAGTTTCCGGGCGGGGAAGAAAGTCGAAACCTACGTGAGAGGAGGAGGAGGCAGCGCAGCCGCCCAGGTGTCACTCGCCCGCCCGGTACGGCCCGGCCCAGCCCTGCCCTCCCCTCACCGCCTCCGCCTCCTCCGCCGCCGCCTTCCCGGGCCGCGCGCACCCGGCGGCCTTGGCCCGCCCCGCCAGAGGAGCCG